>CM056195.1:10958253-11390753 GCA_029692085.1 Gymnothorax javanicus | reverse complement strand
TGGTGGATGTCAGGTTCATTGAAGGTCAGCTCGGTGGTGGACTTATTTGCACTCATCATAAATTACAACATCTACTCTAAGTATAAAGATTAAAGATTATTGCATTTCTACTGCTTTATTCAATGTTACCCACTCAGACTGTGGGTCTTCAATGGCCTGTTATGGTCAATAAAGTTGAAGACCACAATGCAAAAATGATCGGAGTCACATTTTCAAGTTGTGGAGAAATGATGAATTAAAAATTCAAAATGATCTTAGAAACAAAGAACTGAAAAAATATGCAAGAAAATGATAAAATATTATAATAATATATAAAATATCAAATACACAAAAATGCTAAATTTGGACTCTGATTGTTTTTCCTTTGTGGTCTTCAGTTGATCCACAAATCAGTAATCTCTGCTTTAAGAGATAATAATTGTGTGAAAAAAATATTAATGCAGAAGTATGATGTGACATATGATAAAGAAGCTGTTTGTGTTCAAAAACACAAATGCAGGCACATTACATGTGGACACCAACCATGTAATGTACTAACCATTGAGATACAGGTGCGAGTTACTTCCGTGCTCTTTTCAAAACTCAGGAGAACACATTATCCAGACCTCAAAGTTCTGGGTGGCAAGCTAATGCAAATAAATTCAGGAATGTCAAATCAACAATATTATTAAAAGTGTACAAAGACTAAACTACACAAGTGCAGTACACACAACGTGGAGCACTGAAGCTGGTTGCCAGAGGGAATATAGAGGGGTGTGGGGAATTGACAGCAGGTAGATGTACTGATTGAATATCAGGCTGGTAATCAGGAGATTGTCAATGCCGCTCTCTAAACAGCTCGAGCTCATGCAAAAGCAGTGGCGAACGTCAATACCACCCCGCCAGGTGCAGCTACAGCTGCTGTTTGCTGTCTTCCAGGAGGCCGACCTCGAGCGTGGGGAACTGTTCGATCTTGAATTAGTGTTTTTCCCACAATGTCAACAACAGGCGCCCAGCTATGCTCCTCAATGCTGCACCCTTCCCTTGGCATCCAGGAGTGTTTGCACCCTATAGCCCGGTGCTCCTGTGACCTCCAGGAATGGAAGCAAGGTGTTAGGGGCAACTATCTCTGCCAGTGGACCAGGAATCAGCGGGCTGATATGATGGTGAAATATGGCAGTCTGAGGGGAGCTGAAGGTGGTATGTCACCTGGTTGTTACGCCGGAGGACTCGAAAGGGACCTACTGACTAAGGTGCCAGTTTATGGCAGGGAGGTTGATATTGTGCGTGGGCAGCCAGATGCAGTCCCCTACTCGGAGTAACAGCACCCTCCTGCAGCAGGATTTGCCTGGATTCGCTACCGGTCCACCAACTTTTGGAGGTGTTCATGGCTCACCTAACAAACCTCCTAAGCACATCAGAACTGGATTCCACTGCAGGGCCATCCATCTGTCTCAGGTCCCAAAGAAACAGGGGAGGTCAATACCTTAGGATAACCCAAAAGGGGGTTAGACCAGTGCAGGAATACAATAGGTGGGTCCAGAGTTGACGAGGCATTAGGAGAGGCTGCAGCTCACCAGCAGGAGCCTGAGATGGAACCTTTAACAGCACAGGCAGAATATTAGCTGACCAAGAGGCGAACATCTCTTGCCAAGGCAGGCCACCATTATTCTCAGGTGTGTTTTGCAGGGGTGATATCTAGATTTCCAGTGGTTTTGAACAGCTACTATAGTATGTTCCCAAGTGAGTAGCTGCAGACTCATGCTCCTGGGCACATGGGTGTGGTCGGGTGTATGAGTGGAGGGTGTGGGCTCATTCACGTGGGCTTGCTGGATGTCTGCATCAATGTACAAGATCATGGGTACCATCCTCATGGCAAGAAGATGTGCTCAGTGGACCCTCACCTTTGAAAATTTGGGACAGTGCTCCCACTTTAGCACTCCCAGAGCTTGGATGGTACGCAACGGTGAAATAGAATCTTCAGAAGAAAAAGGCCCAGTTGGCTGGACGGCCTCTAGGCTGCAAGAAGGTACTCCAGGGTCTTGCGGTCCGTCCACACAAAAAAATCAGGGCTAAATCAGGGCTAAACAGGACGAGGGGTCTGGATGGCAAACAGTGACTGAGATTTGGAATGAATGAATGAAGATCGAGGGTGGCATTCTCAACTGGGCTGAAGATGATGGCCCTCTGGGAGTCTGCAGCCCTGACAACTCCTGTGCAGCAATTTCAAATCAAATGGCCCTCCTTCCCACGATACAGGTACAGGGACTCCATGGGTTTTGACTCCTGGACAGGTGAACTGGCAAACGCACAGGTGCTGTTTTGCCGTTTTTCTGATGGAAGTTGTTCAGACAAATGAGCATGCCAATAAAAGTGCCCAGCATTAGACTCTCATCTTGGTTAGTCAGCTCTATCTGGACTCCCTCCCAGAGGCCCCTCCGATACAGGGTACGAAAGGTGAGACCATACTGGGCCACTGACTGGTCCCCCTGGTGTGGTTCCAGATGCTGCTTGCCACTGTCCCTTTCGTCCAGTGGATGGTCGAAGATAGCCCAAAACTGCTTCAGGAAGTCACGCAGGAGATGGGATCCTCCTGACCTCCCAGAATGTGGTAACCCAGACCAACCCTTTGCTGATGAGCAGCGAGATGCCGTCACTGCTTTACCAGAGTCAGATTTGGCTGCACAGGAGTGATGGGTGAAGTATAGGGAGTACTGCAGCAAGAATCACCAGCACTTCTTTTTTCTTTACATTTTTTGGGATTTTTCCCTTTTCTCCCCACCCTGAACGCAGCCAAACTGTTTAGCCCATCGACTCAGGAGGAAGATGCCATGACGTGATTCCTCCGACTCATGTGATGACTGGCCCTCGCTGCTTATACAGTCTGCAGTTGCACCGCCCATTACACACTGTCAGAGGACCACGTTGTTAGCGTACAGTTTAGCTTGTACAGCTTCATGCACCTGAATGACCAGAAGGGGTCACTACTGAGCAATGAACAAACAAATTTTAAACAGTTAACTGTCACTGGGCCCTAATTAGGGCCCTACGGACTCCTTCATTTGTAAACTATGACTTAAATCCTCAACCAATCCAGACGAACGATATACCATTTGAAAGCTTAGACGCTCAGGATTTCGTTTCTCCCCACCTTTTTGCCCTATGTCAATCATAACAAATGCAATAAATCAATTTCTCAACATAGACACCACATACTTGAGTGCAATGAAACTTGTCAGTCCTCATCATCAAAGTTGTGTTGTGACGGTCAAACCTTGTATTATCTGTTCCATTTGGTCTTGTTCAAAAGCTAAGAACCTGTGCAATGAAGATATCCATGTTATTTGTCCCAAAATTGAAGATTAAGCCGTATATTTTATGTAAATACTCATAACAGCAACAACAGACTTTTGTATTGTGTGTAATAGAACCATTGTATGTGGGAGCAGTGAGCATTTGAAATGTGGTATACCAATCCGGGCCAAATGTGAGAAAATGCAAGTGACGGTTAACCAGCTTAACCTCAAGTATCCCCAAGAAGGCTATGCTACTTGTTGCCTAGCCCATGCAATCCTCCGCCATAGGCACAGCTTAGGCATAGTAATGGCATAGCTGGGATTGGAACACCCGACCACAGGGCTCATAGTCAAACGTCTTAACTGTGGGCCACCTAGAGGCACAATCCCTGTAGTTCTAAGCAGACCCTTACAATTTCTCCAGACGTGATAACTGAGCATCTGAGGAACAAGGTAGGTGCTGTACTGCGGGTGCACATGGTGCAATGAGTGGTGATGGAGAGCATTGTGGTCAAGCACTGAAGGCAGTAAGGTGCTGGAGCCAGTGTAAAAATTAATCCACTGCTGCTCCCAAATTGAGTAGTTGCTGGTGATGTTGAACGGACCATCCACTCACAGTGTTGTTTTCAGCAAGGGTCGCATCCAGTAATGAAAAATCCTTTGCAACACAAATGCAAGTTACTTCCAGGTTCTTTATGAGCGAAAACAGAATATTCAGACAGCAAAGCTCTGAATGGCAAGCGAGGCGATTTAAATAAATACATGTCAGATGAGCAATACTGTTATGAGACCATGAAGACGAAGCTGCAAGAGCAAACTACAGACGATTCAAACCCGCGAAAGTGGGTCGCCATAGGGATAAAATGTCAGGTATCTATAAGTTAAAAAAGGTCGTGTCCACAAACTTTTGGCTGTATTGTGTATATTAAGGACATTCGTTTCACTGTTTTAATGTCTATTGTTTATGTTACCTTCTCTCAAAGACATGATACTACGATATTGCAAGTCTTTACATCATTTGGCAGCAGTTGTTCAGTCAGCTTAGTCCTAAATTTCATTTACATTTGGGATACATCAGGCTGGAGTAACCCAGGCCAGGAACTGCCATCCCCATTAGATCTAAACATCACTTCGAACCTTTTCTACAATGCGGCCTAAAATACAATATTGCCTTCAAGTGCTCATCAGCAACTCCTCCCGGTAGTTATATAAGTATCAAGACAAACATCCATGGACATGCAAGCCCCAATTCCCTCAGATAAAGTGAACATTCATGATTCTTCTAATAGGGACTGGGAAAATAGTAACCATGTGACAGTTGCAAGGCAAAAACCACGGCTAACCAAGAGGAACATTGCTCTACATTTATTTGGCAGATGCCTTTATCAAAAGTGACACACAGCAAGTACGTAGAATCAGGCTATTGAAACAATTACACAACAGATCAGACAATGTACAATTCCTATAGAGCTCAGCTGTGGTCCCCGCCGTTGCTCCTGGGGGCGCACTGACTGGGTATACTGGCTTTTGTTCCAACCACAATTGCAATCTTTATATACAGTCTAAGATTTTAATTACCTGTAGGTGTGAGTGTGTGCGTGAATGGTGTGTGAATAGTGTGTGCGCCCTGCGATGGATTGGCGAGCTGTCCAGGCTTGTGTCCCTGCCTTTTGCCCACAGTCAGCTGGGATAGGCTCCAGCTCCCCTGCGACCCAAGTGAGAAAGAAGCGGTATAGATAATGGATGGATGGATTTTAACAAGCTGCTAATTTGCTTTAATTCTCTGCAGTTCTCCACAGAGCAGTTATTTGTGCTTTTTTTGCCACATTTTGCCAGAAATGCCCATGCATGCCATAAAGAATCAAAGCTTCTTGAACATATTGTGCTTTTTTTTTGCATTGCAAGAAATTTCAGGACGTATTTCTCAATGGATTTAGATAGACACTGAGAAAAATCAGTAAGATCCAAACTAAGTTTTTGAACACAGGTGTTATATGTTATTTCAAAATACTTTGTTTAGACTTGACACAAAACAGGTTTGACTCATAAAATGACTATATTCATTTGCTTGCGTAACAGTTATGTGGTTTGCTTTTGCCATCATGCACCACTTGGTTCATTAGGAACCAACATTAATCAGCTTAGTCATGGACAATTAACGCATAGCCTAGATGGTAGGCATATGTCAGTAATATTTCAGCATTACAAAAAAGACAGGCAAGTAAAGACGGAGATTAGGCTGGGCACTGCCCTCTTTCGCTCTGTAAAGTGTCCTTGTGACAGTCCGTCTGTGAGATACGCTATACAAATAAAATTGAATTGAATTGAACTAGCAGAAAATTGCAATGACAAACAATTTTTCTAGGGTGGGGGGGCTGGGGCCATAATACCACCCTTTGTGTTTATAAGAAAGGTTTTGCTTTTGTTGTCATTAGCAAACTGTTTGTTTTTACCACAAATAACTGCTAACAAAAATTTGCTAACACGAATCAACTTCTTATTGAAATCCTATGATTGTATTATTGGTTGGAGGAAAGACTAGCACAAACCAGCGCGCCAGTAGGACGGACGTGGGGGACAACTGATGTTGTGGATAACAACAGACTTATTTCCCTGCGTAAGAAAACCCCTTCTTAACAGTCCAAGCCAGATCAAGAACACCATCCAAGAGGCATACCTCTGCTATGTCAACAATCAAGAGAAGACATCAGAGAAAATACAAAGGGTTAGCCACAACATGTAAACTGTTGTTAAACCTCAAAACAGGAAATTTTCCAAAAATATCTGAAAGTGTGGAACAATATTCTATGGACAAATGATCCAAAGATCAACATGTACCAAAGGATGGAAAGAGAAGAACATTGAGATAAAAGGAATTGCTCATGATCCGAAGCATACCACCTCATCTGTGAAGTGTTGTCAAAGGTTGCCGTGTATGGTTGCCAGTTGAACTGGTTCCTTTGTATTTATTGGTGATGTGACTGTTGGCAAAAGGAGCAGGATGAATTTGGAACTATGAGGAGACAATTGTTCAAATTCAGCAAAAAAGTCAATAGACAGTGCGCAGTCGTGTGGATGAACAATAATCAGAGGCATACTGCAAAAGCAATCCAAGACTTTTATAAAGCAACAAAGTGGAATGTTCAACGCTGAGGAAGTAAATCACATGACCAAGAAGAGATGCACTGCTCAACTGGCAAACAGTGGGCATTGGCCCATTTTTGCTTCAAAAATTAATGGTCTGCATCAGTCTGATCGCATTTTTGTGCCGATTATTGAAACCAATTGTCAGCAGAGGGAGCGCGGTCTCATCCCGACACGTCATATAATGACGCTACCTGACCAAGCGTCGATATACGATGCAAAAGGAGGCTTTTGCCGTCCTTATTTGACGGCACTTTAAAACGAACCCTACCCCCTAACCCTTAACCAAAACCCTAACCATACACGTCAAATAAGGACGCTGAAAGCTTCCTTTTACGTCATATATCAACACTTGGTCATTCTATGTGACGAATCGGAGTGAGAATGTGTTGGCCTAGGCTACATGCAATACTGAATACTCCTGAAGAGGGCAGTCGATCTGTGAGGAGAGCATTCTTATCTGAAAATCTGAACCCATTAAGAGCGAGAAACATGGAAAATAAAGAAAATTAGGAGCGGACAAACACTTCGTCGCAGCACAGTATCACACAATGAGGATTTATTTCTCTTCAGAGGATCACAGTGGAATGTGTTGGTTTGCAGCGGGTTAAACGGCCTTTACTGCTCCCCGAGTCCCTCCTCTCTCCACAAATGTGAGTTTTATAGTGCCGGTGGAAGTGAAAATCGTAAAATGGCTTGCACAAGTAATCCTGGCCAGCTTCGAACGATGAAACATGCGCTGATGTGTAATGGGTAGAATAAAGAAGAAAAAAAGTTGGATTAAGCAAACTAGGATTCTGCCATGGTTTTGAAATTCAAGGCTTAGCTTTGAGCCTTAAAAATGAGATAGATAACATGGAAAGAGAGGTTTCACTTTTAAGATGGAGTCAATTAATTTGCAAGAGAAAGTGTGATGCTGCTTGCTAACGTTGCAGCCTGAATTTCAGTATGTTGCAACATGGCTTTAAATCCCAAGAATATCACCCAGCATGGATGCAAAAGTCCTCAAATAAAGGCAGGCAGTTCGCACTTTAACATCCTCGTCATTTTTTTCATTTCCGTTTCATGGAGTACAGAGGAAAAACTAAATAAATCTGCACTGCTCCCCAAATGCTTACAATCTGCACTGTATGTGATATATTATGCATGAGGAAGGATATGGCGAGGGAGGATATGGATGAGAGCAGTCAGACACCGCTGTGAAGGGCAGTCCTGTATTTTTCACCCTGTCAGCAGAGCACAGAAGGCCGGGGGAAGGCATTCCCATCTGATGGTGTTTATTTACCTCCCCAGCCTTAGAGGGGGGAGGGAGGGCTTGCACTGATGCGGTGGGCGGGGGGAGCAATTGCCATGAGTGGAACGATAAATAGGCTCCCTTATACATCTGGTGTGAGAGGGGTCGCTCCAGCCTCCGTTGCAGGTGTCTTATATGGTTCGCTTCCCTCACTCACGAATGTCCGCGCACTTGAGCCAGGTTTTGCGTTCAACAAATCAGGGAGAAGCTCTGAAATTTCAAAGCTATAGGCACATATCATTGTGGGAGGAAAGCGAAAACAAGTAAGACGTTTGTAACGGAGGCATACCAACACTAACATGTCAACACTGTTCACAATGTGGAATTTCTCCTGATTTCTTCAGAGCTCAAGTTTTGCGAACACAAGTTCTTTAGCTACAGACCCGCGCACTTTGGTCGGCGATTTGGTAGTTAGACGTTTGAGGTGGGGCCAGTCGCTAACATGGTAAAGTTGCTTGATTTCCTTTATGTTCTCATCCAGTTGGATTATTATTCTTGAGAACTCTTCTAATAAACCGTAGCATACCCTGCGGCACACAAACAGTTCGCTTGAGGAATATACAGCAGTTTTTGCGTAAAGAGCATGACTTAAAATTGAAGGAACATCGAGTAGCCTTTTTCCTTATACACATATTTTCTCTTTCTTCAATCCAATTCTTATTTTACATACAACACAAATGTCCTTATGAATGAGTTTTTTTTTTTGGGAGTTTCTGTATCCGCCACTTTTGTTTATTTATATTTGACCGGGGATACGCAAAAGGACTATCATTTAACGAGCATACTGATTTTCTTTTTTCGAAAAATGCCATTACGTTGCGGAACTCAAAACTGGGCTCGAGTGAGCAGACGTTGGTGTGTGAAGGAAGCGAACCGCATAAGAGGTCTGCAAAGGAGGCTGGCGTCACCCTTGCCGCGTCCTCCTGCTCCCGCCCAAATCCCACGTTCACTTCTGTCCAGATTATCAGTGGCGGCTACACATGCCCTCAACTGTTATGAGCAGTGTAGTGCCCGTCAGCGAGAAGGGCGATCACTCGCTAAGTATGTTGCTTGCTCATCTGTGACTGGCTCTCAACTTGTGTTGGGGGCGGGAAGAGAAATGGGAAGTGTGGGTGTCGATATTCAGTCTCAGGGTTGCCAGGTTTGCAGCCTGTGAGCGGCAGCCAATTCCCCTGCTGTTTCACCAGGCTGCCTCAGCCCCTTTGGATCTTCAAGTGCTCTGTGTATTGGAAGGAAGCCACCTGCACCTCATTTAATTCCCTTGATCAAAAGCAGTGACTGGCTAAAAAAAAAAAAAAACAAAACTGACTTTAGCAATACAATGGATTGCAGTGCACAAGTGTAAAAAATAGCAGAAAGAGTTCATGGTTGTGGAAAAATGGCTAACTCTTGAAGTCTCTAAAACACAATATCAAAAACAATTACATACCAGAAAGTGATTTGTATTAATTTGAATGCTAATTATCAGAAAGTGCTGGGGACGGTTAAAATGGCAGCATTTTCCTGAATTTCTAAGTCTCAAAAGCAAGATGAGTTCCAAAAAGGCCAAAGCAGTTGGTGCCCAAATTTCAGTGCAGCCATTTACAAAACCCAGCAAATTTATTAAAGATAGCAATACTGCTTTAGAGAAAGCAAAATGACCAATTATGATGATGATTATGATGATGATTATTGTTATTGTTGTTGTAGAATTATATTGTATAATACTAATATTTTAGGACATTGCAATGTTGTTGCTCATGTTTAAATAAAGAATAAAATGAAGGCAGCAACTGCTTTACCATTGCAGATGCATGCATTGCAAATAGACATATGACATTGTAGTCTCACATTTGCCAAAAAACTTCCTGATGACCCCCAAGACTTTCCGGATAATGTTCTGGGGACTGGCATGTTGTCTTCTGTGTGATGGTCTGGGGCTGCTTTTCTGCTCTGGGAATGGGTGACTTGCCATAATTGATGAAACCATGAATTCTGCCCTCTATGAAAAAATCTTGCAGTGAGGTCCAGCCATCAATTTGTGACCTAAACCGTGAGTGCCATAAGGGTATGCAGCGGGACAATGATTTGAAGCACACAAGCAAGTCCAGTGCTGAATGGCTCAACAGAAACAAAATGAAGGTTTTAGAATGGCCTTTTCAAAGTCCTGACTTCAGTCCAACTGACATGCTGTAGCAGGGCCTTAAAAACCCCTTTCTGCAGATGTAGACGACGGCGTCCATAAATTCCAAAATTTAATTCCTAAACAATTCTGTAATTGAATTTCCAAATGTCTAGCTTCACTTGAATAATTTTCAAAAGTCTCTGTGACACAAATCCTGAGTTCTAAAGCTTAAATAGGCTCGTGCACAACAGGAAAAATTGGCAAAATTTTGTATTATGCGCAAAGGGGTTAAACAGGCAGTTGATGCTCAAAAACCCTCCAGTGTGGCTGAATTAAAAAATTCTGCAAAGACGAGTGGACCCAGAGTCCTCCACTGCAATATAAATGACTCATTGCTCATTATCGGAAATATTTGATTGCAGTTGTTGCCGCCAAGGGGGGCGTTACTAGTGATTAGATTCAGAGGAGCAATTATCTTTCCACATCAGTGATATCGGTTTTGAATGACTCTTTACATGCAATAAATGAAATGTTATTTTATAAGCGATATTTTGTGTTAATTCACGTTGTCTTTCCCGTATATTAAAATTAGTCGTGCGATCTGGAACATTTAAATATGACAAATAAACAAAAATAGAAGAAATTTAGAGGCAGGAAAATATTTTTTCACAACGCGGTACGATGCTAGATTTCATGAATGTGAGATTGTGTGGCTCAAAAAGCACTTCAAGCGTATACTGCTATGAGCAAAACTGACTGAAGGCAAATATACACAGGAGTGTCCGTGAGACTGAAGGCACGTGTCACGTTGTCTGCCTGAACTAGCTCCACAAGCCACGCCCCATTTTATGGTAATGTTATGAATGGCTTGACCACCACCTGTTTATCTCTCACTGTGAGGAGACAGGAATGGACTTTTATAGATTATTCATCTGCAGTCCACAAGACAGGAGCGCTTGACAGAAATCTGTTGGAACTGTGCGTACGAAACCAGTTTCCCCCATCTTACTGATCCAGTTTAATCGGGCGGTGTTTCATCTGAGCTCTCATCTGAATTGAGCTTGGATCGCATTTCGGCAAGAGCCAGTGCAAAGAGCCAAATTTCGTTTTCTGTCCAATTTTTCAGGACCATGAAAAAGTTTATTTGGCTGATGCAAACACCCCATTTTTTCCTGCTATTCCTCAAAGCATTCAAAACTGCGTGCGTGAATTCTATGTCTTCATTTACTCGTGTCAGGATCCCCTGGGGTTTTTTTTGTTTTTTTCCCCCACAATTTACAGACTCTTCCGAAAGGCAGAACATTTTGGAGTGACCAGAAGCGACCCTGCACCCCTCTGTAAATTTGTATCCCCGCTGAAGAAACCTCTGGAAACCTCGGCTCTGGCGCTCTTGCTGGCTGTCTCCAGGCGGCCGCTCTCACTCCATACTTCAAGCTGCATAATTTAGCGCATCCTTCAAGAGATCTGTTTGACGGCCCGCCCAGGGGAAATGAGGCTGGGGACACAGCACGCAGGAAATTTGCAGAATAGTTTCCAGCCTTTTTTGTTCTGTATTTCCCAACACAGATCAGGGACTCCACTTTTTACGATGCATTTCCAAGTAGATACACCTCTGCAAAAAGTATCGGCACTGTATATAATTTTTACCGGGATTCTTAGATTGAGCCAATCAGGATATCTTAAAATAAAATTCCTTGATGCTGCTGTATTTGCGATGTACAGACCACAGATTAGCAAAAATGATGTTCGATGGGCTGCAGTATTCCTGGTTCCAACTGCCAACAGTCCCTCATGAACTGAAATGTCCCACATTTGGAGTAATAATCATGAAGATTTTGATATAAATAAACGCCAGTTAAGTCACTATCTATCGCCTAATAAGTTAACACAGTGACAATTCAGCTTATCGCCCTCTGGTGAATGGCATTGCATTTGCATTATTTACCAGTCAGTGAATAATCGGTGGCGACAGTCCAGGGGGGAAAAAAAAAAAAACAGAGCTCAGTTAGTGATGCGTTTTCCATCACCCCGCAGTGGTTGAGCCGCAAGAGAGAAGGCAGAGCTAAAGCAACAGACTCGCTTCACGGTTTGTTCATTGCTCGGTTCCGAATGCCCAGTAATTCCCTGCGAAGTGGACTGCACAAGGTAGTCGGCAACGTGAAGAAAGATTCTAAACCAGAGGGAGCAAAGAATGTTCAGTTCAAAGGGAACTGCAACCTGTGTAGGGAAGAAGTGAAAAACGGTTCATCACTTCGCAGGAAGTTGGCAAACTAGATTACTTGTATTTAAGTTACCTACATTTAAACAGAATACGTTTTGTCATTATATCAGTTTCTGTTCCAATACATTTTTAATATTTTATTTAATATTATATCAACAGTATTGTGAAATTTCCACGCAGCTGCAATCGATATCCAAGATGTTTGAGTTACTGGGATAACGCACGCAGGAAGCGATGATTGCATTTGTGACGCTGCAGGGTGTTCAGAATGTTCACTGTTTGTGTACACTGTGGTGCAGAATGTAGCTCCAGTCTCTGTTAGGAGTGAACTATGGCCAAACAAACAACTGAACGGCTGATGACCTCGGACAAGAAAACTTCAAAAATGTGAAAATCCAGAGAAAGAGGAACAAATTCAACATTCAGAAGTGGGCAAATAGTCAAAAAGGGAAAGTGACCGTCAGTGAAGACAAAACAGAGTTTCCATCAATGTTGCCTCGTGAAGGGCATTGAATGAGCAAAGGGGGCTGATGGGAGATGCAGACGTGGCTCATTTTCTTTTGGACTGTCAGGTGCTGCTAACATTTATAAATGTAAGATCAACATTACCTAAATTGTGGGACTCTGTTTTGGGGGTAGTCCCCAGGTGGAATTGCAGATTGCCTGTGTGTTCATCATTAGCTTTGAAAACCACCAACGGGACTGTTAGCAAGCTAGCTATGATAAATTTACCTCAGAAACTATAAAAGGTAAAGTTAGATCCTATCAGACTTGTTAGCTATCGGTTCTCCCATCCTCTGGCTCCAGGTCCTCCATTGTTTGATGGTTGAGTTCCATAATTTGGGCCCTCTACAATTTTTATTATTTTACTATTTGCACTGTTAATGTTAGCTATCGACCATGTCAATAAGGCAGATTTATTTTAGACAATGTTGTGCGCAGCTGCCATCTCATATTGAGTAACATCTCCGCAACTGTTACTGCTCCGGTCATCTTTCTTTGTGGATTCCTCCCCTCCCCAGCCCATTGTTCCTTATCAACAACTCTTTTCCCCCAACTTGTGGTCTAATTCTGTGGTCTGGTCAAAGGCAATTTTACCTGGGCTGTGTTCGAGTATTTTTTTTTTTTTTTGCTGAGGATAGTTCTGAACTTCTTGAAAATGACCTGGAAGTATTTATCAGCCATGATAAGGGCTGTTTGAATTCTCTAAATGTTCAGGAAAGGCGCTTCAATGCTTCCAAATGTATGTTGAAATGTCCAAATTATTCATTTTTGTGTAAACAATGTCTCTGCTGTTCACATTAAATATCCTCTAAATGGTTTTTTTTTGGCAAACCCCCAAGCATTAGGTTCAAAGTACACCCATGTTCTGATGAAAATATTGTCATCATGAAGTACAGTTGCAGTTTATTTTTAAAACATCCCGCTAATCCAAGCCTACATGATTTAAACACGTCTCTTAGTTGAGGTCTGGACAGGCGCCTCACACCCGTTGGTGTTACGGGTGTTACAACATCCGCACTTTCCCAGAAATGCGATTCCATCCCCCTCACTTTTTCCCGAGATTGTCATTGATCAAATGAAAGAAACATCATTTTAAAAAATACAACAGCGAATAAGTTCCCCAAACATGAAACCCTGGCGATCGTTTCAGATTGTCTGAACGGCCATTAAGCCAATCACAGCCTGTCGGTCAACCCGCCAAGCCAGGGAAGAGGTAACAGTCGAAATACATCTTTACATGCACACATTCACAATTCGAGCTTTTGTCACTCACTGGGTATGATAATTGATCAGGGAATAATGGCTTTTTTTCCTGCTTGGTGATGTAATGTAGCTGGAATTTCTTTATTGAAATTTGTCTTGTTGAGTCATGTGTCAGCTAACATTTGTCATTGAATGTAAAATGAAATTTGCTTCAATCATTCCGAATGCAAGCCGGGTGGCAGATGAACTTTATGTAAGCTTATGATAGCTGGCATTATTTAGCAGGCAAGATCACATTTTTACAGTGAGTTTGCTTGTGAGTTAAGGTCCCGAATATGCTGCTTTGGCATTATTGGCTCCCTTTAATAAAAAATGAGCAAAATGATATATGAAAAAAATGTCTTCATCGTTTATCCTCAGGATCTTTAATTCAAAATATTGTGAAAAATCTAACCTTTAAGTGAAGTAACATAAATGAGAGAAATGTTAATGTTTATCATTTTGACAAATTTTTTTTCTCATGAATATATGTGCCGCCAATGAATCTATTTCCTGATTTGTGCAGCTCAACAACTTCTCTCGCACATCGTTAATGCATTTTCTGGTCTTTCCAGTATGGCCTAATTCTCAATATCCAAAAGGAATATATGGTTTACATGACACATCAAATTTTGAATGTTGTCATATTTGGGGTAATGGTGGAATATTTGTGTGCATATAATCGTACTCATTGTTCAAAATGCATATTGCTCTTTTTGTTTTGCATGATATGAGGAAATGCACAAAAGGAAAAGGCAGAAGAATATTGACTCCTTTTTCAAGTCGAGTGGTGATGTAAGTGGAGTTAAAGTGACATGGGCTCAATGGGTCTTTGCTTTGGAAGCCAGTGTTCAGTCCACCTGCTGGCACTGGTTTTGACAGAGTAATAAGTACGATCCAGGGTCCAGTCAGAGGATGTAGGTTAGTTTTCCTCTTGTCGTGTATCATAGATGAAATTAGATTAAAGAGAATTGAAGTCTTATTCTTCATATTTTTGAAAAAAAGAAGATTTTAACAAACAGGAAAGAGTGTGAAGTTATTTTATTTCTTAATACTATGGTATGTGAACAGAGGTGAATGTACTATCTAGGGGGTGAAGGGAGTGATGCTACAATGTACATTTTGAGCCCAATATTATTTCCTTAAGCTGGTGCAGAGAATGTAGGAATGCGTGGCATTAATTTTAATTTGGCCTGTTATGGAGACTGGAGTGAAAGCTGAAGGTGGGGGATGCAGTGCTCATATCTCACCCCTAGAACATCCACTTTTTCAAAAGCGCTGCTCCGCCCGTGGTTCTGGAACAGTGGCGACCCTGACTAGTCCCCTGAAGGTTGAAAAAAACTGAGGTCCAAGGCCTATTCGATGAAATGGTCTGGATTCCTGAAATACGCATGCCCATTTATTCTGAAACTGACGAAAAACGAAATGGAAGACCATTCACAGAACTATGACTCGCCAAAATTCCACCCAGTACGGCGAAGTTATCAACCAAATTGTGTTTTTACCTTTTGTGTGACCTTGACCTTGACCTTTCACATAAGACACTGAAAAAAGTATAGATCTGTGGCGAGTAACCTATGCTAACATGTCTCCAAGTTTTGTTAAGATTGGTGCAGGATAATTGGCAAAAGGGTGCATAACTAACAAACTGACAGACAGATGTCTAACGCAGCCGACTAATATACTTGCCGAAATTTCAACAAGTAATAAACAGCAGCTACATATTAATGTGACCAGTGAACCTCCTGTAAAGTAGACCTGGGGTTGCCATGTACGGAGGTCAGTGTAGTGTTGGGAAAATCAGGTTAATACCTTCTTTCCATCGCAAGTTATTTCATTCCAGTCTGAGTGAAAATTTTGCCGGGGGAATTAAGTGAAATTACAAGGGTTAGGTTATCAGAGTCACTCAAGTCCAATACCAGTCGGACAAGTATGGGCACTGACCTTTCTTGGCCAACACTGATATCCAGTTCCCAGGGAAGGCACTGTTATTGCTTCAAGTAAAAAGATTGCTTCATTAGACATACAGTATTTTTAGCACATCAATGGAAGCAACAACCAAAACAGATAAACACCTAATTTTTTCATTTGTATTTCCTCCTGACAGAAGGTCCCATAAGAATATAAGTTTTTTTTTTCTGTCAGGCCATTAATAAGGGGCACAAGCAAAGAACCATGAATCGGGACCAGAATAAGAGAATGATCTGTGTTAGGTTTCATTGAATAATTAGTTAATTAATTAATTTATTTAGCCATTCCCTCCAAAACTGGTATATTTGCAGAGATTTTTACCGTTTATGGTGTGGCTCACATACATCTGGGGACCACAGTGGGAACAAGTCTCTTTTTTTTTTTTTTTTTTTTTTTTAATCTCGAAATGACTTTTTTTTTTGCATCTTTAGTAGAAGTAAACTCTTTGACTAATGCTTCCTCAGCAACAACTAATATTAATCCCAATACTACAGAGTGAGTAAAAAAAAAAAAACGATACACTTTTTAAACGTCCAAACGTTATTATATTCTGTAGCAATGTATACAACATCTTTTTACATGTATGTTTTCAGCAGCTCTTTCTGCTTCTTTTGACACCAGTTTGCACCTCGTTAAATTAAACCCATGACTGCTGTGGAACAATTTAAGGAGTTAAGTGAAATTTCACTTGTGCCAACTGATCAGGCTCTGATACAAAGCAAACAAAACAGAATTCCCTCTGTGAAGTTTCACGTCAACATAAAACATTTATGGCCTGTTAGGAAACTGACGCCGAAAACTCTGCAGCACATTTGTAACGTTCCGTGTCCTATGATATTCAGTGACCAAGAAGGCCCTTAGCCTGGGGGTAAACTGTGGACACACCATGCTTGGCAGTGCCAGGTCATTACGACCAACGCGCAGGCAAGATTCATATACCTGTTTTTAAGTTCAAATGACTATGCAACCCATTATGACATGCATGGTCAATTTCATATCCATCTCTGGTCAGTTGGCACAAGTCAGATTTCACTTCAGTCCCTTAATTGTCCTCTGTGCCGTCATGCCTGAAACCTAATGAGGTGTAACTGGTACCAATATCAGCGGAAAGATCTGAGGCAAACATACAAAATATGTTGTATACATGTATATTGCTACAACATCACAAAATGACCCGTTAAAAAGCGTATAGTTTTTTTGACTCACTCTGTATTATTATCTCTGTGATTTACATGGAATAGATATACTGTTCAGCAGCACAGTTAATATTGGGTTTACACTTTGCAATGTACAGTAGGTTATACATCCATGATTATGAGGTTATGAGTTTGTGCTGGCTGCATTGCACCTCACGTGTCAAAGTATTTCAGGCTTTATCCTGGAAATAATTCTGTTTAAAAAAAGGTTTGAATGATCTATTTGCCTCAATAGCTACATTTAACGGGATTGTTCACATCTAGGGTTGTCCACTATCATTAAAAGAGAAATGCTGGCCAGATGGGAAACACACAGTTACTGTTTTGGTGTTGTATGCTTTTGAGTGGCTGTCACATCTGCCCTCCCAGTTGAGGTAAGAAAGGAAGAGGGCAGGATCACATGTACCCAGGTCGTCCTCTCTGATCTCATCTCCTGTCTTTGAAGACAATAAAACTGAGTCATAATCCTAGTGTGTCGGTGCAGGGATTGATGAGCCTCTGTGCTCCCACTGCTCATCAAGTCAAGGGCCTAAGCACACCTGCTCATGTGTGTGTTTGTGTGCGCATGCGCGCGTGCGTTTGTGTGTGTGTGTGCACTGTGTGTGCATGTGTTTCTCTGCGTACCTGTATGTGCATGTGTGTTCATTGGTGCGCGGATGGACGCACCAGTATTTTGAGCGCTTTTATCTGCGTATTGGTCTAAGCATGTGTGTGTGTGTGTGTGTGTGTGTGTGTGTGTTTTCCTGCGACTGTGTGACTTTTTAAGCAAGCGTGCGTGTGTGTATGTGTGTTTGTGTGTGTATGAGTGTCAGATGAGTCATCATCCCCAGGAAATTCACACTGGCATTACATTTACAGCTGATTACTGGAATAAAAGAATAAAGTATAAACGAGTATCACATTGTTCATGTTGTACACCGGAGAGCGATTGGGTTTGATTCCTTACAAAAGCAACCATCACTTTTCCACTGGCATTGCACCAACGGAGTCGTTATCACTTATTTTATGGTAATTGAGAACCTTTTAAGAAACGTTAGTGTGAATTCTAGAAACATAATTCAAAATTAATTCGACAGCATTGATGTTAGTGGGGTTTCCCTTCAACAAGGCAAGGACTCTATTGCTCGAAAATGGTGTGCAATGCATAACCAGCAACACTACACCAGGCCGGGGCAGGCCACTGATTCTCCAGACATGCTAGACAAATGGAGGCCATTTTAGGAAAACCTTCAGACCGGACCTTCAGTTTGAGAAAAAGCAAATGTCCCGTATTTTTCTCACTACGCTCGTTAATCCGGCTCTGAGGGGGGGAAAATACACAAAATATGCAGAGCTGTCCTATCTTCACAGACATCTGACCCCTTTAAGTGTGGCTGCAGCTGTGTGTGTCTGTCAGGTAACGCTGAAAACTCTGAGTAACCTATGTTCTAGTTTCCAGTTTCACACAGAGAGGAGGTGTGTGGGTCGGTGTGAGTTTTGTGGCCCTTAGTCTTTATGTGTGTTCAACAGATTTATGAATGTGTGTGTATGCGCGCGCGCGCGCGCGCGCGTGTGTGTGTGTGTAGGGGTGTGTGTCAGCGTTCAGTGTCATTAGTCACAGTCAGGCACCTACGGGATGTGGAGGTGGTGTTGGACATCAGGACATCATCGTGTTGGCGGACGGCTAAAAGCTGTACCCCCTCACCCACCTTATATATCAGTCATCGCTGGATTTCTACATGAGTCATCAGTGCAGGTGCTTAAAAGTATTTGCAAGGCCTCCATCTTCTTTTGGCCGTCATAAGGAGACCCACTCACACACACCGCCCCCCCCGCTTACGTCCATCTCCCCTCCCTCCGTTTTCCCCGTCCCATCTGAATTGAAACACGTTGAAGCGCCGTCCGCTGTCTAGCTGCTGCTTATATTGATCGTTCCCTTTTCCTTGTGTTGACAGAGAGTGAGACGAGAGTGTCTAAATTAAATCAGAGAGGCTGAGACGGGAGAGAGCAGTGTTCGGTCCCGTAAGCGAGGGATGGAAAGATATTCATCACAATCCATTTAAAAAATTTTTTGTGACGGACACAATATTCCCAGAAAATAAAGGAGAGCCTGACACACGCACAGCAACACACATACGCCCACCGCTCCCCTCCACACACACATACTAATACCTCCCATGCACAAACACACACAGTGTCATTTAGCCCAATTAAGTTAACGAGATACCATGTGCTCTTTGGTAATGAGAGTAAGACAGTTCTGCTGACCATTTTAAACTGTATGCCCACTCGGTAAACTGGACGGGAGGAGCGACACATTTAAGCTGACTCAGCAGAATTGCTGCACGTATGCAGTATAAATAGCATGTTATATGTGTCAGAGCATTCTAAGCTGAGATGCTAATTTATCGTGCGCCACCAGTTGCTGTTGCAGATGGTAGTCAGAAGGAGACTTAGTTTTGGCAGTTTGCAGGAGCAAAGACCCTGAATCTCAGCCAAAGTCACACCTCACTGCCCTTCGGTTCGGTAGACCTCTGCTGTTCCGATGGGATTTGCATGGAACTTTTGAGGTGAGACTGTTGGGCAGTGGTTCTCAGTGTTGGTCCTGGGCGCTCCCTGTCCGTGCTGGTTTTTGTTCCAACCACAGTTGTTATTGTATGATTTCAATGAGCTGTTAATTTGTGTTAATTAGGGGCATTTCATGTTTAGAACAGCTATTTCCCCCTCTTAAACCACATTTTCACAAGAATATTCATGCAGGCTAGAAAGAGTAAAAATTTCATATGGACATTGTGATATGCAATTGCATGCAAATCTACATAAAAGAGCACTTTCAGACCATTTCAATGTAGATAGAAGACTCATTGAAACATTGGACTCATCGAAACATTTACTTGGAGCCTTATTTCATCGTTAAATGCTTATTCTTCAGTGCAGATGGTTTGGTGGTTGAGTTTCCAGCACCAAACTTGGGAAAACTGTGCCTGTGTAATAAACAGACAAGCATGTACTTGTATTTATTTGCAGGTCAGATCTGGAGAAAAAAAACGTTCATTGAATCCAGCAGACCATTGACAGAGTGCCCTGAATGGGTGAAACTCCATTGGCAATCAGTTCAGTCCCAGCTGGTCCGGAGCAAGACTCTTGCAGTGACTGAGCAAGCCTCGCTTAAAAGCGTATGATATTACGTATGTCTGATGACATGACTTTAATGCTTAATTTATTATTGATGCCCACTATGCCATGTCTGTATGGTGCTTGTGGAGATCTCTTTGGGTTGTGAAATATTTATTAGTCCCGTGATGTCGGCCAGACATTAGGCGAACGTGGAAAGACCCTGAGGTATGATATGTGTTATAAATAAAACAGCACACTGACAGCACGTGTACTTTTAGGGTGACAAGAGCTGTAAAAAAACAACCGCGCCAAATAAAGAAACTGCTCTTCTTTGTGAATGTGAACTATTACATTTTTATGCGAACCACTAGCCATTTGTGGCTACTGTTCGTTCTTTCACTAAATGGCCTTCCAATTCCAGTTTGTGTGATTGCGTATGAACTTTGGCAACAAAATGTGTAAGCGAAAGTATATATCAAGAGACCATACACACTTTAGGGTCTGGGTAGCCCCATACATATACACTGATGAGGCAAAACGTGATCGCCACCTGCATAATGTGCAGTTTCACAGATTTTAAGAACAAGAGCAAGACAAAACCAAGTTGGCTACTTTGTTTTCTGAAGAAGACTTTTACTCAAAGGACCGCAAAATGGGAAGAGATTCCCTGATAAATCTGAACTTTGCAAATAAGAAAAGTTAACACTGAGGATGAAAGGGACAAAGCACTAGACCAGGGCTATTAAATCTTATCTAGAAAGGGCCAGTGTGGATGCGGGCTGTCATTCCATCCAAGCAGTTATGCCCATGATTCTACTAATCAATCCCGAGAGTCTTTGCTAAAGAGCTTAATTAGTTATATCAGGTGTGTAACTGCTTGGTTGGAGTGAAAGCCTGTACCCACACCGGCCCTTTCTGGATAATGTTGAATAGCCCTGCACTGTACCACGTAAAGCAAAATAATCCTGCGAGGAAGAAACAAAGACCAGGAAGTAAATACATAAGACAACAATCAAAAGTCAGGGAGAACAGGTGTAAAGGGAAGAAGCATGAAATAAGGAGGGAGGGGAGTGGAACAGGATGATAATTAAATAAAAAGAATCAATTAACAAAATGAAACTGACACAGACTGCTGGATTGCGGGGAAAACAATTGACATAACACGACGTGACAAAACTGTTGGTCCTCCGCATGCTTCCATAACAGCGCTGTTCAACTGACATCCTCTTGAATGCACAGACCCAGGGTTTTCCAGCTGAATAGTTCCAGGAGCATCACATTCCCTCCAGCAGCTTGTCTTCTTTCCACAATACATCCTGGAACAATCTCTTCCCCAGCGAAACGGCACCTACATGCCTGGCTGATGTACGTACATGATGTAAAAAAATAAAAGACTCAATCCACCAGACAACCTTCTACTATTGCACTGAGGTCCAGTTCTGGGGCTTGCATGCTTATTGTTGGCACTTTGAGTGGTGAACACGAGTTAGAATGGGCTTTCTTACTGGTCTCTAGCTATCCAGCAATTCAGATAGCGGGGTTTGATGCATTCTGTGTTGTGACACCTTTTTCTGGTTACCATCCTTAATATGTTTTATAACTAATGCCACAATAGCCCTTCTGTTGAACTGGACCAGACGGGATAGCCTTTTTTGACCTTGCGCATTGATGAGCCCTGGGCACCCAGGGCCCTGTCACTGGTTGTAGTCTGTCTCTTCGGACCGCTGTTGATAGGTACTCACCAGCACTGACTGGGAGCACCTCACAGGCCTTGCTGGTTCAGTGATGTTTGACTCAGTGGTCCGGCCATAATGCTGTAGCCCATCTCAAAGTCGCACAGGCAGTATGCTTCCAAGTCATCGTCCATTTGCACTGTGCAGCATTGTTCAGTGAGTTCTACAGCATTTAGCTGAATCTAAGCATGTAATATGACCCTACACAATCCAGCCTTGTATTTAACCTCTAGGTTTGATCAACAGTCACGTGAACAGTAAATACAAAGGATAAAGCTCCCCACAGATAAGGTGGTATGCTTCTGATCATGAGCTTAGGTCACTCAAATTGATTTTTGTCTCATCCGTCCATGGGATGTTGCTCCATAACAATAAAGGTTTTTTAGATTGTTGTTGTTTTTTATTTCTTTTTTTTTTTTTGCTAAAATATTGCTAATTGTTTACATCTTGAGATAAACCCTTGTTATTTACTGGTGAATTTATCTCTTGATTGCTGACTTTAGCACTGGTATTGTGAGGGTTTGACTCTGAGCAGAGATGAAGTGCACAGAGATCAGTAATTGTGGAAATGGACTCAGGTGGAAAGAAGGATCTGATTTATTATGCCTTCGTGGCACCGCAGGAAGGCAGAGTAGTACACAATACAAAAAGACCAAGGATGCAAGGTTCCTGGAGGATAATATTAGTAATACATATAACTGAGACAGCAACAACAGTACTATGTATTATAAATAGAAAAAGAACTAGGAAACAAGGTTCCTGAATTAAAATAGAAATGCTGACCGTAAAAACTGAAAGGAACAGTGCTTAAGGAGATTTAAATATACACATGAAATTCAGGAGTTTAGTCTAAACAAGACTAAAGAGAAACAAAAGGCTTGTGAGGCTTACGAGTCTTCACACCGAATGAGTGCGAAGGTCTCTCTTATAGAGGGAACACTATCACAAGAAGACGATAGGGGACAGATGCAGACAATCAGGTGAAGTGTGGAATGCGGTCCGGGTCTTAATAGGCTGGTAAGTTAGAGGGCTGGAGGCATGGCGTTACAGATACAGTATGCCTACCTCCTTGAGAGTATTCTTGATCTGGCCAACTGTAGAGAGGTTTTACATCATCAGCCATGGTTATCCACGGTCTTCCTGGCCTTTTTCTTCAGTTAGCCACACCAAATGGTTTAGCTTGTCCTCCAGTGGGTTAGTTTTTTTTTCTTCTTTTTTTTAATTTCAGCCAAACAATGGCTTGCTTCAGGGCAGCAACAGTTCTTTGGATTTTATATTGAGTGGTAACATTAGGGAATAAAGCGCTCCTGGCCATGGAAAGAGTGAGCAGCAAATTGTTCAGTTACTTTTGAGCCATGAAAAAGGGCGAGAGCTTCCGCTAAATGTGCTGGAATTTTTATGTCCCCCACCCAATTTCCATACTCTTAAACTGAAGCTGAAAGCTTGCAATTTGAGCTCAGGTTCTATGGTCAACAGCTGAAGTGATAATAATGTTGTCAATGTTCAAACATATAAGTGGACCTGACTATGTCTTTAAAATAAAAATTTGTGAGTGCTTGGATTTAATGTCTGTTCAGAAAATAGAAGAGGAAAATATTGCTTTTTCATATGTAGCGAGTAAAAGCAAAAACCGTGATGTGACAAGATGTTGGCTCAGCTGTGAGCGTCTAATGAGGTGCAGACTTTCCTTTGTATTATGGTTGACGGCCAAATTCATTACAATGATTCACGATGACCCTCCAGTAAAACTCCACCCCCATTCAGCAGTGCAGATGTCACAGGAAATGCACCACAGATCTACAGTCAGGTACAGGATGAGCGGAATAATCAAACCACACCAAACCAAACCGCTAAGTGGAAACGTGCCATTAGTTTTGCTCAGAGGGCCTTGGTTACCTATCAAAGGAAGTGGATAAGGTAGCTAGGAATTTTGGGTCACTCAGAAAGGAAATTTCTCTGGGCCCCCATTTTACTGAAAGTTTTGACTACTCTCTCCAGCTGTGGGCTACCACTTTTTACCCCACTAATATTGGCCTTGTAGATGATACCACATAAACAATACCCAAACTGCTTTTTGTTGCTTCATCTCCCATAGACAACCACAATACAAGCATTACGGCACATTGTATGGTAATCAAAGCCCAGACCTACTTTTATACTGGGGGTGTGTTGTCCAATGGGAGATCTCAGTGAGCGCCATCTGTGATAGGGTCCCCCAAAACTTCCTACATCCCCTAATAGTGCGTTCCGTTTGTACTCGGAAGTCGGGATTTCCGAGTTCCAGGTCGGAAGTTTCAACTGAAACGCCCCCCAAGGTCGGATTTCCGACTCGGAAAGTCGGAGAATCTTCACTACCCCTGAGTTAAAAATCGAAGATGGCTGCCCCAGGTGTAAACAGTAAGTAGAAGCTCCTGTAATATTTGTAAACAATACGCCAAAAGACAAAATTATTATAGGCTACCTTCTGCGCCTTTGTGTTTCCTTTTCATCCACTGTGTTTGAAGGTTGCAGAAGGACCGCATATTTAACCAGAAGTTGCTTATATTCAGACAAGGCAAGGGCGAGAATAGCTTTCGTAGACGTGGCCATCTTGTTTTATGACTCTTCCTCCCATTTTATGGCGGTTGGCAACTTTTTTCCAACTTTGTAACTGGAACACTGATAACTCGGCTGTGACGTCATTACCAGGTCCGACTTCCGACTTCTGAGGCAAATGGAATGCGCCACAAGACCCCCCCAGCTGATCATTACTCCAGTATGCGGAATAGGGCACAGAGGGACCACTAACTAACCTCAGTGATACACCTGTGTCAGCACATACCAAGCACCAGCCCCAGCTCCAACCATATCAGCCTAACCCGAGCACCAGCGCTCACTTCCTCCCCCTCCAGCATTACTAAACCCTACTGCCCTCCTGAAATCTTTGCCCGACTCGCATCATGTGGCACCCTTATGCTGTGCACACTGCTGGTTATTTGTGGGATGTTCATAGGGAGACGAGGGTTTTGGTCCCACCCCAGCAGAAATGTGGAGTTCAGGTACAAAATGGCTACCAGGCATGACACAGGTGTTTGCAGAACACTAGTGTTCTGTGAGATAAAGTCCCCCTTTTATTAAGGTGATGGAATGAAAGCCCTAATAATAGTCGGCTATTATTGGCTGTGTATTCTTACTGACCCACATAAGGTACAAGTAAACAATAAATAAAACTAAAGAGCAGCAATGTACCCTGGCGGCCAAGACAGACTGAGCCAGTGCAATAATTGAAAGGTACCAAGGCTCAAACTAGCTTTGGGGCTAGAAGCAGTGAACTCGCGAAGAGCAGAGGCTTGCTCCTCATTAATGGGTGATATCTTTAGAAGCACGGCAACAGCTGAAGACAGATTACAGCATTCACACATCGCATCACGCCATCTGGTGATGCTCACTGTTAAGCGGCTTTATAGAGCGACTGCCCTTGTTATTAAAGTGACGTGTACGAGCGCTCTCGTCTCATCCAGCTCGTGGCTTTAGAGCTGGTGTCGAAGACTGCATTCAGCACAATTCCTCTGTCAAAGCCATGGGCACCTTCTGCATTACAGCATGCTGCGTTTCAGTGCTGGAGAAAGGGCCCTTTTCTCAAACAGCTTTGTCAGTGTGTATCATTGGATCCAGGATGTTGCATCACTTTAACTGGCTCTTGCTGCACTTCATTCAGGATAAAAAAAGGAATATGCTTCTGTTGAAACTCTTCAGCGTGGCAGTATGAGATGGTGTTTTGAAATCTTTTTTTTTTTTTAGATTTCATATTGGATTAGTGGGCCAGTCTCATTGCTGTTAGCCCCTATCCAACACGCTCTCATTCCAACTTGTCGTATAGTCATACTTTAGTTATGATCTTCCCTAACGTTGATAAATAATGAAAAGGGAGTCTTTTGGCATAGTTTTATGATGCCATTGCTGAGTGGGATTGGGGAAAGGGAATCGTAATTCACTGCTGCCTCACAGCAAGAGGGTTGTGGGTTCGAATCCGGCCTGGGGCCTTTCTGTGTGGAGTTTGCATGTTCTCCCCTTGTTGCGGGGGTTTCCTCCGGGTACTCTGGTTTCACCCACCCACAAAAACATGCATCATATTAACACTCCTTCCAGTACCCCTGACCAAGGAACTGGCTTTAGAACTGGAGTTGGTCCCCGGGCGCTGCTCTGTGGCTGCCCACTGCTCCTAACTATGGGATGGGTCCAATGCAGAGGACAAATTACCCCACAGGGTTCAATAAAATATCTATTCTGTAAGATTGGGAAGGAGTATAGTATTGGGATAGGGAAAAGGAAATCTTGATTTATTGAATTATTACATTGTCCCACGATTGAGATGGGGGTAAAGTATATTTTTTAGTTGATGCATCTGGGGAGGTTGGTGGAACACTGGTTAGTCCTCTTGCCCTCTAACAAGGATTTCAAGCCCCGGCGGGCAGGACCATGTGCCTCGTGCACACATTGTATATAAAAAATGGGATTAGGGACAAGCAATCATAACTTATTATATTGGTCAGAAGTGGAAAGGCAGTATTTTTTTATTGTATAGTGAAGCCCAAAGGCTTTGTATTGATGTCTATGGGAATATCCTCGGCTTTCTAAAGTGACGCAAAGGGACCCCTCTTTCTTTGTGTGGTGACGCCCTAGGCCATCTGTCCAAACGCTGATATATGATGCCTTGGGAGGGAGAATGGGCTCCCCTAAGCAATAAGGACGATGCAGACAAGCGGGACCTTTCCTCCAAAGCACTTACTGTCTGCTTTACTCTTTATTCACAGACCACGGAGGTTACTCTTGTGAAATGAAATGAGCTATATAGCAGACTACAGCATTTGGCACAGCACTGAAAATGAGTCCCTCCAGCAGAACTCGCTGCTTGACAGTCCCTAAAATAAGGATTCACAGTTTCCGGGAATTTCCATTCAAGCCTGTCTGGAACGTTTTTTAAATGACAGCAAACATCTCCCTGCAGTCATGTCCTGCAATTGTACCCACTCACAGAACGTACCCGGCTCTGAAAGGTGATAAGATTTGTTCGGTTGGCAGTGATGAAGACTGTCACCGATTCACCAAATGTTTTCCAGAGTAAATGCACTTAATCCAAGACCGCAAGTAGGTTTTTCCTGCCTCTTATCTACAACGTCAATACACTTACATTCACAATGCATTCTCCATACGAAGAGTTTGTTTCCAAAATACAGTGTATCCATTTTACTCATTTTGAGTAAATCAGATTTTTCTATGTTGGCACCTATTGCATTCTATTGAAAAACACAAACTTTGACCATGGAAAAATACACCTGATAGTATGAATTTCTAAGAACAGATTTTTGCACCAGGTGTAAGAAGCACAGGGCTATCGCTCTGTGGTGTTATCTCAGTTTTTGTAATTTTGGCACTTATTGCATTTTGGAAACAAACTCTTCATATAACCTCTTCATATTCAGACCCACCATCTACCCCTGGCACAGGATATCAGGTACCCACAGCCTCCCCACCCGCCACGGCTTAAATCTGCCGCAGGAGAAATTGCCCATAGTGCACAGCCGCTCACTCAGACCCGAGCCTCGTGACCACAGCCTCCTCATTTCAGGCCTGGCACTGGATGAGTGGGCTCTCTGATCCCCTCTTAGAGGTGTAATTACCCCACTATGCTGCACGGTACAAGGTGAGCTTGTCAGAGTCTCATTCGCTCGGGGATTACAGACCGTTATGAGTGACAATCATCTGGATGGCAGCGGTCATTATTCTTAATGAGGTCGGAGCCTGATTTTTTTCACGCAGCGGTTTAACACCTGCCCTGTTGAGCCGCTCACTCGAGGAGCCGAGCATCTGCATGCATGCCATACAGTATCGAAGAACGCTGGTACGACTCTCTGAAATTAATCAGGTACTGAATATGCCAAACGTCACTCTCCTTTAGTACTCTTCTGCTGCACATTTCCTGCAAAACTGCTTCTAAGCTATTTTGTTTTGCATTGCACTATGTATAGAGTTCAAAGCCCTGAAAAAGCAGCAGTGACACTGTTTTGTATTATGTCTAAGGCATTACCAAATTTATGTTGGACTGCTTGCCTGTAAACCAAGTTTGTTAACCAAATTTGCAAGATGAACACACAATATATTGCAGTTCAGGGAAAGCACCTGTAAGGCCACGCCTCCAGCCGTCCAGCTCACCGGTCAACTAAATCCCGGACTGCACTTCATGCCTTATTCTATTATCACTTGCGCCTGTTTCTCATTGCCACTGGGTGGTAGCAGTGTGTATTTAAGACCGAGCTTAACTCAGTCTCATTGTGAAGTCTCGTATACCCACGCCAGTTCAGCATTGTAGTCTTGTATTGGCTCTAACTGCGTATTCGCGAATATATATACTTAACCTAGAAACTTTGTGCTGCTTGTAATTACCAGCACATTATATTTAAGGAACCTTGTTTCCTTTTTGTTTTCCCTGTTACACATTGTTACAGTAGCCATAGCCCAGACTCTGTATTACTCATAGTGCTTATTTTAGGAACCTCTGTTCCTTATTGTTTTGCTTTGCTACGTCTGTGCCTTCTGCAGTGCAGTTGGCATAATAAATAGAACCATGTCCATCCTTGCACCTGAGTCCAGTCCTCAACTTCCTGTCCTCCATGCATCCGCACTGTGCACACAGCACAGACATTACAGCACCATTGCCAAGATCACAGTGTTAGGCGTTTGAAAGCAGTCTTCTAGTTGCAAGTTCGATTTCAGAACTATTGTATCAGACTGCCATCCCCCTAGAAATTGCCTGCTAGTGTTTTGAATAATTGTATCTTATCTGTTATTTGGGCTTGTTCCATTTTTTTTTTTTTTTAATTAACTGTGAAGTGAATCGTTATATTCTCACCTAAGCAATAAAAACAGGTTTTTAATCTGTGGGCATTTCCAAAGCCGTAGTGATCATACTGTGATTCAGTAGTCAGTAAAAGTCAGGTGGCTTTTATCTCCTTGGTCTGTTAAGCCCATATCACCTTGAAAAATGGAATTATATAGCCTGCTCAAATGTAATTCACATTTCTGTGTCATTACATCAACAAAAGTGCATTCAAACATCTAACATTTGCATTGGGGAGATAAAAAGGCATACAGTGCGGTTCACAAGAATTTGGAGACAAAAAAGCTAAACAGCAAAAAATTGTTCTACTGTCAATATTTGTTCACACTGCAGTATATCTGTAAGCAATATTCTTAAAGGCAATAGACACAATCTAGGGACAGAGCTAAGTGTGTTGCGCCTCTGGCCTTGTTGAGTTATGATAATGATTGATAGAGTGTGCCCAAGTGAAAAATATAAGAGCAATTTCACTGCAGTGAGCTACAGCTCAACATCATCTGTTCTGCCAGTACAGAGAGCTCTGTGCCACATGCAGAAAACTGCCGCGATTGCCATGGTCTTTTAATTGAGTTTATGTCAGCTCAGAGAGCATTTTACCGTAAATAGGCTGTCAAGTGGAAAGTAGTAAAAAAAAAAAAAAAACCACAGAATGGTTTCAGTAGGGAAATCCTTTAAAAGTCAATCTATGCATTGTGAGTAAAATAAGGTGATGTTTTTTTTTCCAGTAGTAACTACGCACCAGCCTGTCAGCTTTATTGCACTGCAGTAAAAAATGGGCCGTATCCTTTAAAATATTAATGTTTCACTCGAAGCATTTTTTAGGTGAGTGAAATCAATCAAAATCTCAAGAGTCGAGCCAGTATGAGCACCCTGAGCAGAACTGCGTAATACACTGCCAATCAAATTTTATTTGTGAACAAATTTAGAGAGGATTACAAAAAGCAGGGGGGCCACCAGGGGTGTTGGGCACCTTGAGATGGCCACACATTGGGTCCGACCGGCCAAATAAATTTTTGAAGGCCCCAGGCCCTGTAATTCTGGACCCATGAATCAACCTTCCCCCCACTAAAAAAAAAGATGGACCAGAGCTTATCTGACCAATGCTGGCATGGATGTGGAGAGGTGGGTACTCTCATCCATATGCTATGGCACTGCCCTGTCATTGTTTCCCTGTGGAGGGAGGTGGAATTTATTCTGTCAGGGGTACTCAACATTGACCTGCAATTTTCGCCTACTACACGCCTGCTGGGGGCCCGTGTCGAAAATATCCAAAGCACTAACCACCAAAAGGTGATCGCCCTGGCGTGCCTTACAACAAAACGCCTAATCTTAATGAACTGGAAGGTGAGGAAACCCTCCTGCTTCTCCAGAGAAAGATGGCTGGGGGAATTCCTCCATCTTTTAAGCATGGAGAAAGCCTCCTCCATCCTCAGGGACCTAGGCATGGACGCGAGTGAGCTCTGGGTCACTTTAAGATCTTTTCTTGATGCACAACCTCACAATATTTTTTTCCCTGAAAAACCAGCGTACAGTACATATAGAATGCTAGTCTATTCTTTTTTTGTGTGTGTGTTTTCACCAAAGTAAGTTAATCTTGCCTATAGCGTTTCATCAGTCTAGTCAACCACCTTTCTTTTTACTTATCTACTTATCTTAAATCTTCCGTATGGATGCTGACATGTATCATGCCTGCATCCTAGTTGAACAAATGCACTGTGATCCCCTTCTCCTTTCTTGTATGTCAGTGAAATTTGTTGTCATATATTGTTGTAGGTCTGATTTATTGTTTTTGTTGTTATTGTATTGTTGTTATTTATTATTGTAGGTCTTGTTATTGTTTTTGTTGTTATTGTTGGCATTTATTTAGGTAGGTCTTGTTATTGTTTTTCTTGTTGTCGTTGTCAATTATTGTGGATTCTAAGGCTGTTGTTGTCTTCATTGTTTATGAAAATAAAAAATTTAAAAAAAAAACTTTGGGGGGAAAAAAAAAAAACCTTCCCCCACTAATGTCAATGGCCCTGACAAAAACAATAACAGTAAAGGCTATAAAAAACTTGCCAATTAGCCTCATGGTTTGTAGAACAGAAAGACTGCACTGCTTAGTCAGACACTTGAATGACTATCTCCGTGTATGTATCCAGGGGTGCCTGAAGTAAGGGTGCCGAGGGGCTGCAGCACCACTTACTGATGGGAGGTTTGTAACTGCAAGGCATAAAAGTTTACATGATAAATCAATAAAAAACTCTCAAAATGTTACTCTAGTCGCATTTTAGCACAAGTAGTCCGTAAAATATGTTCATTAAATTACTTAAATCCACCCTTTATAATATCTCAAGAGGTCCGATTTCGTTTTGGAACATTCAGTGTATTTTGTGTAAGGGAACTTGTCAATATACTGAACGCATTCAAATTTGAACAGGCGTTCAAAAATGAATAAGTCTCCGTTCGTGTTCAGCTAAAAAACCAACAGCAGAGTGTTCAAAAATGAATGAGCATGTGTTCATTTTGCGTTCAAAAATGAACAAGCATGCGTTCATTTTTGACCGGACGGCATCCAAAAACGAACGCAGCAACCCTCTCTCGCGTTACAACATGAATCTGCTCTCCACTTCGCAAAATTTACACCAACATGCGTAAATATTTCCTTCTTACGAAAAAAAATTCCCCGTCTCCCATCCTGCAGAATTTAGAAGTATATTGTAAGGTACATGCCTATTAAACAACAGTTTTCACGTTGACTAAAAAATCCTGCCAAATGTCCAGTTTCGAGATTATGGGCTCTAATTTCTTGGCGCAGCACAGGGTGGCGCAGCGTGGCGCAGCCCAAGCAGTGGTAATTTCGTCCGGTGCAGCCTGCGCAGTAGTAATTTTGTGCGGTGCAACACCATGCGCAGCCACTTTGGCAATTTGGTAGACGGAAGTGCGCTGAGATGGGTGTGGCGACGTAGTAGGGGGAGGTGTCACATATTCATCATGACGCAGTGACAATTTCGTGGATAAAGGCTCCGCCGAAAGTGTGCAGAGAGCTCGTCAGCTCCGACCTGGTTTACTTTCTGTGCAGTGGTAATTTGGCTGACCGGCGCACAGTGCGCTCTGGTCACCGAAACCTCACAGGCAGGTTTCCAGAATGTCAGGCACATTTCAATGCAATAAATAATTACAGCAGCCACTATTTAATGTAACTATCTGAATCAGGACATAAATTATAGTATCTATATCGAATGTCCTGATGTCAGATCAAAGGCGGTTGGCACGCGTAATGGAAACTCGACCTGGCTTAATCAACGCAGCTGAATCTATGATGCAAACTAACGACTTAACATCTTTCTCAGCCAACCACAAACTGCCTCGCATCAGGCAGTGTGTATATATATATATATATATATATATATAATGCTTGCGTTCTAAGCTCAGTAAAGCTGCTCGCACAGTGGATGCGAAACGAATTTTTCGCACGACTGATTACATTCAAAGTCAATGCAAAGACGCGAATACACACGTGTATTCGCGTCTTTGCATTGACTTTGAATGTAATCTTTCGTGCAAAAATTCGTTTCACGTCCACTGTGCAAGTGACTTAATACTACTATTATTGTCACATTTTTAGGTTTTATCGTTTTTAGTGGGGGAAAGGAATACAGCCTGATTGCTATGATCTCATGCTGAGTTAAGATCGCATATTGAAAATAAATGTGTAACGTAGCTATCTTGCATTGTTGTCCATGCATGTTAATCCCAAAATTTTAAGCAGCAACATGGTGTAATAATAGGAGCATGCTATCCGTCGTTTCTCTTCCCAATGATGCAGGCAGAAGAAATAAATGAACAACCATTGTATTTCATTCCAACTTCATGAGTTTGAATGATCTGACGTAGTTTCGTTTTGAAATTCCATTAAATTAGCTAATGGTAATAATTCGCGAATGCCCTAGCTAGCCAGCTAACTCATATTCGTACTGCTTAATATAGACGTAAGCGGTGCAGAAAACATGCCTTAAGCAGCAAAGTAAAATGCAACATTAACGCATTATGCAGATATAGGACAGAGGCTTCTTTATTCCAATATTTAAAGGTAAGGAGAGGAGCTCATTTGATTGGTGAAGATTTGACTCGGCTGTGTTAAACCCACTCACGCCTTCTCTCCTCCCTCTTTGCCACTTGCGCCGGCAGGAGGGACAGAGGCGGGACAGAGGAGTACTTGCGCCGGGCACGAAATTGCAAAATACGCCTGGATACACCCCGTTGGCGTGGCGCTCCCCCCAATTCCCCGCGCCTGCGCCTGGTCAACGAATTTAGAGCCCAATATCTTTACCGATCGTCAATCTTCTGCTATACGCTTACACTTTTCATCGAGTTCGATAAGATGCTTTAACACATTCCACACTCAAGACCGGAGATAAATTGTGATTCAATGGTACCGGGGTACGTTCAGTCAGCCAAAACATTCAAATGTTGCTGTGTGAATACTTTACTGGAATGAACATCGCTTCCGTTTGGTGTCAGTATGCCACTTTTTCCTTCTTATATAAAAAAGCATTTTAGAATTCCACATCATGATATGACTGCTAGGCAATTTCAATGCAAAAGATTGTAAATAAATTAAATTAAATACATTAAAATTATAGTTTACGCATTGTATCACATCATCTGCGCGACAGCCCAAGTTTAATTCTACTATTCTGTGAGTATAAGAACTAGGATAACTTATTCCCACTCATATCAAATTGCAAAATTATCCGCGATATTAATCCTTTCTTTCTAAACCTGTGAACGCGCAAGCCAAACAAAAAAATGCCGCACTTTACAGACCACTACGTACACGATGAGTTCTGCAATGATATTCATATTTTGTTCCATTGATCGTCACAGATTTTGTAGGCTACCATTTGTCATATTATATATTGTTCTAATTTATTGTTCAGTATTTTTTTCAGATTGAAGTCACAACACATGAAACCGCCGCTCTGTGGGAGCTTCCGACGACAAGTCCAGATCTAGACAAGCAGATGAGCAAAGTAAAACATCTGCATGTGCACAGTATTATAAAATCAGCATGTCTGAATATTAATAAATATTTATCCCCCCTCCCCCTTTATGAATATAACCCTTATTTTAAGGGTGTTTTCAGTTCAATAATGAATAAGCTTGATTGCAAGATAAACAACTAAGTAGTCTTATGATGCCATGGGGAGCTGGTTCAGGGATACGAGATCACAGAGTGAGACCTGAATTCATGCGACACGCTGGAATACCAGTGACAAGACTTTTTGATGATGTGCACGATTAATACTTCATTTGTTCAGTCGACTAAGTTTAATATGTTTTTGTTTAGATAACCGGAATATGTTTTTGTTCAGAGAACAGGAGTAGGTCGCATATAATCCCATTCCTGAAGCGTCACCTAAATTGGCAAATGATCTTTAGCAGGCGGATTATACCCAGTATATGAAAAAAAAACTAACCATGACAATGAGAACAATTTCACTTTCTTTAAAAAAAAAACCTTAAGGAACTGTGAATTTAAAATAGGCCTGTACAAGCGTTTATATAATCCGTCATCCATATTCAGTCGTTGTTCACAAAAGAATATCCGTCCCCATAATCTAAAAGCTCACTTCACACATAGATGAATGCATCAGGCCTTAGGCAGGCAGCGGAGAATGAATACATCGGGAAATGAACAGAAGGGTGTTCATCATTGAACGCAGTGACCAGGTTTGCAGCCTCGAACGCATCCAAAAATGAACAGGCGTCCATTCAAAAATGAATGCGTTCGCTGTTCAGAATATTGACAAGCTCCCTAAATCTGATGCACAAACGCAAAGTAGGTAATGTGAAACATTTGTATTAAATAATCCAATACAGTACACTGCACGGTTTCTCGCTAAGTACCCAATAAACAGCTCCGGGTAACTTATAAAATTTATATCAGTGCCATTTATTCCCCACTATTGGCAACATACTGGTAGCTATTATTATTGAGTGAATTAACAGTGCGATTCGTTATCAGGAACAGGTTGAGAGTAATCCTACATTAAAAGATGAAGTCCCTATCTACCTGGACAGCATATGTTAGCAAGGAGTAATCGATGCAAATCAGGTGTGGAAAATAGCGATAAATCTAATATCTTTTAAACAGCTTGGACATTCAACGTTACATCAATAAAGATTAAGCCTGACAACAACACTGGTTATGATAACATTACCTGGCAACCCTCTGTTTGAACTTCCTTAACCAACCGCAGCACCACTAGAGAGCAGCACAGCTAGTTGTGAGAATAAGGTAATATTCATCCTAACCAGGAGGGTTCTATCACTGACACCACCATAACCATCATCACAGTCAGATTTGAAGAGCCATGTCTTCCGAGACACATAATTCCCCGCAAGGAGATTTGGAGCAATGACATTTGTGGTCATTCTGAAAGGCTTGGTTCAGGAAGTGGCCTTGGTTGCTGTGCAGAAAAGAGAATGCAGTTTTTTTGAGTGTAACTTTTTCTAAACAGTCTTTTTCTGGAAAAAAAAAAAACTGCTGATGACTATCTGTGGTTTGCTGGCTAGCCTAGCTGGTTGGAACAGTATGATCCGAGGCTTGCAACAAGTCATTTTGTCGAATGCTTCGCCATCTTACGTAAGATTTAAAGCAGTGGAGTCTAGCTAGCTAAGTCACTTGATTTCTACTGAAGTGTTTTATTTGTTCGCTTTGTGGAGAAATAGAAAGCGGGGGGAGGACAAAATTGCAATAGCATTTGTTTCAATGAGCCAGCTAGTTAGGCAACATCAGTTTTACTGTTGTTGGCTACCACAAGCTAAAACAATCTTGTGCTGTCACTGTTGATTTTACATTGCATTGGGACTGAGTAACGTCACTGTTAACAGCTTTGTGGACACTTAAACAAACTGCATGCATGAATCAGTAGACTGATTTGTACTGCTGAGGGAAATAACAATTATGTGCATCTTGTTTGCTGGTTTTAAAAACTGATGACCAGATTAGTGAAGCTAGATCTTTAATAGTTTCCTGGACGACAAAGAATCAGACCAGGAGTCTTGAGAAAATTCTTGATAGTAGACATTTATTCAGCAACGTGCAAAAGCCATGGTCTTTTCGGGAAAATCCCAACGGACAACACTTTTGCATCTCTTTTTATACACACATAGGATGGATAATTTATGTTTCTCGAAAATCACATAACATTCTGAAACTTGGTGCAGCACAATTACTTATTAATTTTAGCGTTGTGTTACCTTAAGCTGTGATTGGCTGCTCATTTCCAGTTCTAGGAGACTAGTGTTGCGTGACTATGGCCTGACAGGTCATCAGCGGAACTCAGTTGATAAAGGTTAAAACTGTTTTTCTCTGATTGTCTTTTTTCTGCAGGCGTTCTGCTTGACATCCAAAAGCATTTCACTGTGACAGACAGCGAGGCAGGACTATTGCAAACAGGTACTGTGTCTCTATCTTCATTTCTACTGCATTGTGTCTATGCCCCAAATGGGGTTTCTTTCTGTACACTACAAAGATGTACCTCAAATAGCACCACCTTAGTCACTGTGGTATTGTGCTATAGGTTCTGTACATTAAATTTTGCCTTTTGATGTGGATTAAACTATTTATTTGCACCCGTCTTGCTCATTAAAGATCATTAGTATTCAGTATTCTTATGATGAAAAACATTTTTGTACCTTTTTCGGGTACATGGAAGTTTTTTTTTTTTTTTTTTTTAGAAAAAAGTGTGTTTATATCTGTGTGTGCTGCTGCTGCCCCCGTGCTGCTGTGAAGATCAGAGAGAACTAAGGAGCCAGCACATCGGTTTAAATGGGGTCGCGTTTATTAATGGAGCGTACTACCAAGGCGCTAAAATGATGCTTACGCTAGTTTCTTTCCAGCTTTTGGATCTATGAAAACAAACTTCACATACAACGTAAAAAACATGCCAAATAAATAAGATATTGCCCATTTGAAGAATGTCACATTAACCCCAATCAATTGAATAAGAATCTAATGCAGTTTTGCTTACCCACTATTTTAAAAAATTAGGATATTTTTACTTTTTTGAGCATACAGTTTGTTTATGCTTAAAATTATGCTTGGAGGAGGTTGACAGTATAGCAAGCATGCTTCCTCAGAATAACTGGTGCACAAATCAGCATAATAGTCTGTTTGAATGTAAGGTCTCTAACCAGGGATGTGAAGGATATGTGAGGTCTATATGAGGTTGTGTTTGGTAAAATGGAAAGGATTTCTTGATTGCTGAGGGGAATCTGGTATCACATCTAATCTGCATATCTACCAATATCTTTTCTTCTACTGTTTGTATTCTGCCTTTTTGTGGAGCATAAAGTTTATCGAAAGTTTGTATCACGCTAAGAGGTTATTTATTTATTGCAGTGATAATAATAGCGGAAAAGTTGACCTAGATTGCATCTTAGCAGTGAACCAGTTTTTCTAATTGGGAATTTAACTTCAGTCTTTAAACATTTTTGCATATAACTTCCTAATCCCATGTGATGATGGAGATGCTTTACTTTGGATGTGAAAGTAATTGTATCTGGTTGCATTCCTGTCAATTCATTCATTCTAAGTAGGTAAAGTTTATTTATATAGCTCCTTTGATGAGCAAACATCATAAAGTGCTTCACAAGAAAGACTAAAAGCCAAATCAACAAGATAGCAGCAGACAATAAAAACAAACAATTTAAAATGAAAAAACTCAAAGACAAATTAAACAATGGCAAGTCTAAACAAATGGGCTTCATCTGCTTTTTGAAAATGTCCACAGAGTTCACAGGTCTCAGTTCCAGTAAGAAACAGTGCCAAAGTTTGGGGGTGATGACCTCAAATGCGCACTGTCCTTTGGTTTACAGTCCGTCTCGAGGACCAGCAAGCAAACCCTGATTAAAGGACCTCAGAGTCCTGCTACAGTTATATAGCTTCTCTCCTCTTTAACATGGGCAGGCGCTTGGCCATGCAATGCCCAAAACACAATCACAAGAGTTTCAAACTGGATTCTGAGTTTAATCGGAAGCCAGGACAAAGGCATTAGGATGGGTGGGACATGAGACCTTCTGGATGATTCTGTGAGAAGCTTAGCAGCAACAGTTTGGACCGCTTGTAGGTGGTTGAAAGCAGTGTCGCTGAGACAGGTGAAAAGAGAATTGCAATAGTCAAGCCAAGATGCAACAAAAGCATGAACAATCATTCAACAGAGATTTATCAAAATAGATTTATCATATTTTTTAAATGGAATAAAAGCCTCAAGTCTTTCTTTGCCACTTTGAATTTCGGATTATCGGACATAATAAAATAGTCAGGGACAAATCCGCAATTATTTATATGAAAATTATAGGGGAAAAAAAGTGTGCCGTGAGATATTTCATGATGTTTATAAAATGAGAACTCATTGCAAAACATATTGCAACCTTCAATGTGATTCAAGGTCTGTTCATTGCTGAGCAGTATTTCTTTCATTGAAATATACATATCACAATATTGCGAAGGCAGTTATTCGTGGTAATTTGCCATCACACTGGATTCTGAATGATTAAATAGCTGTTCAGATGTGGTCCACGGCCCTATCATTCTGCATCATTGAGAGTTTTCACCACTAATGAATTCCTGATGGTTGAGTTGCAACAATCTCAGATGGCCATGGTCTCCAACATCCCGTTTCCTCACGGCATTGCATTGCATGTTGCAGAACAATGGCTACATTTAGATAGTTTATACTCAGGACCCCCTATATATGCCCAGTGTTGGCAGTACTTCCAGAAGCTTGTCAATATTTAATTGAAGCTACTGTATGACGTATTCCTCTGATACTACTCCAACTCCTGCTCTTACTCCCAAGCCTACTGTTACTAAAACCACTACTACCACTACTACTCACTACAGCAGCTAGGGGCAGCACAGTGGTGCAGTGGGTAGCAGTGGCATCGCACTGGAAGAAGGTTGTGGGTGTGAATCAGAACACGGGCCTGTCTTTGTGGAGTTTGTATATCCCTGTGGGGACACCCCAGTTTCTTCCCGCAGTCTGAATGCATGCATGTTGGGCTAATTGAAAATTCTTAAGTGCTCAAAAGAAAATGACTTGTTTTAATTTACTAGCTTACATCAATGGGTTTGTGAGAGAGGATGAGGAGGTAAACGCACATTTTCACTATCTCCCTGGAGAGCAGTCTTTTGCCCCATTGCACCTCTCACCTCCAGCCTTCCCCACTGACTGCAGCTATGCAGGAGCGCCCTGCACAAACAGCCAGGCGTGGTTCACCGACTGATTCACTGAGTCAGCCCACACCTACTCTACTATGTTCCAGCTCAGCGCTACCATTGTTGGCTGGGGTTCAGCTCTTACTGCTGTCGCACTGGAGTGGAGCGTACTATTCACTGATTATTGAGAGCTTGTACAGCAGGCCTCTGCATGTCCTTGCTTCCTCCGCAGAGCAGAACTGACCTCGATGCGACTCAATGCGTGATCTTCCCTGTCAATCGTTGCTAAGAGATACAAAGGTTAACTGCCGCATTTTCTCTTCTCTTGAGTGCTTTGCTGCTCGCAAGACATTCTCTGGACCTGCTTAACTATTTGTCCCCTTCAGTATGGATAAAGAGTGCTGTCTTTGGGTGAGCATGGGGAGATAGCAGGATAATATGCCCCTCTGTTGACATGAGTTAGAAGTGAGGTGTGGCCTCCATGTTGGCACTGTGGTTAGCACAGTCGCGTCGCAATAATTGGATCCTGTGTTTGAGTCCTGGCCAGTCTAGGGTAAAATATTTAATATTCTGAAATGTGGTTAAATTCTGTTCATTTCATGAAGTCCTCTGTGTCTCTTCACATGGACTCCACTGCATGCACCTGTTGCGGTGTTGTCAAAATTCCAGTGGTCATAATACACACTCCAGCCAGGTTCCCCCAAATAGCACAGCAATAAAAAGGAGAATACTTGAAGATCAATGTGGAAAGAGACATGGTTTTATAGTACTTCGCCATTGCTTGATATCTGAGATCTAAACAATAATGTGACCCTGTGGACTCTTCAGGACAAGAGGCTTGTGGGGAACAGATTAACAACACTGGACATTCAGTTTTGGAAGCCACAGACAGATGGTGGCATGCAGGCTCCGCACTGCATGGACTAAAATAATGGATCAAATCTGCACATGTTAACAACTCTGAATAATATAAGAAACCTGGGGTACCATCAGTATTGCTCATTTGCAAACATGCTCTGTAGTTATAGCCGTAGTGTCTAGCTCTGTGTCTGGAATTATGTTTTCCAGCTGATTTTCACCCCAACTCTGGCAAAGCACACCTCCCACAAAAGCAAGAGATCCTGTTTAGTTGCTAATCATTTAAGTCAGGTGTGCCAGGTTATGGTTGTAATAACCCTTCAGGAAGGTTGATCTCAGGAACTGGGGTGGCTACCTCTCAGAGGGTATAAGGGGGGGCTTATGCTAGTTATTATTTGTGATTCATGGACAGCTATAGAAAAGCATTGGCATTAGAATGAAAAGATCATGTGGCATCACATCCTGTCAGAAGTTAAGCAAAATTCAGGTGGCAACCAGTCGCACACTCAGAGTAGAATAAATCCTCATTATTTTTTAAAAATAAAACTTTCCAAGGTTGCTATCAGCAGCTATGGCAATGCAGATTGGCATAGGTAAAGTTAGCAAAAAAAAGTCCAGGTTTTGGACTCAGTATTCTAAAAACAACAGAAGTACAGAGAGAGGAGTCCAGGAAAGAATTGTAAAAACAGACAAAAGTCAAACACGGGGGAAAAAATGTGTGAAATACATGAGAAAGACTAGGACGAAGCACAGAAGGTACAGGTAACAAGTACAACTAGGTGAATTGAAAGTGAAACAGTGTGACTTAAATTTCCTTGGATAACCTGAAACATAAATGAGGAACAGTTGAAACCAATCAGCAATGAAGATAGTGATGGCAAAAACCAAAAAAAACAGTAAGACATGATACACACTCTTGATGGATGCAGCATGGAATTCATTTTTTTCCACCTATACAAATAGCTGGTTCTCCAAAATCCTTTGCCGCACATAATGAATGTGGCCAAAACTTTCCAGTGGGGATGTGCAAAAGATCAATATATTGCCAAGGTAGACACAGACACATCGAGAGGTCATGTATCAGTGAACATCATTCTCTAAGACCTTGAACACAAAGGAGGCATTCATAAAGCCAAATGATATTACCTAATACTCATAGTAACCAATGAGCATGTTGAAAGCCATCCTACACTCATCCCCAGATTGGATCCGTACCAGGTGATTGGCATTCTGGATATCTGGAACTGAATACAGAGCTATTTTGCAGGAAGGAGAAGGCAGGGGACATCAGTGATATTGGGTAAAGTTTTTTGCGGTGATGCTGTTTACTGCTGTATTCAATGGAACTGTCTTACTTGACAAAAAAGAATCCAGCGCCAGCAAGAGATGATGAGGGATAAATTAACCTCTTATATGCCAAGGGAAAAATGGGTAAAATTCCACCTCTTTTGAATACTGTCACAAAAAGCTCTGGATCTTGAAAATTATAAATGGTAGACATATGTTCAAAGCTTATTCTAAACTTAAGACCTGGACCTTTATGATCAAACAGTCATTTTCCACCCAAGCCCAGTTTTTTATTCTAATTTTTATCCACTTATGTAAAGAGAATGTCTAAAAGTCAAGAATCAAAAATTGAATTCAAACTTTGTGGATTTTTTGTTGATGAGCCAAAGCTGGTTTGGAGGAAATGACACTAATCTGGAGCACACGCATGTCCTCAAAATATTTTAGACATAAGTATGTTGAAATCTTTGACAACTGAAATTTTGGAGCAGTTTATCAAAAACAAGGAGAAGAGCCCATTTTCTTCTTTTTTTTTATCAAGTTTCATAGAAAGCCCTGTTTATCCAACATTATAAAGGCCAGGAACATGTTTTAATGTGGATCTGGGGAACTGCTGTACCAAAGCAGCAATGGAGGACTTTTATTTGGTCCAAGAATGGCCTTGCTGGCACTCTTTTATCTCTCCTTTGAGTTGGCAGATGGGCTAGGCTACGTGTTGCCAGAACAACTTAGGTCAAGTGATTCAATAATTGCCCTAATTGTTCTATCAGGTGTTGTGTGAAATTCAAGTGGCAACTAATCACGAGTAGAATAAATCCTATTTTATTTCTGAAGTAAAACAGTCTAGGGTTTGTAACAGCAACCAGGCTAATGTCGACAGGCAAAGTAAAAGTCAAAAAAACAGTTCAGAGTTTGGTAACTGTAATCCAAAACATTAGAAGTACAGAGCAGGAAGTTCAGAAAAGAATGGTCAAAAAAAACAGGCAGATGTGTAACATGGTGAACACGAGAAAAAAATTACCGTGAGGAAAATTCTTGAAAGGCCTGGACCAGGCATTGGAAGCAAAAGCGACAAGTACAATCAGACAAATGGGCAGTGAAACACTGAGACTTAAATGCCCTTGGACAGTGCTCCGCAAACCTCTCCTGGAGGACCACCTGTACTGCATGTTTTAGATCTCTCCCTGCTCCGGCACTGGTGATTCAAATGATCGGGTCCTCATCAATCAGCTTTAGGTGTCGATTAACGAGCTGATCATTTGAATCACCTGTGCTGAAGCAGGGAGAGATCTAACACATGCAGGACAGGTTGTCCTCCAGGAGAGGTTTGGGGAGCACTGCCCTGGGATAACCAGCGCCATTATCAAGAAACATTCAAATCAATCACAATGAACAGAGGACAGAAAATAAACAAATGGTAATACATGAAAGGTACCTTAGGTGGGGAGGGCTGGAGACATGACAATATCAGTTTACTGTCTATACCTTTCACTGCTTCACCTCAATCAGTGGAGTTGGTGGGGGTGGTTGCTATACTGCCCTGTCAAGCCAGACGGCAGTATCTGCAAAATAGTGAAACTGAGAAATATTGAAAATTAAACTTTTACCTCCTGCCCTACTTTTATAGATACTGCTAATTTGCACATGCAATAACTCTGTACATGTGTATTGATCAGGCTAATCTCTACTAAAAATAGATGGAGCTGGTGCTGTAGAGGGTCAATGGCAGGTTTTCCCAATTTTGAAATTTGCAGATACTGCCGTCTGGCTTGACAGGGCAGTATAATCCTCTTTTTGAAAGGGAGTACAGGGGTTACTGGAACTTGGGCAGGGCGTCTCTGGTCTCGGGCTCATTCAGACCTAATTTATCCGGAGAAAGGGAATTGGGGAGGATGGATTGCCTGCTCTTAGAATTGTATTTAAGGGAAGCATTCAGGGAGACTGTGCTGAACAGGGCTTCATCATGGTGGAGACAGAGCCAAACAGTTCTCTGCAGTGAAGGGAGTCTCTGCAAAGACAAGGCTCCTGTCTTTGAAATAGTGGAGACTGCGCTTATCAGTTCCCCAGTGCATGGAGGTACTCTGCTCAACAGCGCTCCTGGCTTCATCTTTGTGGAAACTGTGCTCGCAGATCTCCTTATGCCATTGTAATCCACGCATTCACATAGCTATTTGGTTTGTTGGTAACTTAGTCGTCCATTGTTTGTATGTTTTTCAGGTTTTATCTATAGATTTCCATTTCTGTTTACACTACAGGCCAAAAGTTTGGGGCCACCCTCAGATTTTTTATGGTACACCAAGTGCAATGTGACCCCTTAGTTCTGGGGAAGGCATTTATTTATACAGCATGCCTTCTTGTTACATAAAATTGTTCACGTCCTAGTGACATAAAATCACGTAACACAAAGGCATTAGAACTCAATTATAAAACATTGTGGTCATTGATCAAATCAGTCAAGACAGCTTTAAAATGTGGTCTGGGGTCTGGAATTCACCCAAAACCTATTGGCTTCCGATATTTTATGCACTGAAGTCATTTCATGTGCAAAAAATAAGGAAAGAACAGTTGATGTGTGATTTTTTTTAAAATCTGAGGGTGGCCCCAAACTTTTGGCCTGTAGTGTATATATAGATTTGCGTTTCCGTGTGCTATCACTGTTTTAACATGTTTAACTTGATGTTTTTGTTTCGCTCTATGCCTATCTTATTTTCTAGCTCATCCACCGCTTCTATATTTCCTGCACATAAAACCCAGTTCCACCTGGTGAATGCAGTCTGAGGTGCAAGTGTTCCAGACACTGTGCTATTTATGCTTTGGTCTCAAAATTTGAACCTCTCATTACTCATAGGTCAAGTGCAAGTGAAACAACCTTTAAGTAGAAGCTCTGGAACAGAGTTCCAAGACCTCTGAGTACTGGCTAAATTTGGTGACGAAAAAATTTCACCTCTCATTACCGCTTCAGTGACACGTAGACTAATCTCCGAGATCCTGACAAAGAAAACAAGTCACTTGGACCATTGAGTTTCTTTTCAGCTGAGAACAAGTAATCAAACCTCTGACACTGGGCAGAGGAACAGAGAGGTACAGCTTTTCAAGACACAAGAATACTGCTCAGCACGAGGGCCATACGTAACAAGTTTTCTCAGGATTTCTTATCCATGTGTCAATAGCACTTTTTCTTTCTTTCCATGCTAACAAAAAATCCTCTGCATTCAGTTTACCCTTTCTTAATCATGGATTCCAGTAATCTTGTTTTTTTTACCATCCCAAAATAAAATGTCATTCCTTATACTAAATTGATTTAGTCATTATTTTCATGTGCCTGAGGTATCCTAGAATTTCAATGACCCTGCTTGGCTCTTATCGTTTGTTTGTTTTTTTTTTTACCTCCGCCAAGGACATTATGTTTTTGTCTGCGTTGGTTTGTCTGTCTGTCTGCTTGTGTACAATATGACTCAAAAAGGAATGAACAGATATCTCTGAAATTTTGTGGGTGGCTTGCTATTACATCAGGGATGGACCCTATTGATTTTGACCACGATCGGTCAAACAATATGACCGCCACCGCAGCCATCTTGAAATCTTATGACACGTGATAACTGAATTTCAACTTCGCTACCAGTGATATCACTCAAATTTTGTGGGTTGGTCGGTCTTGCGTCAGGGATGGAACCTATCAGTTTGGAACACACTGCATCAAACAATAGGGTCTCCATGGGAGCTACCTTGAAATCCTATGTACGGAGGTTTGCACCCTCGGAGTGTCTCTAGTTTGTTTGTTTTTTTTTTTAATGTGATTCACTATATACGGGAAGAAATTTTACTCCTTTACAAAAGCCAGAACCTCACTGCAGAGTTTGCATGTTCTTGCAGTTTGCGTGGGTTCCCTCTGCGTTCTCTGGTTTCCACCCTCCATGCAAGACATGCATTGTAGGTTGCCCTGTCAATGCCCTGACCGAGGCTCTGGCTTCGGATCCTGTGTGCTGCACCACGGCTACACACTGCTTATTGGTGCTAAGCATGTGCCAAACACTGAGGACAAATTTGTCATTACCAAGTGAAATTTGTCATTACCAAATTTGTCATTACCAAGTGAAAAACGTGAAAAAATTAAACACCAAACTTGGTGGTTTGGTCACTCAATCACAAATTATTTGTCAGTTTGACACATAATTCCAATCTTTGCAAGAGTTTGGGGGCTAGGAGGCCCCCCTATCTCAGGAAAGATAAGATACACTTTTTTGAACCCCGTGGGGTAATTTGTCCTCTGCATTTGACCCATCCTATTGTTAGGAGCAGTAGGCAGCTACAGAGCAGCGCCCGGGACCAAATCCAGTTCTAAAGCCAGTTCCTTGGTCAGGAGTGCTAGTAGGATTGTTGCTATAATGCATGTTTTTGTGGGTGGGGGAAACTCGGAGGAAACCCACGCGAACACGGGGAGAACATGCAAACTCCACACAGAAAGGCCCCAGGCCAGATTCGAACCCACAACCTTCTTGCTATGAGGCAGCAGTCCTAACCACTGTGCCACCGTGCTGCAGAGGAATAATGGTGTTATGGGGGCCTTTGTTTAGACTGATGAACTGTACAGGCTATGAAACTGTGTGATTCAGCGTATATGACCAATGGTTTATGGAACCAGGAAACTGGCATGTGTGATTCACAGTCTTCTGTCCCCTTTCTAAAAATGCACTAAAAGCACTTCTAATAACAGCATTCTAATTCTAGCCTGTCGCCCTCTGACACACCACAAAAGTGCAAAAGACAGGTGAAAGAAAGTGGTTGCTGGAGACAGACGTGTGAATAAGCTTCTGCATTGAACTGCAGATCTTTAGCATGAAAATGCTCCTCTCTATTCCAAAATGACTGGATGCAAAAAGTCACTGAAATCCTCCCTTGAAAACAAATTTTTGAAGAAAATTGATACCTGTTACTTGCATCCATTTTATGGAGCCAAACAGACAACACTCACTGAGATAGCCAAAATTAGCCATGTGCCCTCTATCATTAAGAATATAATCCATGGCAAGCTGAAAAATTTTGATTCTGAAAGGGCACTTTGGCATGTCTTCCTTGGTGTTGCCTTTTGTTGGACCAAAAGGTTTGAAAGCTAATAGGTTAAACCATGTTTTTCTGAAAAACATGGGGAAGTCTTACCCATGATAATAGGCTTCCCCCTGCAGAAAATCAATGGTGTCAGGCTCAGAGAACCCTTGAGTACTGACCCCTTCGGACTCATTCCCAGTATCCACGTCTGTAAGGCGGATATATAGCTTTTCCATCTCATAAAAGTAATGTCAATACTCTCAGGCTGCGTATCTTTCAATGCGCTTGCATAATTCAAATGCACAGAGTAGAGGAGATGCAACCTGACTTGCTGTTGCACAAGGGTTTATATATATTTTCTGGAGACCCAGTCGATTTCTTTCAGTATTTGCTGGAAAGTTCATGCTGTCGTCCCTTCAATAAAATGCTTGAAAATCAACCAGGAAATTGTGATGAGGGCGGGAATTACAACTGTGCTTTTTTGCAGTACGACGTCAGCGGGTACTAATCAAACTGTATTTCAGGGAGAGATTGTTTGAGCCAATAACTGTCCACTGAATCCTGCTAGGGATGTATCCTCACATTAATCAACGCTAGGGTAATAAGTATTTTTTTTAATTTCTGGTGGCTATTGTGGACAGTGGAATGACAGTTTCAATACAATGTAGATTTTTTGCCTCTGAAAGCAGATTTTAAAAAAAAAAAAAAAAACTCCTAAATTGGTGTAGTTTTGGGTTACTGTAGCTTTAGATTGTTGCTATGACAGAGACCATTTTTTTTGTAATAATAATAATAATAATAATTATGGTCTTTATAGTCCATGAATATGGACATTGCCTTTGGCTTCACATGAAAGATGCTAGCGGCAAATATATTAGGCTGTCTGCAGATCAGGCTTGGATGAGGAGCTTAATACATTAAATTCCTAGGTGGCGCTGGTGGGACTTAAAACGTTAATATTCAAAATAGTTTATAGACACCTCTTCCTTGTGAAAATTCAGTATGAATTTCGCATTTTCCCCATATTGTTTGGATACTGCAACTGAATGCATCAGTTGAGCATTTCCATAGTCATGATCTGCTCCTCTGCATAAAGGGCTAAATAGCTCAACAATCAAATCATCAATACCTATAGGAACCAACTCAGGGTATGTGCAAGTAGGTGGGGCAAGTGCATTTATTTATATGATCCATTAAATCCAGAATAAAAAATAATAAGATCCAGGAGGTTTTTCAGATGATTTGGTATGCATAGTACAGGGATAATAATGGTATTGCCAAAAGGACAATTGTCTTAAAAGAACACATATCTTACATTATTATAGAGCTATCAATTGTGATTGTATTGTTTATGCTGAGGTTTTGCAAGGAAATTTAGTGAGAGTTATGATTTCCTTCACTTTGAGGATATGGAGGTGGGCATAGAGATGGATGCGGGGGTACGACTGCAACAGAATGATATTCCCCTCCTCGTGTGTAGGGAATCCACATGAATATTCTTTTTTTGTAGCCTAAAAGAACAGGCTGCGGCTGCCTGCTCCAATAGCTCAGCATCACATCTTCAGTTGCTCTACGCAGGAGGGCTTTCTGTTGTTCGTCTCTCCCAATACACTGCAGAGCCTGTCAAATCAAGGCTTTCCTATACTACCATCCAGTCATAGATAAAGCACAGCCCATATGTATTTGGTGAGTGACTCAATGTTTGCGTTTTCACTTTATCCTCCAGCAAAATGGATTTTAGAACAATGAATATCAGGGTTAAAGTAGACTGTCAGGTTTTAAGCTTTTACACTGTGGATGTGCATGACAAAACTGTGCGAAACACAGAATTGCATTCTCTCATATACTATGGTCACTGTCCAAGTAGTTACACATTGTAATGTATCCCCCCATTTTATCTTGATCTCCCCGTCGGCTTCGAGTCAAAGTAAAGAGGTCTCTCCTCAGCCACTTTCCCTGAGGTATCTGTTAAATGTCACGGGGGAACTCCTCAAAGCATTTTGATCTAGACAGGTGGTTGATGGGCCAATATCTTTTGCCCCAAACTGTGAGGCGCTTTCAGGAAGAGACACACAGTGGATTTGTCCATTCATCCAGAGCAAAAAGAGAATTGGGCAACATTTTCGTAGTGCCGTTTGCGGCTGAGGCAATATGGGACCAGTGAGCATTCGAGTGCTCAGCGGGTGGGTTGACACCATTGGCGCCTGCAGTCAGGAATTATCCCTCTCCCTGGTGCTTGGAGTATTCTGTTTATCCGTCACTGTGGATTGGATTTCACTCCATCACTTCTCAGCCAGCGAAGCTGTGTAGTTCTCTTACTCTCTCCACTTTGTCAAACCTCATTTCAAATTAGCCACCTGCTTGCGTTCAGTTCTTCAGTTATTTCCTGCTCCCTGAGAACTCACTTGCGAGTTGTCTTTAATAGGATGGCAAGCAGTGTAGCCGCAGGAACCTGATTGTTTTTGTTCCATTTTTATACCCCCACTCATCTGGATGGGTGCATATTGAGACCGCCCTGTCTGTCTGTCTGTCAGTCGGTCCATCCACAATATATTGTTTTCACTCCACAGGCTACAGGCTACAATTTTTGTTGAATTCCTCCCATTTTCGTTTTGTTGGTCAATGGTGATACAAAGAGGGTCCCTGTTGATTTTGGTGATGATTGGAAAATTTTTGCACTTAAGGTGGTGAAATATCCAAATCCTTTCCTATCTTTCTTTGTGGCACATTGTTTTTAAGCCTTTCAATCATTTTTTTCGGGCATTTTCGAGCAAATTGGCTATCCTCAATCCATCTTCTGAACGATGAGGCCTTTCCGGAATGCTGCTTTTGTACCACATCATGATTGCAATCAACTAATTGCAATCATCAGTTGTAACAAATCACATCATTATTCAAATTTTTACCTCCTTTGGAGTACTAAATTGCGCCCGTCCCAACTTTTATTTGGAATGCATAGCAGGCCTGAATGGCAAGAATGGATGTGTGTTTACAAATAAAATGACACAACAAAACATTTAATTTCTTGTCTTCAAACTGTCTGCAATGAAATACAAGTCAAAACAAATTCAGAAATCACCGCTGTCTGTTTTGACGGGCATTTTCCATACGATCTCAACTTTTCCCAAGTTGGGGTTGTAGATGTTGTTTTATACGTACCTTAAAATACCATAATAAAATTAATTTTGGATGAAATCTGGTTTGGTAGCAGTTACGTCTGTTCTTGAAGTGTTTGTGTTTGTGTTTGTGTTTGAGTGTGCAACTGTGTGCTTGTGTGCAGCATTTTATGTGCGGTTTTTTATTCTCTCTTGTGATGCTTCATCACTAAATCCCCAATCAGCTTTAGCTCTGTTGTTCATAAGTCTCACAGTTAGTGTAAACTCATTAAAATTACGTTGAGAATATGCCAGGTATTTAATTTAAAACATTATAATGACATCAATTTGGATGAAGTGAGAATTGGATTGCTGTTGAGGTGCTCTCTGGATTTTTTTTAATGCAACACCTATCATTTGTTTACCGCAATGAAAGCTCTGGGTCTCATCCTCTGGGTGCATTTTTAGGACATTAGCCCCAAATGATGAACATGTGACCTATGGCATTAACTTTGCTAATCTGCTGATGGCAGTGTATACTGCCTAGAAAACAGAGAATAGGAATGAGAGAGAGCTACGGCAATGCGGACACACCGGGCATTGGAGTCGAGGTTAATATCCACGGAGCATCTTTACAAATGCACTTGGCAACTTTCAATTTGTTTCCAATTTTCAGATATAAAAGTTTTTCTAAATGACTGGAACTAAGAAGGGTGTCCTTTTTTTTATCTCAAGCCCTTGCGTCCAAAATATCTGTGCATAGCCCCGATGAAACTTGTATGAAAAGGAACAAAATTGCATATTGTGGAGCATTGACTGAACATTGTTTGTGCCTCCATCCAAAAATGTCTTCAGTGCACAACAGTGTTCATTTGTCTCATGTTGCGTGGACTCAATTAATTACGCTTGTGAAAATTCCTCATGTCAGTCTTTCAATTCCCTTAGTATTCGATTTTTTTATTTTTATTTTTTGCAAACAGGGTTCTTATTGACAAGATATCTGGTCTGTAATATCAAAAGGATTATTTCTGAACTGGAAACTCTGACAATAAGAGCTCTTCATGCTCCGGTTGATACCTCTATTGTCATTTCACAGATGAGGTGTGGAGAGATATCATGCTGACATATTTTTATCGCCTCGCATTTATTTATTATTGAGAGCACCGCCCTCAGCATGAAGAGGGCAATGTAAGGAAACGTAAGACAGTGATGAAAACACAACCCCATTTCCATGAATTAATAGCTTCTCTTTCCAGGCCACAAATGGCCAGCACACCTCGTGACCGCACTTCATTTTAAAACTGTCATTTTTTATGGAATAATCCATTTCCTGCCTTTTCCTTTGGTTGCTCATCTCCTTCAGCCAAACATCTTTGCCTGCACAAACACAGATGCAGTAAAGAACAGACTGAAATAAATAAGAGCATTTGGTAGCCATGTGGTATGTTTCAGAATGTTCTCAAGTTAACCAGTTGAACGGCTATTCCAAAATGTGCTAATTTTGTCCATAATAATAATAATAATAAGAAGAAGAATAATTGTAGCCCCCGGACAAAGTCGGGCAGCTACTATGGATTCACGCATGTCGTCTCCACTGCTGCGTCCGCGTCTGTAGACACTTCCTTGTGAACACTCTACAGGCTGTAATTTATGACCCAGTACTTTCATATTTGATATGGACATGTGTTACACTTCACTTATGACACCTATCAATGTTGGTTGCCATGGCGACAGTAGTGGCTGAATAATACGAACATTAGTGGCAAAACATAGAAATGTCCTTGTGGACGCAGTACAGGCTGCAGTTTTTGACCAATTACTTTCATATTTGGTATGGGCACGAGTTATACTTCACTTATGACACCTATCGATGTTGGTTGCCATGGAGACAGGAGTGGCTGAATAATACGAACATTAGTGGCAAAACATAGAAATGTCCTTGTGGACACAGTACAGGCTGCTATTTTCGACCAATTACTTTCATATTTGGTATGGACACGTGTTATACTTCACTTATGACACCTATTGATTTTGGTTGCCATGGCGACAGTATTGGCCAAATGATGTGCAAAAAAGGGGAGAAGTGGGCTTTCGGGGGCTGCACCTATGCAGTCGCGGCCGACCAGACTGTCTAGTTCTTCTTGTTTTCCTTCTTCTTATTATTATTATTATTATTAGTATTATTATAATTGACAAAATTATTCAGTTGCAAATGCTGTTGATTATGACCTGGCTCAGTGGCATGACTACTAAAGCGGTAGGATGATGAAGATCCTCTGCATGAAGTTGCACAGATTTTACATAAAATAAGAGATTTTAGCATAAATGTACACAGCAGGTTTTCTTTCGTTAATTTGATCTCTTCTCAGGTTCACAGAATGTTTATGTGGATGAGAGTAGTTTGTCATTAACATAAAGAGATGTCACAAGCGTGATGTTTTTTGGACCTGATTAGAAAGGGATTTTATGCAACAGGGTTCTCACGCTTGAAATCTAGCTTGATTTTTATGAGACTAGATCTCATCAGATGGCCACCAGCAAAAAGTTACTGCCCCCCCTCCTGCTGTAAGCCTCAAACAAACTCCGAATCCTAACTCCTAACACGAGGAGCCTGCCAATCTGATCCATCTATCACAGCCAATTAAGCTGGCATTTCCCTCCGGCATCTATTTGGATACTGAAGAAGAGTTGATGTATGCCAATTTCCAAATGGAACAGCGAATTTCTGCAATATGACCCATGTATCTTGCAGGAAGAAATTAAGAAAAAGCTTTCGCCAGTGCCAAAACAGAAAATTCGCAAAGGAAATTGGTTTTACAGCGTCCTCACTGTCATAATTTCGTATGATTAGGAGCCACAGTCCTTTGGTTTTACCCCGTGTAACGGTGCCAGGATGGGAGATCAATAGCAGCCTTTTAGAGCAGCACATCTCAGATCACTGGCGAGCGATACAGACTCCAAATGTCTTATAGTGCTGCATCCAACTTCCAAGGTCAGCCAGGGATAATGGTGCTCATTTGCATTCAAGCTACACAAATGCAGGGTTTGTTGCTGAGGTCTACAGGGACGTTGTAGCCGCACAGTCTGAATCATTCCCTTTTAACAGGGCCTGTGTGGTCCCTTACCTTTCTGAACATACGACTGACCGAGGCAGGTGCTTCATCTCGGTGCAGGTATGTGTGACTGTGGACTCTTTGTTTGCTCAGAAAGGGCTGGGATTCTTTATCACCCCTCGGCTGCCCGCTCGCCGCCTCGCCCTGCATGCTAATGGAGATGCTGGCCCTCAAGAGTTCGAAGTCTTTTAGAAGGCCAGGGTCTCTGAAAAGACTGATATAATAAAGAAAAAAAAACTGAATGAAAGGCCTAGACAGGGCCAGTCAGACACAACGCTTTTAGCATTAACAAGGAGAGATTCTTTCTGTCGCCTCTCTTTAGCACACCAGTTGAGCATGATTGTGGTTGCTATAAGACAATATGGGTCGTAACTGAGGGTTTTATTTCATACATAGAGTCAGCATTAAATGCTGTTTTCTCACTGGCATTTCAGGAATTCCTTACAATCAGGTAGGCTGAATATTTTTTTAATTATTCGTCAGTTATTTGTCTTGTTGCACATCCCAAGTCGTCTACATGAATACAGTGAGTTGATTGTTGCGATGCATCGACTGAGTAATATTCATACACAGCCATACGCTATATTCATTATGGTTATCAGAAGTGTTTACATATTACATTTTTGTATTTTATATTGAGGCCCTATATTTTTTATTCTTTTATTTTTTCATCACAATTCTTTACAGTTAAAATTGAATTTATGAATATTTACAATTATGTAGTTGCCTAAAATAATAATATGCTGTATTAGTATTCCACATAATAATACATTCTATAGACCTTGCATTGCATACCGGGGCTGGCGGGACTAGACGTATCCAGATATCCATAAAGCGAATGTAAATTGTTTTTTAAACGCAAAAGTCCTCAGTGACAAAGTGATTAAATTTGAATTCCTGGTATCCCTGATGTCAAATATATTCCCACAATGATCTTACGAGAGATTGTGTATGCAGGAAGTGATGGGACGAAGCACGCCCAAATATACTAAAGTAGACATGCTTTGTTTTTAATAAGCAAATAGCATTGTTTGGAATAATGAAAAGCATCCTCCTCTCCTATTGGCCTGACCGTTGTCTCGGAAAATGCAAAAAGAAGCGATTTACCGAACGCTCGTGTCTCGGAATGGCCAGAAAAAAAGACAAATGTGTTTATTACTCATTTCCACTTTGGAAACAGAGTGTTGGCCCTCGCCCCATAGGGAGCTGATCCACACTGTTCCCAAACTCCCCATCTCTGCCAACTCACACCCATCCCTCCCCCACAGAGGAAGCACAGGGCACCTGTCTCCCCTGCTAATGAGCTAGTGCAGGCACATGTTGCATGTCAAAGGTGTAGCCGCTATATTATACCAATTATTGAAGGAGAACAGACTGAGGTGAGCAGATGTGACGAGACAGCAGTTCAGCAATCAAATGATTGCACTGCGCTCTGCTACAATGAATATATTGTATGGATAATTACTGTAATTGTAGTTTGCACTGTAGCTGAGTCTGTTTTGATCAATGGTTTTCCCCATGTTATGCCTTTTCCCCCCAGATTGCCAACAACAAATTATGGCCCATCCCATGGGGTGTACTTAGAAGCCCTACCCTTTTCTGCTTGTTTGGGTGGTCGCAGACTAGCCAATAGCAGTCAGTTATTTTCTGTTTCTTTCGATGGCACGGATGCATGGCCATTCCTCGCAAGGACTGATAGGACCCTAGTGCGGACAGCTGCCAAACGAATTGCTGATCACCCCACACATAATTTTGAATTTCTCGTGTCACTTTAGTCACGACTGATACGGTCTGCATATTATAACGATGCGTGCGTCATCAATTCAACCCATTTTTACATGTATAGACCAACCAAGAGTCCTGATATTTCCCTTCCTGACTGTTTTGGTTCACAGTGAGCTTCTGGCAGTGGCTCAGCAGTTCATGCTGTTTCTTTCTCAGTTGGCTGGACACAGATTGCAAATGGCGGTAAAAAGGAATCCATTGCTGAACTTTGTATTGCTTTTTCTGGGTGATGTTTTTGTATGCAAGCTCTCACTGGTTTGTTTGTTTTCGCAAGCGACCTTAGCATCGTCCCTAGGTAGAGCCAGCAAGCAATAGGTGGACATTTTCTCCCTGACCCTTTTATGTGTCTCGCTCAAACATCGCTCTCCATGTTTGAACTGCATATTGCTTCCTGGATCTCACAGAAAACGTCTCCCTATGGCAGCATAATATCCCGGAATTGTCTTTCTTCTCCGCATGAAGCAGAGGTAACGACAAACATAACAGGAGGGAACATATCCAACACAATGTGTAGCCACCGGTGGGCGAGTGTCAGAAATACTGTCACGTCCATTTTCAGTCAAGGGAAATTTTGGCACTAAGAAGATTTGTCCACATGAGTATGGATAAATCAGATTTCTGCAGGAGCGTGCATTCTGTGCCTTCAGCACACGGTCTGTTTATAAGCACTGTAATCAAGGTGAACAGCAGTGAATATGCTCACCTTTATCCTCCACCTCTAAGCAGTGACACTATGCCAATGAGAGCCTTTCCCTGGTAGTATGAATTAATTTAGTACAGCCAATAACTTCACCACACACACACACGCGCGCGCGCGCGCACATACACACACACACACACACACCCATAAATGCTCTCATACATGCACGCATATATTTGCAGCAATGAGTGTTAAAACCATTTTTTCACACCTATATAACCAGCAATGGCTGTTACCTTTGATGCAAATGCACACATAGGCATATAAATGCACACGCACATGCTGACACTTTTGCGCTCACTCGTTCGCTCTCAATTGTAAATTGAAGTGATGTTTAAGGGCTCTGTGAGAGAATAGAGCATGGCAGTATCTATGGAGACAAGTTTTCTGCCTTTTTTTAGGTCATAAAAAGATCCAGGTGTAGCTCCATGCTACATCTAGTCAGCTCTCACATCTGTCAAACCACAGAGAGGACCAGTCATTTTGAATCAGGGATTAGCAATAGAAGGAATTATGTCAACTAATAGAACTGGTTTCAAATATGGCTTGTGAGTGAATGTATTTAAAAAGTCATGCATGATATAAATGTAAAAATATACAAAATAATGGTTCATATCATACAGTAGTTGAGACAAGATTAAAATTAGTCCCAAATATATTATGTCAGCTGACTGTATGGTACATGATGAAATCTGAAGGGTCCATTTCTGTTCATACTAGGTTTAGATTTCTGTTAATTTAGTACGTTAATAGAACCCCAATTCCGAAATAGTTGGGACGAAGTGTAAATTGTGAATAAAATCAAAATGCAATGATTTTCAGATCACATGAGCCAATATGCTATTTACAATAGAACATAGCTAACATTTCAAATGTTGAAACTGAGACATTTTACATTTTTATCCACAAATTGAGCTTATTTCAAATTTTCTGGCTGCAACACGTCTCAAAAAAGTTGGGACAAAGGCAAAAAATGGCTGAAAAAGCAGTTACTAAATAAGAGAATCAGCTGAAAGAACATTGAGCAAGTAATTAAATTAACTGGCATCAGGTGTGTAACATGATTGGCTATAAAAGGGATGTCTTAGAGAGGCTGAGTCTCTCAGAAGTAAAGATGGCCAGAGGCTCTCCAACCTGTGAAGGCTTGCGTAAAAAAATTGTGGAATACTTTAAAAACAATGTTCCTCAATGTCAAATTGCAAAAGCTTTGAAGGTTTCATCATCGACAGTGCATAGCATCATCAAAAGATTCAGAGAAACTGGAAAAATCTCTGTGCGTAAGGGACAAGCCTGAAGACCTTTACTGGATGCCCGTGATCTTCGGGCCCTCAGATGCCACTGCATCACTCACTGGCATGATTGTGTCATTGACACCACTAAATGGGCCCAGGAATACTTCAAGAAACCACTGTCTGTAAACACAGTCCGCCGTGCCATCCACAGATGCCACCTAAAACTCTATCATGCAAAAAGGAAGCCATTGTTGAGCATGATCCAGAAGCGCCACCGTGTTCTGTGGGCCAAGTCTCATTTAAAATGGACTGTAGCAAGTGGCAAAGTGTCCTGTGGTCAGACGAGTCCAAATTTGACATTCTTGTTGGAAATCATGGGCGTCCTGTCCTCCGGGCTAAAGAGGAGAAAGACCACCCCTCCTGTTATCAGCGTTCAATTCAAAAGCCAGCATCTCTGATGGTATGGGGATGCATTAGTGCATATGGTGTGGGACACTTGCATGTTTTACAAAGCACCATGAATGCTGAAAGGTAGAGATGGCAATTTCAACACGCAGATTCGAACTGTTTCGAACACGTTCGAAACTTCCGGGTTTGATAAGGGTTTACGACTCTGATTCAAAACTTTTGTCACGTGACTAATGATGTTTTTCCTGCTCCGCCCAGCATTGATCGTGTGTTTTGTTTCACTTCAAAACATTTTAAAAGCTGCAGTAAAAGTTTTTGCCACTAGGCTGTGCACTACTGAAATAAATCTGGTTTCGAAACAATTCGGAACATTTCGAAACAGTGGTCGTTTCAGAGGTTTCAAAACTGTTTCAAAGGTTCAAAATTGCCATCTCTACTGAAAGGTATATAAAGGTTTTAGAGCAACATATGCTCCCCTCTAGACGACATCTATTCCAGGGAAGGCCTTGTGTATTTCAGCAGGACAATGCAAAACCACATACTGCAGCTATTACAACAGCAGGGCTTCGTAGTAGAAGAGTCTGTGTGCTGAACTGGCCTGCCTGCAGTCCTGATCTTTCACCGATGGAGAACATTTGGCACATAATTAAACGAAAAGTCTGTCAAAGGAGACCCAAAACTCTCCAGCAGCTGGAAGCCTGTATTAAACAAGAGTGGGATCAAATTCCAATGGCTAAACTCAAGAAACTTGTCTCCTCAATGCCCAGATGCCTCCACTCTGTGTTAAAAAGAAGAGGGGATGCTACACCATGGTAAACAGGCCCCTGTCCCAACTTTTTTGAGACCTGTAGCAGCCATTAAATTTGAAATGAGCTCATTTTGTGGATAAAATTGTAAAATTTCTCAGTTTCAACATTTGCTTTGTTATCTCTGTTCTATTGCGAATAAATTACTGGCTGGTGTGATTTGAAAGTCATTGCATTTTGATTTTATTCACAATTTACACTTTGTCCCAACTATTTCAGAGTTGTATGTTAAAGGCAACGAAAACACTTGGTACAGCAGATACCCAATAAAAGTACACTGCCCCTACTATTCAAATATATTTTTGCGTAATTTTTGAAAAATTTTTAAACGACTAAATCAGCTCGAAAAGATTAGATAACTATGTCGCTGGCGGTGCGCCATGTTTGTTGGCTTTGGGGTAGCTTGCCACGTCACGCGGATGCTTGAACTCTTGTGCGCGCCAAGGTTAAAAATGCAATGACAGTTGAGAACTGCTGGACTCGCCGACACTCAGACAAACACAAGCATGCGCACACGCATGCAGGCACATATTGCACTGTAGTTCACCTGAAGGGGAGCAAAGATGTAGAAGTAAGGGAGGGGAGTTCAGGCATCACAACCATATCTTCAAGAGAGCTGATCAGGGCCTTGAAACACACTACACACACACACACACACACATGCACCACAGAAGAAGCCAGCCGCCTGCACTGAACCTTCAAACACTGGCCGTTCTTCCGTTTTACTGCCTGTTCCTGATTTAGGGTCTGTTACCCACTGCAGAGCTGGAGGGGTGGGGACTCAGCTTGGTCCATTCAGAGCCACAGCTATTTAATGTCCTCGTGATCGGAAACCCGTAAAGCTGAGATGAGAAAAACTGTTGACGTGAAAGGCCCCAGGCCTGTGGAGGACTGGAGTGCGTGCGCTTCAGCTGCGCGGCCCTTAGCAAGAGGCACAGCAGTGGATTGAGAGGTATAATTTGTGATTCCAAATTGGGGGAGAAGAAGAAGAAAGCCTCTCTCAGCCATCTGTTGGAACCACATCTAAATTACTGAGAAATAAGGCCGAAATACAATTCAGCCGGGTTTGTATTTTATATATAGCTCACTGTTCATCCTCTAAGGCACATACTAGACCTAATGAAACCGTAATCTAACAACAAATGGAGATGTCCCTGTCTTTCTGTCTGTCTGTGTGTATGTAAGCATGTATGTATGTATGACTTTTGATTTTCTCGACAACCGTTCACCCGATCAACTTCAAACTTGGCGTGTGTATTACACTCAAAAAAATTGTGTCAGATTTACTTAAAAATGTTATGCCAAGTGGTTCCACACAATTGCTTTACATAGCTTCTAAATGAATTCTAACATTTTTGGCCGGTATAATTAATTACATTGAGTGGAATGAACTTATCTCCATTTAGTGGAATCAGTCGAGATAAAAATATTAAATAAATCTAACATTTCATTTTTTTGAGTGTACTGAGGACCCAAGAAAGTGTATTGTTGAGCGTGAAGTTGTTTGACTGAAGTTTTCTTCAGAAACTTTCAGAAATCTGCGAGCAGCAATACCAGAGGCCAAGCGTTTTGCTCGGGGACTGCACTAATTGGCACTGCGCTAGTTTTTCTAAATGCAGTAAATAAAGTTCAGCTACATTCTGTAGTCCATGTAGGTATCCACTGGTGATGGATACTGCACCTAATAGCCTACATTTTTCGAGACAGTGATTCTGATGCAAGACAAACAAAGTCTTCCTGGTCTGACGCCCAGCAACAGAACAGTCTCTCTCTACAGTGCTGAGCCACATGTTCCAGAATCGACTGACTCAGTCAAGGACAACTGTGGGTGTATTTAACAGGTTTTTTTTTTTTTTCATTGGGCATAATTCGCAGGTTCATAGACGTAGTTGAGTATGTAATCGGGACATCGTGTCATTCAATGTGTGACTAAGAGGTTCATCAAGGTAAGCAGCGAGAAAACAGTGGATAAAACACAAGGAGATTTGAAAAGTCAACTTCCCTTCTCCTGGGAAAAGCTATTTCATAAACATGCTACCTAACCGTAGGCACAGTTGTACTGTATATTACTGTGTGTGGGATGGGCATGATTTTATGCAGCACCTGCATTACGCTGGATCTGCTGAGCTGTGCAGAAGGCACTTACAGGACATAGGATTTAACAATTGAAGCTGGTAAAAGGCAGTTGATGCTGTATTTACTGTGCAGGAGAGTGTATAGCCATCACAAAATTAAAATGAATGCAATCATTTAGTGGAGAGACATAAAGAATGTTGATGCTTCCATATAGATGCACTGTATGATAAAACAAACAAACAAAAAAAAAAAAAACACCTCCTGTGATACTCTGTGGTGCGAATAAAATGCGGAACGGGCTCATATGACTTCAATTTTGGATCACGGTCCCAAGAGGGAAAGATATACAGTAAGTGACTTTGAAAAGGGTAAATTATTGCGGCTCGGATGGCCGGAGCTTCAGGCATATATGAACAGTGACTAAAGTGGCATCTGCACAGATATTTGGGAAATACATCAGTAAACGAGGTCAAAAATTGTGGTTGAAAGGAATGCGTGTGTATTCATGTGATGCGTAAGGAAAAACAGCTGAGCAGCACTTCCTAAGGTGAATGAGAATGTCAATGCCAACACATTCTCATTCCGGCTCGTCATATATTGATGCTACTTGACGAAGCCTCGATATACAATGCAAAAGGAGGCTTTTGGCCTTATTTGATGCTGAAGGTTAGGGTTCGGGTTAAGGGCCAGGGGCTAGGGGTAGGATTTGTTTTAAACGGGTCAAATAACGATGCAAAAAGCCTCCTTCTGTATTGTATATTGATGCTTGGTCAGTAGGGTCACTATATGATGCATCGGAATGAGACTGGGCACTCAGTGCTGACTGTGATTAGAAATGATTAGACTGGGCTAGCAGGAACAGTCCGTTGACAAGATAGAGATCAACATTATTGTAGGGTTTCAGTAGAGATACCTCTAATGACAAAGATGAATGTACATTTTAAAGTTCATTACTGCAATAACCATAGGCACAGGTCTAAAGAGATGTGGATAACATGACACGGTCGGATGAGTCATCCTTTAAAATGTTCTTGATAAGTGAGTTAGTGTCTGTGTGGAGTACGCAGGCTTTAATACTTGACCGTCATGTTAAAGGGGCAGCTTTTATGCTGTGGGGGGCATTTTCATGGGAAAGTGTTGGTCCATTTTTTCTCCTCAGAAGGAAGGGTCCCCACAAGTCAATATAAAGCTCCTTTGAGTGGTTAGCTTTACATTATGGTTAAACAGTTCTATCTTGACAGGATGTGTTTCTTCCAGAAACACATTTCCCCATCCGTCAGACACAAGGGGTCACTGAATGGTTTGATGAATATATAAAGTATATGTCCCCGGCCATAACCTTTGCAGTCACTGGATCTCAACCCAATTCCACACCGATGGCGGATTTCCGAACCAACAAGTCAGACTTATTCGCTCCCACCATCAGTAAAGCACTGAATGAGGGAATATCTTTTTGAATGTTGTCCCACCCTTCAAGGAAAGTTCCGGAGACTTGTAGAATCTAGGCATCTATGCTAAGGTCCATTGAGGCTATTTTGGTGGTTCTTGGTGGCCTGATACCTTACTAAGTAAGGTTTATATTTTTTATATTTATGATTTTTCCTTTCATTTGCCAGTCATCCATGTGTCGTGCGTAAGTGTCCATCTGAGTGTGGCATGATACTGCTAGTGTTAAATCTGTTTTTTCACCTTTTTTTTGCAGTCTTTATCTGCAGCTTCATGGTGGCAGCTCCCATTTTCGGTTACCTTGGTGACCGTTTCAACAGAAAGGTTATCCTGAGCTGTGGGATCTTCTTCTGGTCAGCAGTAACCCTCTCCAGCTCCTTCATCACAAAAGAGGTACGGCTGCTAGATATCGGCATTCAGCAGACAATTACAGGCTTTGTTCACCCTGCCGAATTGATGATCTTAGCCCTGGTTCTTGTAACGATGGAAGGAGTGGGGACACCGGTTGGGTGAAAATATGGAGGTCCCAAGAGCGAAGGACGTGATTTTATTAAATAAACAAAATGCAGAAAAGAAAATGATAGAAAATATAATAAACTATTTCATATTTTAACTGAAGCGAAAAGAACCCAAACCAAAGTGCTGTTAAAATAAAAAGTGTTACAATTCAAGGCTACCTGCCTGTGAGACAGAGGTTTAAATTGAGAAGGTGAATGCTAATTAACTAAACAATTATCAGGTGAGAACAATTAACAATGATATGGAGGATAATGGGATAACTGAATTTGGCAGGTAGCTGGAGGGAACAGGGAGAACAGAAGGGAGGTATCACAGTTCTACTTAAATACTGTGTGTCTCTCACTGATTTCAGCAGTCAGAGTTAGTGTTGCTATACATTTGCCAACCAGTCTTAGGTTACTATTGACCATGCTTCCTTTCAAAGACTTTTTACATGTACAATACAATGGCCACCAATTCGAGCCAATGAGATACGTTTCAATTATGAATAACGGTAACCCTTTTTGTAGCTTGTAGATTCACCATTAGAAAGTCCAACTAATTCTCTGCAGCCGGGTAAAAGGTTTAGCCAACAGAGAAATAGGAGCCTTATTCAACTCTCAGCCAAAGGCAGTAATCTTGTTGTTTGTGGAGCTTTGTGTAAGTAAGAAACCTTGCTTATTGTTTTTGTGCTGAGCTACCCTTTCTGTCTCATGAGATTTACAGAGTTTTTGACTGGTCCAAGAGCATCGTCTCCTCAGTGTTATTGTACTGTATGATTAGACCTGCCAGAAATAATAGAGCATCTGAAATCCAATATTCCCAGACTCGTGACCAGTGACTCACCGAAGTCACCAAAACAGTAGGGAAAATGTCCTTTCTGTGAATTCTCAGAGCAATTATGTATCTACAGACTACTAATGCCTTAATCGCATTAAGTACCAAATGTTTCCAGAAGATCACCAGTCACTGAACCAGTTCAACTGTGGTTTTCTAGTTTCATTCAAATAACAACCCCAGTTTTCAATGGCAATTACTCCAACAAGTGGTAGAAATATCACACAAAAAAAAACCTGTGCAATATGCACCTGCATCATATTGAATGTAGTTGTTGATGGAAAATTATAATGTAGGTATTATTAATCGAACTTGGGTAATTTAAAACACAAAACAGCAGTCTAGTGCTTATATTGAAGTACATTAATGCACAGGAGGTGCATAAGTCAGGGTGTGTACTGGGTAACTCCACATGGGCACTTGCGTTATTGATGTTAGTAAACTGCCCTTATATAGGTTAGTAAGAGAATGTGCTACTGCGATGAGACATAAGAAACTGTGCTCCAAAATGGCAACCATCAGCTCTTCCTTCATAACAAGCTTCACCACTTTTAAGACATTTCCTTAATACCTTAAATATTTTCATAGGTGCGTAATGCTTTTACATAAATGATTTACTTTCGCATTTCTAACCAGGCTGTATGATAAAGCGCTGCCATGAATTCTCTCATGCTGGAGAGAAGAATCACGTGCGATAAAAATGCCTCCCCTTTTTTTTTTTTTTTTTTCAAAAATAGGAGTTCAAAAATACCTTGGTGCTATAAATAACGAGACCACATCAAAAATGTATTTCTGAATAAAAGGAAGCCAAAGAGTTCAGCCCGTTTTAGCTGACCTGATCTTCCGCAGCTTGCTGCTGTCGGCTGCAGGTGTTACATAACCTTCAAATAAGTAAGAGTAACAGCTTCTGAAGCACAGTCACTGAAGCTGTCATGTTGGACAAGACGGATATAAATGGAAGGCAGTCGTGCCTGTGGGGGCTGGGGGTTGCGGTCGATTCTGTCAGGGCGTGGTTTGAAACGAACAGTCTGCGAAATATTTCTTTTTCTCTCTTTGGAAAATTTCTCTCTTTTCTTTTTGTTTGATATCAGAGTAGAGTTTACTTGATTTTCACCTAGGGAATAGAATGAGCAAAAAGTCTACCACACAGAGTAGCTCATGAATTCATTGGAGACAAACAGTTGCCATAAGGGTTAAGACATGGTAATTTGAGTTGAATTTCAAAATTTTCAACCTAGTTTCTGACCCTGATATGTAAATGTGATGTGGTTTCTTCTCCTTTCTGTGGTTATTTAGTTAAATGCAGACAAAAAAATGAGTCGTGTGCGAGGAAGTCATGATCATGTGCAAAAAAAAAAAAAACCTGCATAGATTTTAAATGAGGGCTTATTAATACTCATTAATATGTTTTTTTTTTTTTTTTACAAACCCCAACTGCAAGCTTCTTGAATTGATATATTGGTTGTTGTAAGTTGGCAAACATGCTGTAAAATACTCTTTGGGTATTTGGGCATTCTGAGGCTATGGGTGGGGTATTAGATGGAAATCCTTTAAATGAACAAAAATCTTGCAGCAGTTGAGTGGTCTATATCTACAGTATGTCATTGCAACATTTTGTTAAATCAGTGATTTGCCATGACATAAAAATGCAAGTCAGCTCATAGATTAGGCACATTATTTGCTTTCAATGGGTGAAAGAATACACCAGTTTTTGGTGCTGAAGAACTTAATGGTTTCGCAGGAGGTCTGGGGTTATTGTCTAACAATTTTGAGGAATTTGGTCAGACATGAACAGTTTTTGGTCTTGCTGGTCCACAAAGCCATTAGCAGTTGCTCAATATACCGGGGCACTCTTGCTTGTGAATGATATGAAACAGTGGCTTTTGACATGCCTAGATTTTGATCGATTATTCTCATTTTCAGCCTCTCAATGGCATGCTTTCACTGGCTTGCTTTATTTGAGAAACAACAGCAAGAGACACTACTTGCAAATTCCAACCTTTTGGTCATTCTCTTTTGCTTGAATTAGTGATGCCTGGACAAACTGCCGGTGCGGAACGAACCAAGTGATTTTCCAGTTACTTCCTCTGCCCAAAAATGGATAAAGTATAAAAAGGGCACTTTTTTAATCACCTGAATGGGACAAAAATAAAACTGGCTCTCTCCAAATTAGCCTCATGTCTAACAGTTTATTTTAAATCGAATGTGCTTGGAATGCTGACTCACGGCAACAATAATCGTGTCACTGCCTGGTACTTTTAAATTTAGCTTCATTCTCATCAATGAATCATTTATGACAGCCGTCATTCGCCAAGAACAAATCCTCTCCATATTCTGACCGGATAATGAACTTGTTTCCAAGGAATAATTTGTGCACTCTGGGTTTGTGATGTGATTGGTGTGTACTCAATCTTCAGTTATAACTGATGGAAATGGTTACAAACCAGTGGTGCGTTTCCCAAAAGCATGGTCGCTAACTAGTTTAGCAACTTACATAGTTTGTTTATTTACGGTCAATCGGTCCAACCATGTAAGTTCAGCCCCATTCATGTGCCTCCGAGGGCTTGTTTTAACATTCTGACATTTACTGGCCCAAGCGAGGTCACATGCCGTGCCATGACAAAACCTGCAAAAATGGAAATCGCCAGAATGAGACACCACTTGTCTTCTACGCTGCTAAGCGTCAAAACTTTATTTTGTTTTACCTTGTATCTGGTATCGGCGTAACAACGACATATTAAAGTTTGATTCGGCGCCAACCATTCTGGGTAACTCCCTCTCGTTCTGAAGAATAAGTCTGGCCTTTTCCAAAACCTCACCCCGAAATCTAATTTCCTGCCGGAATCGTTCACGGCAAAACTCCACACAGCCATGAGATTCTGACGCGCGCTGATTGGCTGTAAGACAAAAGAAAGGCCTGCTAGGTCTCTCAGCGTAGAAGCCAAAGTGGTGTCTGTGCGATTTGGGCCATTTTGGGCAGGTTTTGTCAATGGCACGGCATGTGACTCTGCAGGACCAGTAAATGTCAGAATGTTAAAACAAGCCTTCAGAGGCACATGAATGGGGCTACATGTAAGTTAGCATCCGTGATTTCGGGAAACACATCCCTGGATGATCAGGTCACCATACTGAGAACAGTTGGTTGTGTGTAACTCATCCAGCCTGTGTCCGTTGCAGTATTACTGGCTCTTTGTCCTTTCGAGAGGTCTGGTCGGCATCGGCGAGTCCAGTTACTCTTCCATCTCTCCTACCATTATCGGGGACCTCTTCACCAACAACACTCGCACCATGGTTCTCTCCATCTTCTACTTTGCCATCCCCTTGGGCAGGTAAGGAGCCAATAAAACTCAAGATTTCCCAAAACCCCCAAAAAAAAGCCTTAGGTGTTGAGCTATGTACTTTCCTAGTAGTACTACACACTGCCAGTCACTAAATTGCATGGCTCAAATCTTCCGCAGTAAAATGTGCATTTTCGATTCAACTTCAGTTTATTTGAGTCCTGGCCTAGTGGACTCGTAAATGCTGCAACATTTGATTTAACCCAGATCATTTTATTGCATAGGCAATTGGGGACACTTAAGCCATATGGAAGGTTTGGATTATATCGATTGGAACATAGTGTCCCTCTAAAGCTGTTTGTATAAGCACAATCATTTCAGGATTTCAAAGCAGAGAGAAAATAAATGTGGCTTAAAAAACTAATCATGGCAAAAATGCATTGTCCATCGTCAGCTGAATGCAAATTTGACATTTGAGTTCGGCCTCGGCGTTTTTTACTTAAGTGCATTCTGACGAAACAAAATCTGAGCAGAGATGAAAATTTTACAACTTGAATGCTTTAAAGTCAAAGATGCAGTATAATCATGTAATACATCGCAACTATGTCATTAGGCCTATCATTCTGGATGTCCTCTTTTGCAGAAATAAGTGGATACAGATGCAAACTTCTGAGCAACAACATGTAATTTTCCCGATCAAGTAATTATAATCAGTCAAGATGGCTCTGTTGTTTTGCTAACTCTGCAGTAAAGACATCCTCCTTACATTTTATGGACTGAGAGGATTCTTAGATTGTAAATGATATGAACAATTCTGTTTATAATCCATGAGGGGAGCAGAAGTACTGAAATGTAAGTGGAACCAGAAAAATGCTAATTCTGATATAGCAAATTAGACATTAGAAATATACACTCAAGCAACAAGTTTGATCTGAACAAATTTGTTTGCTCCAAAACGTCTAATTGTGAGGCCTTGTGTTCACATTTATCTAGTTTTGAAAAACTGCAAAACTTTTCACCTTGGAAAAATCATTGAAAAGCCATAAAAATAGGCCATTTGTCCATCTGCCCTTCAAGTATTCAGGAAAAAAGCTGATTTTCTTTTTTTTTGAGAAAGATTTTCTTTCTATCCCAGCAAATATTGAGAGGAGGAATGACCATTGTTTGAACGTCCTGTTCTGGTTCAAAAATAGTTCCAATATGAAAGTAGTGCCATCGACTGGGACATTACCTGGCTATGAGCTGGACGTCCTTCCTGATAGCAATGTCAAAATGTGATATTCCCATAAAAGAGTCTATTCAGCTGAAGTTTATGTACACAGTGTGCATTCAGTAGCTTTATACATTCTAGAAACTGAAAATAATAGGTCAACTAAGGCTAGAAACAAAAAGCATTCAATGACCTTCAATCTTCCCTGGGATGCTAGCTTTAGTCTCCTTGATGCAAGTGACATGAATGCAAGAACGGGAAGAGTCAAATGTGGATATAGAGGAAAACCTGGAGGGTGCATTTATTAAATACCAATAGGCCAAATCAGAAGGGGAGCAGGCCGATGCTGGTCACAGGACGGACAGAGGTTGGGCTGCGGCGAACTTTTTTCTTGAGAGGAGGCAGATATGCGTCGAAGGGAGATCTAAGGTCTAAGGTAGTTGTGATGCCTTCCCCAATACACAGAAGCTAACAATGGCTACAAACGGAGAGCAACAGGCAGAGATTGGTCTTACAGAATATTTAAGATGTGCATGGTTTTGGCCAGAATGCTTCAATCTTTGCTTTGCTGCATAAATTATATTTAACTTACTATTCCACACACAGGGGGAATGATCAAATAAAAATTGCCAGCACTTCTCTTGACCTCTTGAATGCCCCCTTTTAATGATTTTTTTCTCCCAACCTGTGAATTTGTGAGTGTGAATGGTGTCACCTGATCTCTTCCCTCGCAGTGGGCTGGGCTACATCCTGGGTTCCAGTGCCAAGCATGCAGCTGGAGACTGGCATTGGGCCTTGAGGGTAACCACACTCATTCATTTTTCCATCTCTGCTCTTTCATTACTTACTGGTTTCTCATTCATTAATGGTCCATTACTTATTTGTCATCATGTATTTCCTGCTCTTTTGGTAATAATAAATTACTCATTGCTGGTCACTCTTTGCTCATTTGATATATATTAATTACTCATTTAGCACTTAATTACAGTTACTCTTTTGGTTCTAATTCTTACCATATGTTGTGATCCAGACAAGGAATCAAATGCAGAGGCTGAGAATAGTCTATTAGTAGGGTATATTGATAGGAATATGGTAGTGACCTATAGGAAAGGAGCTCTGAGTAGAATGGCACAGTCCAGTTCACATGGTAATGGGCTTGGGTAAGGGGTGTGTCATACATACCCATCTACTGTCATTCATACATGCAACTATATTGTATATATCCATATTGAAGCGCTATTTAGAAGGGTGAACTGTCTCCTGCCTGTAGTCTGCATCTTCCTGTTGTGCTGGCTTTGGCAAGGAAAACAAAAATAGGCATTCTGTAAACAATGCATCTCTGCTGTGAAGTATGGTGGTGGATCTTTGATTATATGGGGCTGATTTTCTTCCAAAGGCCCTGGACAACTTGCTAGGATCTGTTATGGCCGGTAGAATTAGGAGGCCAAGTGCAATGACCAGAGAGAAAGTGAGCAGCACGGACACTGTACAAACACAGAGAAAAAATACAGACCAAACGAAAGTACTCGCGCTTCCAAAGGACGTATAATAGTCCGAAAAACGGAAGCAAAGCGAGATAGAAAAAAGGGAGAAGAAACTCCAATAATCAGAAGACAGAAAGTCATACAAAACCTGACTACAGATATCTTCGGCTAGAGTGCGAAGCTAAAAACAGACACTCTAGCGAAGGGGACGTGCGGGATTTCCTGCTTATATAGAGTCCGGGAAGGCACCGCCGCAACTCAATCAGCCCGCTGGGTAAAGAATCCGATAGCCAAGGAATTCTATATCGTCCCGGGACGAGAGCCGCAAAGAAAAGTCCAAACCACACGCACACCTCACAAACCATGACAGGATCAATGGTATCACGAGATCCTTCGAGTGCCTGCAGATAGAAATAAAATTTGACTGCCTTCCTCAGAATGCTTAAACTTGGCCATGGTTGGATCTTTTAACGGGACAATAATCCAAACCATACATTGAAATCAACACAAAAATGGTACACAGATCACAGAATCATCACATTTTGCCATGGTCACCCCAGTCCCTTAATCGAAACCCATTAGGAAACCTGGAGGACAAGCTGAAGAAGCAAGTCCATAAATATGGACTGAGGAATTTGAAGGAACTGGAGAGAACCTAGCTGCAGGAATGTTCATAGATCATTCTGCATTACTTGTCCAACCTCATTCTGAATTAGTAGGCGCTACACGGGAGGACTCGGAGCTGTTATCTTGGCAAAGGGAGGGCTGCATGAAGTATTAAATGAAGGGCATCCAATAATTATGGCTCACTTGGTTTTAGAAAACATTTTTTCATGATAATTATTATCTTTCAATCGATGTATTTCTAGCAAAGGCTATATATATTTTTTGTAAATATTTTGAATTTAATATCAAGATCATAAACAATAGTAGCATTAATTTACAACCATTTCTGTTCATATTTACCAATGGTTCCAACAGTGGTGCAGGGCCCTGTACTTATTCATTGTATGTCAGTCTGGTTCTTTCGGATACAGAAAAGAAACTGAAACAAATATTTAAACAATGGTTTCACGTGAGTCGATCGAAAGGACCAAAAATAATCTGACTTTAAAAGCCCATGCACAGTTGCAGTAGTTTTCAGTGGTTACTTGGCAACAGATGCACTGTTGCTCTCCATGAGCTTCGTCCTTCAGCAGAGCTCCCTGATCTGAGAGCTCATCCTGCTATGACTGAAACACAGGGCTTGAAATAATGCTTCAAAGTATATGACAGCCAAGCTATCTCACCAGAGTAACACTTTGGTAACACCATATAAAAACAACCACAAGAGAGGAGAGTCACGGGTCTCGGCTAAAAATAAAGTCATTATTATCATTTTGATTTTACAACAAATTAAATGTTCTTTATATAAAGAAGGACAATATGTTTTTTGTTGTCATCCATTTTTTCCCTTTGTGCTTTTCTTTTGAAAATTTGCGGGGGCGAGAATAAAACTGGGAACAGCACATGAGGTCCTCGTGCTTGGAATAAGATTGCCATTGACTTGTGTGTCGTGGCCATTAAATATTTTATATTTTATTTAAGTCATCGCGTTTCCCGAGCTCCGTAGGCAAGAGACGCAAGATACAAAAAATCTCAATTCCTCAGTCTTCGTGCGAGTGGCTCAGTAGTAGACATTCTCGCCGTGACCGACCCGGCGTGTTCCGATTGAGTAGGTCAACTCATCGACCATCCTACCACCGCGCGGTACATGACGCTGCACAAGCGGCGAGGAGAAAAAGAAGGCTGGTGCCGTTTCAAGTCAGAGTGAGGTGCTTCCCATGTTCAGCGACGGCAAAATCGATAAGACAGCAGAAAAACAAAACTTGCGCGGTAAACAGCCTGCCGAGCTGTTTGGAATGGGCCTGAAGGTTCGCGCTGAGATGCAGTTAAGATAAATATGGGAACAGATTACATTTTTCAGATGCAGTAGTCAGTGCTTTTTCTTTATTTTTTTTTTTTTTTTACAATCATGTGCTGTTTTTTTTGTGGACAACTCAAGAAAAGGCAAGACACCTCCTGTGTTTATTTAGTGAGCATTATATCATGGTAAGAAATGTCAGAAATGTCTACCATGGTTCTTTAACAAAAGGGGTTTTTATTCACTTAATGATTTGCTGTTATTATTGTCATTCTGATATTATCAACAATTTGCCTAAATGCATGCATGCAACACAACTAGTTCCGACCGACGACTAGTAATCTGGAATGTTTATAAAGAAATATATTCAAAGTGCTGACAACACGCTTGCATTAATGAGCTGCGCATGTGACCATTTTTTTCTATGTAATTAGCCAACTGAATTGAAGCCAACATGAGCTAACATGAAATTTAAACCTAAAGAGAAATCAGATCAAATGAGGCATTCCAGGCCTATGTTTGGGAATTAATGTAAGGATGCCATGACTAACCAGGGCAGTATGTCTAAAAACACACAGAGGGTTCTGCTGGCTGATCAGATGATTTTTTCTTCATCTTTTGCAGGTGTCACCAGTTTTAGGAATGACAGCGGGGACCCTGATCCTTTTCTGTGTGCCTGAACCCAAACGGGGTAGCGCTGATCAGCTGGGGGTGCAACTGAAGGCCCGCACCACCTGGGCATGCGACATGAAAGCCCTGGCCAAAAAGTAAGGGGAAATTTCCTGGAGTTCAGATCAGTCACATGTACTTTCATACAATGACAAAATGTCTGGGTTTTGCTCAATGACAGCATTGAAGGCCTGAGTATAAGGTTTCTGTTGACTTCAATGTGAAGTTATTCACAAATCATGTTCTCTGCGTAGGAATTTTTATGTAATAGGCCCAGAGCTACTGTCAGAACACAGATAGACAGTGCTGTAAATGCATGGAGAAAGGGAAGGAAAGATGACAGCAAAAAAAACCCCTGAGCTGAACACTTTTCTCAATCACTCAGTGAAAAATTGTTTGCAAAATGTCAGCTGGCGTTGCATTTGTGTTGAAAAATGAGCGCTGAATTCTTGCTTTGCCCTCTCAATACTCAATATATCTATGTGTATGAGTGGGGGTGTGGTTATCACTGTATTACTCTCCCTCATAATAATAATAATAATAATAATAATGATAATCAGTGCTCAATGACTACCACATAGTGGAAAAAAGAAAGGGTGAAAATAGAAAAATACCTGGATCTGAGATTAGAAATTCAGAGGTTGCGGAACATCAAGGCCAAAGTCATTCCCATCGTAATTAGCGCATTATGAACTATCGCAGATACGTTAGACAGACACCTGCAAAACACCCTTGGTGAACACAAAATACATAAACTATAAAGACGACACTACTTGGCAGTGCCCACATACTTGGAAAAACACTCGATCTCCCAGAGTGCGGGTTGGGCTCCGAGACCAGAGTCAGAGTAAGAACCATCATCTCAGCATATGGAGATAGAGAATAGATAATAATAATGTAATAATGGTAACACTTTACAATAAGGGTACAATAATTAACATTAATTTACATTAGTTAATGAACTATCACTTAATTAGCAGGTAACTAGTGTGTTCGATAGCCAAATAAGCATTATGCAACCATAAGCAATAATTGACCGTGCATTAATTTTCTGTTTGCCTTATTGTGACGTTGAAAACAACATTTGTAAATGATAAATGATTACCAGATGCATTAGTTAAATGTTAATTAGCTGTTAGTAAGTGCTTATTACTGCATTAACTAATGTTAATTATTGCACCCTTATTGGAAAGTGTTTCCATAATAAGAATAATAATTTTGGTGAGTCTTTATTTATCCTCCCCCCCCCTCAGCCGCAGTTATGTGTTCTCATCTCTGGCCGCGGCCGCCGTATCCTTCGCCACCGGCGCCTTCGGCATGTGGATCCCGCAGTACCTGTACAGGGCGCAGGTGGTGCAGAAGACCGTGCTGCCCTGCACTGAGGAGCCCTGTAGCATCAGAGACAGGTACCGGCTGCCTTCATGCTTCATTCGCAGCTCCGTCAGCTTATCAGCTGTGCGATGATACAGCACACTGTCTGAAGTCAAGGTTCAGTGGAGGTGCATTGTTGTTCTTAAGGAAATAGATTTATCAAATGCACCGCAGACGGTAAAATTATTACATATTTGGGTGCTAATACAGTTTGTGTCACAACAGTACACATCGGAAATGTATAGCTGGATTAACAAATGATTTTACTTCCTCATATATTGGATACCACTCCATTTACATGTTTTTTGTAATTTTTTTGCCTCTTTTTATACTTTTTTTTACTGTGATTCGAGCCCAGTCTAATCCCGACGTGTCATATAGTGACGCTACCTGAACAAGCGTTGATATACGGTACAAAAGGTGGGATTTGGCGTCGTTATTTGATGCCAGTTCAAAACGAACCCTACCCCATAACCCCTAACCCTTCACTCGAACCCTAACCTTAAGTGTCAAATAAGGACGCCAAATGCCTCCTTTTGTGTCATATATCGACGCTTGGTCAGGTACTTTGTGATGAGTCGGGATGACAATGTGTTGGTAGTTCATGTTTAAATGTTTGGTGTTAAGTTGGCTCTTTCATTATACAAATAGTTCCAAGTGAAGTTGTATGTTCTCTGTTAGAATTGAACTGACACTTTACATTTTAACAGAGTAAATGGTGATCGGACTGGGCTGTTGATCTGGGAGGGTGGGAATGGCTTCGATAATAAACATCAAAAATGTCAACACATTGAATGATATGATCTTATCTATAATGCGCTGCCAAAGTCATGACATCACTCCGGGGTCAACCTGCCGCAGCCATGGCAACTGGTTCACGCCGAACGAACCAAACAACTCGCACGGCATGTTGCACAGTGTTTGTCGCCATGGCCTTCGTGTCTATGTATGGAATTATGCTTTATTTTCAGCGATCTTAAACCCAAAATATGCTCATCATGAAAGAACAGAAAGCATTTCTCAGTATATTTTGATCGTCAAATATTAGGCATTTCGTGCCGTGTGTTAAGTGTATGAGTGAATGTGTTGCTATGCTGTAAGCGTTAACCACTGTCAAGGGAGTGAGTGTTGACCCCAGCGAATGTGACGTTGCACTTTTGCAGGGCGTTGACCACAAATTTTGAGGAGTAATGACTTGGCTACATAATTGACAGTGAAGTATAAAAGACCGTCACCCCGGCTCTGAACTTGCCCCACTTACCCCCTCAGTCTGATTTTCGGGGCCATCACCTGCGTGACTGGCTTCCTGGGAGTGCTGATTGGAGCGGCTTCTACCCGACTGTGCCGACAGAAGACGGAGCGAGCCGACCCGCTGGTGTGTGCCGTCAGCATGCTGGGGTCGGCCATCTTTATCTGCTTCATCTTTGTGGCGGCTAAGAAGAGCATTGTGGGAGCCTATGTGAGTGATAGTGCTGCTCGACTCCAACGAGCTCTTGTGGGAGTCTCTCCTATCCGTGTGTGTATTTTTAGTAAGCCTATTAAACATTAAGCAAGGGGCCCAGTGTTACATAAAGCCAACGCAGTGTAAATCCCATTGTGGGTTCAAATCGAATGAGGGCAGTCGTGTAAGGCACATTAGGACAAGGTTTAATAAAGAGAAAAAAAAAATGTGTTTCTTTGGTCTGATATCCAGAGGGAAGACATAACCTGTCAGGGTTTCAGAATAGGTTGTGAAAAGTACTTCTCTAGCTCGTTAAACTGGGGAAGTGGTGTATTGAGCCTCACACGCAGGTCTCAGGAAAGGTGTCCTGGCTTGCATACGTACAATCTCTGTACGAATTCGTCAGCAACTGCCTTGACGGACCACTGTCAATTCCAGAAAATGAGCGGTGCACTGTAACACATAGAACCACATGTTTCTAACCCAGACGAGCAGAGGCGTCCATTAAACATGATGGGAGGGTCTTTCTTGGATGCAACCATGTTTAAATTTGACTGGCTGCCGGAGGGGCTTTTTCGTCATTATGAAAAATAACTATAGTTCCAAGCTAAAGTTATCCAATAGTAAATGGATGGTATTTTCACCACCATGCAGGTTTAGTATTACTGTAGTGACACTATAGTTATTCAAACTATAGCAATACAGTTGTGTGGACTGTAGTAATATCATGGTACTGTTGACTCTGGTAATACTATAGTTATAATGTGATGGCTATAATACTACTCTAGTTGTACTATCCAAACTATAGTAATATTGTAGTTATGCCAAAAATACTATAGTATTATAAAGAAATAACTATAGGATATTTTCATGAGGGCAGATCCCCTTCAGGGAGCTGGTTCTGTGGCCCTTGCACCCTCCCGCGGGGGAGCGCTTTTAAACAAGTGGCTACATGATAGGTTTTCAAAAGCACAAGATAATTAAATTAATATTTTTTAAAAAAATTATTTCAGTGCTCTGAGGGTTATCCCTGTACACACTCTGCGGGAATCATCCAGGTCCTGACCATTGATAGCCAGATGTGGCAAACATCTGCTTAAATTAGGATCCTTTTTCTATTTCACTTTCTCGATATTTTGTAAAAGCCTTTGTTAGCCTCCATCATCCAGGTAATACAAACCATGGCCCCTGTGCCATTTTGTTACCTATTCTACCCACGTATTAAAGTTCATTAGATACTGTTTTTTTTAATTAATTTATGTGTGATTTCAGAACATTAGCACTTTCAGTCCTGATTCAATGTATTGAAATTAAAAAAACACTCAAAATCATTTAGTGCAATGACTCATTTCGTGTGGAATGAGATGCGATTTCATCCCAGTACTTTTTGTCATTTAACTAAGACAGTTCATGCAAATTCTCGCCCACAAGAATTATGATTCCAAGATAAATTATTCTATTGAAGTACCACCCAACCACCTGCATGTAAACTTATTTTAATTACACAGTCTAATTATCCTTTAATTTTACTCTGTACAGAAGGTAGCTCAATAAATTGGTTTCATTTCTAAAAGTATCTGGTATTGTATCCACTATAAGTGGGAGTCAGGCAGAAAAAAAACCGCTAAAAGCCTTGACATGGTGTCCCTTTTTTGAAACATTCACAGGGAAAGTGATAGTTTGTGATTTTTAAAGGAAATGAAAACAAAAAAAGTAATTCAGCCAGTGAGACAAGGGTCTCAAGTCTGTTGAGAGGTTATTGAATTTATACCATGCAAGGTCCCATGTGATAAAGATCATGTGACGGTAGGTGTGGCCTGTGATGGAGGAATTGTGTGGCAGGATTCTCCCTCTTCCTTCATGGCTACATGTGTAGCATCTCCTCTGTTCTCCAGTCATTACATGACATTGTTGTCATTTAGCTGATGCTTTTATCAGAAGTGACTTAGCCACTAGGGTATTGGCTGATGGCTAATTATCAGTTATTATCATCCCCCCTGGGCAGGTGACGCAGCAGCAATATGACAGAACTGCTGTTCAAAATCTGAAAAATAAACTTAGGTAAATGTTTGAAAATATGGTCAGGCTGGACATTTACACACTCTCTTTCTCTCTCTCACTCTCTCTCTCTCTTTCTCTCTCTCTTACTTGCTCTTCCTCTCTTTCTCTCTTTCTTCCTTCCTTCCTGCTAACAGGTCTGCATTTTCATTGGAGAAACCTTGTTGTTTTTAAACTGGGCCATCACAGCAGACATTTTAATGGTACGTGCTGTAACCTGGAGTCGTCTCCTGGAAGGTTAAGTATGAGCCGTAGTAAAGGATCCTCTTTGCTGTTTCTTAATGCATGTAACTGTCAGAGAAGGTAATTATTGTGCGTAAGGTATATCAGTGCTTATGATTACCCCCTGGGCCAGGCTTGGATCAGACTGTATGTAGTTCTTTACGCAGCATAACGAGGCACCAGCTCATAACAGCTTTGAAAGCTCATAAAGATGTTTTTGACTGCACTTAAACCTGGCTCCACTGAATACCCTCAGGATGCTTTGCAATGCTTGAGCTGGAAACTGCTGCCTCTCCACTCTTTATATGGTAGTTACATGCTAATTATGATCTTTACCGTCTCTGCAGTATGTAGTGATCCCGACACGGAGAGCCACTGCTGTTGCTCTACAGAGCTTCACCTCACATATACTGGGGGATGCTGGGAGCCCTTACCTGATTGGTCTGGTAAGACAATTACATCACACCTACTTTCTGTCACCTAAAAATCAGCAGAAGCTCACTGGCTGCAAGATTTCTTTGTTGAGTGTTTTGCTCTGTCGCTGCTCTGCTCAGTCGGTTTTCCCTGATCATGGTCAGATTCTCAGTCGCTATGCAAATGTCGGATTGCTTCTACAGTTCAATCCACTGGAGAGTACAGGGCTGCATTACTCCTTCATAAAACCTACATAGACCTAAAAGCCCATTAATATAGTGTGCCATGGCATAAGCAATGCAGTATAATCATTTTTTGGGAAGAACTGCTGCCGAATTTCAAAATGTTGAAGTAATACTGGATGAGTTAGTGCATGTTTGTAAAATTACTGCATCTGAAAGATTTCAGCATTCTGTCTGTGGGACTCTTCATAGAAATAACTCATATTACATGAATATAATTAAATAGAACATTCCGAAAACATTAAATAAATAGTTCAAATAAAAATTGAAATAAACTCTATGTCTGAAGACACAAAAATGCGCCCTCTGATTACATTTGAGTTCATGCCGCAGAAAGCAAAAATAAATCCACTGCTGTCCTTGAAATGTTTAGCCCAAAGTTAAGCTGGCCATCATATAACTCCGCTGAGTTGGGACTGATTTGTTTATGATGGGAAACCTTTGGGGAAAGACTTTGGGCTCTATAAACTGACCTGAGAACTGGCAGCAGGGCACTCTGAGACCGAGTCGTGCTGTGAAAGTAGGGCACACACTGACCCTGCAGCTGTTCTGCTTGGCATCTCACCCCAGCAAGCTGCTGAGAGTAATTATACTGAAAATAAGCTGCAAAGATGATTCCTGATTTCACTGAAATGCTCAGCAAATACATGCAAGGCGGCGTAGAAAATTAGACGTGTGTTCATTTTAGACAGGACAGGAGACAGACGGCTAGTTGGAGCAGAGCAGTATTTATAACGCGGATGTAGGCCAAGATATTCCGGTGAGGGGAAGTGGCGATACTGTCATGTTTGAATTTGCGAAACATCACGGCTCAACTATGTCTCTTCTGGAAGACAGTCGCTGTAAGTTAAAATTATGGAAAAAAAAATCGGGAGTCTTGGCTTTCAGCTCTATTCATAGCTGAGGTGAGGGTAATACCATAGGCAACAATCTATGCTGTTACAGAGAGAAAAAAAAAAGAAAAGAGTGATTCCCATTGACATAATGGGCATATAACTCTGTTGTAGCTATTAGGCCAGACAAGACGATTAAAAGTGGTCATGACGATGCATCTTAGCGCAGTACCTGAGAGCATTAGCAAGGCTATGAGAGGTCAGCAGAGATTCATAACCTCTCAAACTACACACCGAATGGCTTTCCAAGCACAAGAGAGAAAGTAGGTCTCGTTACTCACAACAAATCGCCGTATGAGACAAAGCTTTAAGTCACCCAGCAGATTATTAATATTCGGCTGCTGTAATAGTCTGCTAATTTGAGACCTTGTGCTAAAAATGATTGAGTGTTAAGGCTTGGCAAGGGTTTTTGTGATGAATATTCAAACTTATATGCCTGGGCAGATAATTTAATTGGGTCAGTTGCTGCATTAGAGTGTGGAATTCCCTGGAGAGTGCAGCACTGTTTCACCATGGTGGGCATATTTCCGTTCTCTTATTGTCCCTACCGCCGTGAAGCGTAGAGCTGGGGATATAGTATTCAGCTCTGTCCATCCATCTGTCCGTTCATACGTACGTCCATCCGACCCATTAGCGTTAACGCGATATCTCAAGAACCAGTGGACCGATTTTGCTCATATTTACCATCAACATGTACTTGGGGGGGGGCTGGTCCCGGGACACCAGTCGGTTTTGGTGACCTTGAGGTCATTTCCAAGGTCACAGGGCAATTACCTAGATTTTGCCTTTGTAAACCTTGTTTATGCTGTATCTCATGAACCAGTTGACCAATTTTGCTCTTATTTAGCACCAATGTCTACATGCCATGGGGGATACAGTCATGTTAGTGACAATTACCTGTTTTTTCCATTAATTAATGGCTATGTACCCTCACTAAGCATGTTCGCCTTTCTTGAAGGTTTCATTCCCCGCTTGCTTTACCACTTGATGTCAGAACAAGTCATTGTTCCTAATATTGTGCAGGTCTCCCTCCTGCCGCCAAAACACTTTCCCCAAGCTGAAATTGACTTGAATTCCCAGACCCGGAGTTTCCCAGAAAAACACTTCTCTGAGCATCACGCTCCCTCCCCCGCCTTTTCTTCCTGCCTCAGTGCATCCTGGTGCCATCTTTTCCCCTGGTAAATGGTGCACAAGTATCCAGAAGATGCACAAGATTTGAAAGAAAACAGGACTCACTGGGCCAGGAGACCTTCTTAAATTGCCCCAAGGTCATGTTGAGACGCTCACGTGCCCATTGTAGGCACTTTCAGTGATAGAGCAGTGTTAGAATGGGCACTCCGACTGGTCTGCAGCAGCAAAGTGACGCATTAGGATGTGTTGCATTGTGTGTTGTGACAGATTTCTCACGTACCGTTGAAATTCTCTGCGACTTGTGCCACTGCAACCCTTTTGTCAGTTTGGACCGGACAGGCTTGCCTTTGTAGCCCTTCTGCATTGTTGAGCCTTGGGTGCCCAACACCTTGTCACCAGTCCAGTAGATAGTCACCAGTGCTGATGGGGAGCACCACAGAGGCTTCGCTGTTTCCGAGATGCTCTGACCCTCTCAGCTGGCCATTTGGCTCTTGTTCTGGTTGCTGAGGTCCCATTTCTCCCACATCCAACGCGTCGACTACGAGAACCGACTGTTTGCCTACCATCAATGGCCTGTCTGTAGACCCTGGCATGCGTGCATGCGTGGTTGGTAGAAAATAATCAATGTTATTTCCCTCATCTGTGCATGGTTTGAACACATCGGTCTATTGGTGTTCGTTTGCAATCAAAAAAGGTTTTGTGATGTCTAGGGAAAAAAATAAAACGAAGTAGGATTTGCAGTGCTACGGGAGATATATATTTGTCGGATGACAGCGGCTGAACAAGTAGCAATAGCCGAGTGAAATCTTATGCCGTAAGACTTAATTACTAGTATTGTCCACTTAATTACAAGTGTGGTCCGAGTCTTTTGGGGTGGGTGTGAGGATTTGTGACTAAACCCCTGTTTCTAATCCCTCTGTTCAGAGTTGCCCTTAAGTTGCTGAAGCACAGGCCTTACCAGCAGCAGTAATGATGCATAAAATGAGCCCAATTATATTTGAGACAAGACATGTATGCACATTTTTATGAGCTACTGAAAGGAGCTGTGTCACGATGACTGCACATGCTCTCAATTTTGAGCTAGTTAATCCACTCAACTGCAAGTCGAAATCTAGAAGGTGTTTTTCTTCTTCTATGATTATTGGCGATGGCAACCAGCTTACATTCTTTGCATCCCTTGACTAAAGCTTAAAATAGTGTGTTGAATCCTCAAATTTCCATAGAAAGCTCCTTAATATAAAAATCATAACGCCGGAGTAACTAAAGCATATAAATATAATGCAACGCAAAGATGGATTTGGCAAGGATGGAATCAGATTATGACTTACAGTCTGGGCCGGAGTGGGACTCATTTTCAGCCCTGGAGTTTCATGCCTCAGACCGGCGGTCTTTTGCAAGCGGGTGCTGTACGTTTAGTTTTGTAGCCCTTCTGCATTGTTGAGCCTCGGGTGCCCAACACCTTGTCACCAGTTTGGTAGATAGTCACCAGTGCTGATGGGGAGCACCACAGAGGCCTTGTGTTCCCCATCCCCAAACCCAACCGGCCCATCTGGAATTGTCCAGATCCTCCCGATTAGCCACTCCGGCCCTGCTTACAGTCAAGCAGATTCACCATCTTTGTATGTATGTTCTCAGCATGAGCTGCAATCATGAAACAACTCCTTTAATCCAACAATTTTTAACAATTTGCACATATTTAAGGTGAAGCATGCTCCATGACATTTGGGTACCAATGACTTCACTGGTGTCTCCAATTAGTCAGATGTGTTCAATTGCTTGCTTATAGCAGGTATGAGATAAACGTACAACCCCATTTCCAGAAAAATTGGGACGCTGTGTAAAATGTCAATAAAAATGGAGTGCAATGATTTGCAAATCATTTAAACCCTATATTTCATTGAAAATAGTGCAAAGACAACATATCAAATGTTGAAACTGAAAAATATTATTGTTTATTGAAAAATAGTTGCTCATTGTGAATTTTATGACAGCAACATGTTTCAAAAAAGTTAGGACAGGGGCAATGTTTACCACTGTGTTGCGCCACTTTTTCTTTCAAAAATACTCTGAAAGTATTTAGGAACTGAGGTGACACACTGCTATAGTTTTGGAGGCAAAATGTTTTCCTTCTCTTGCTTGATATAGGCTTTCAGCTGATCAACACTTCGCAGACTCCTTTTTCATATTTTTTTTTTCATAATGCGCCAAATATTTTCAGTGAGTGACAGGTCTGGCCTGCAGGCAGGCCAGTTAAGCACCCAGCCTCTTTAACTACGGAGTCATGTTGTTGTGATACGTGCAGAATGTTGACTTTGGCATCGTTTTGCCGAAATCAGCAAGGCCTTCCCTGCCAAAGATGTCTGGATGGCAGAATATGAAACTCCAAAACCTGTTGTTTAGCATTCATGATGTCTTCACAGATGTGCAAGTTAGATGTGCAATAATGGATGCTGGCTTTTGAGCTGTGTACTGATAAGCTGGATGGTCCCTCTCCTCTTTAACCTGGAGGAAGCGGTGTCCAGAATTTCCCAAAATAATTTCACCACAGGACAGTTTCCCACTTCGCCTCAGTCCATCTTAAATGAGCTTGGGCCCAGCAAAGGCTGTGGCATGAAAATAAAATCCCCAAATTATTTGCAATTTTACATTGAGAAATGTTATTTTAAATTGTTGAACTTTTTGCCCATGCAGTCTGTCCCTGAGTGGTGAAACCATTGCCATCTGAAAGACTTTTTATACCCAATCATGTTACTGACCTGTTGCCAATTAACCCAATTAGCTGTGAGATTTTCCACCAGGTGTATTTTTTTTGCATCATTCAACTTTTCTAGTCTTTTGTAGTCCCTGTCCCAACTTTTTTGAAATGTGTTGCAGGCATCAAATTTAAAATGAGATGTTTTTCAAAAAACTATAAAATTTCTCTGTGACAACATTTGATATGTTGTATTTGCACTATTTTCAATTAAATATAGGGTTTAAATGATTTGCAGATGATTGCATTCTGTTTTTATTTACATTTTACACACCGCGCCAACTTTTTTGGAAATGGGGTTATATAAGGATACATAAGTATAGGACTTTTTCTACTTTTGGAGTCTGTCATTGAAGTTTGCTCAAATGAGGGCGTCATTTCTGTCTACAAAAGCTTTGGAAGCCATTGTAAGGTAATGCGATGCAGTCTCACAATCCTCTCAGTAGATTTTCAAATACAATCTCTGTGTTTAAACAACTGAGGAACCTGAAAACCTCAAACCTCAGTGAAGGTTATCAGCACATAATTAATTATTAAGTGTGCGTTTCACAGCAATAAATATTTCAGCCTTTTCCATTGCAGAACCAAACCAGATCTGAGCAGCTTTGTGTGTGTAAGCACACATTTCATTATCTCCTGGGTTTGCCGCAGTGTTGCAAAGCGATTGCTGGCCATGCAGGGAAAACAGAGAGGCCTGCATTTACATTAATATTCCTAATGCCGAGTCTGGAGGTTTCATTAAAAAACAGAAACTGTTTATACCCAAAAATAACCCAAACGCAGTTTACTTTTATTATTATTATACAAATATAAATGTGAGCATACTCTTGTTTGATGCTCTGATGTGTGTGTGTGTTTGTGCGTGTGTATGTATATGTGTGCACGCGCTTGTGTGTCTCTATATTGGTGCATTTGTGTGCTTGCCTCTGTGTGAATATATGTCTTTGTATTTGCTGCCGTCGTGCTTTAATGTGTGTGTCTTGTGCGTGTGTGTGTGTGTGTGCATGTGTGTGTGTGCATTTGCTTGTGTGTGCCTGTATGTACGTGTGTGGGTCTGTGTGCATTTGCCTCTGTGTGTTTGGATGTGTGTGTGCATGTGTCTGTGTCTGTATTTGCTGCTGTCTGCTTGTTTGTGTGTGTGTCTTGTGCATGGTTCTGGGTGCATTTGCCTGTGTGTGCCTGTGTGTATGTTTGTGTGGGTCTGTGTGCATTTTCCTGTGTGTGTGGGTTCTGCATGCAATTGCCTGTGTGTGCTTGGATGTATATGTGTGTTTGCCTATGTGGGTCTGTATGCATTTGCCTCTGTGTGCCTTTCTGTACGTTTATGTGGTTCTGTGTGCATTTGCCTGTGTGTGTGTGTGTGTGTGTGTGCGTGTTTGTGCGTGTGCATGTGTGTGTGTGTGTGTGTGTGTGTGCGTGTGCATGTTCGTGCATATGTGTGTGTGTGTGTGTGTGTGTGCGTGTTTGTGCATGTGCGTGTGGGTGTGTGTGTGTGTGTATGCATGTTTGTGCGTGTTTGCGTGTGTGTGTGTGTGTGTGTGTGTGTGTGTGTGTGTGCGCGTGTGTGTGTGTGTGTGTGTGTGTGTGTGTGCGCGTGATGCTGGGTTAGATCTCTGACGCCCTGCAGAAGAGCTATACCCACTCGGCCCTGTGGCAGTTCCTCAGCCTGGGTTACGCACTGATGCTCTGTCCGTTCGTCATCATCCTCGGGGGCATGTTCTTCCTGGCCACCGCCCTCTTCTTCCTGGACGACAGAGACGCAGCCGAGAGACAGTGAGTCCCTCTCCCTCTCCGCTCAGCAGCTAAACCTCCCGATGGACCGAGCCGGTTCTGTAGGGCAGAATATTCCAGCACTGTGCACTCTGTTACATTATTCAGTAATACCACATAACAGAGGAGTTGGGACTATCCTTTTGGACAGTGGTTCTCAGTGTAGTTCCTGGGCATCCCCTTTTTATGCTGGTTTAGGTCCAACCTCAACAGCAGTTGTTGGATTTTAACAGACTGTTTATTCATCTCAATTAGGTCTAAAGCCATTGTTTACCCTCATGAGCTTTATTTTTGACTGAAATATCCAAACATGCCATGAAGAATCAAACACCCTTGAAAATATTATGTTTATCTTTCCATATTGCCGGTTCTTTTTGGTAAAAAAAATATTTTTTAAAGATCAAACTAGAATCTGAGAGAATCACAAAGCTCCTAATTAGGCTGCTGGACACAAGTGTTTGAAGTTCTTTGAAAACATTAGTATGACCCAAATCAGGTTTGACAATCATTTGCTTGTTTAGTAAATGGTTAATTTTTGTGACCATAGGTCCAAGGTTTCACCTTTTAGGGATCTACTGATTCGTTGGTTTGATTGGTTCAGTTATAAAGTAAAAAAATCCCTGCAAATATGTTTTGTCAATAGTGTATAAAACGGTGTTACTCAGAAAAATTTCCAGCTAATTAAAATTCTGGGATAACAATTGAGGTTGGAACAAAAACAAGCTCACACAAGGGGGCCCGAGGACAGACCTTGAGAATTACTGCTTTAGCAGATTCTCCATAAAAGTACAAACCATAATAAATTCTGCTAAAAGCAGCGGTCGGAGAGTTCATTTGAAGTGTCATTTTCAGCTATTTCTCTGCGAGGAGATCTGAATAATTCTGGCGATAAATGTAATCATTTTAAATTTATGGTTTAGCACTTTTTTTTCTAAAAAGGGGTCAGAAGGAGGGTAAAAATGTTTGGGCCTATTAGCAAACTGCCCAATTTCAGTTTGCTTGTCCTGGGTTTTTCTTTGACTGTGTCTCCACCGAAGAAGGCTGGTGGATCCTGCATGGAATTAATCTGTAGCAGGAGGCCGGTTAGACTGTGCTGGCCTTCTTAAGTGGGAACGCAGCCTTCGTTCCTTCGCTCCGTCTTTATTATGATGGCAGAGTAGCACTGTACATTCTCTCCCAGCCAGACTGTATATCAGTCATTTTATGCACTGAAGGAGTGGGTGGCTCCAAAAATCTGAAATGGCCTTCCGTGGATGGATTTATTGCATATTTTTAAAGTTTATGACATATGCTCAATGACCAGAGCAGGAGAGGAGGTTTTTTCGCTCTATGCATCACGTTACATTTGGTATTCATCTCATAACTACAGTAGTCTCCCAGAACCTGATGGCTTGTGAACCTCATATTTAATTTTTGTCCAGCCTTATGCTAGTTTGTTGAAACTCATCAACAACTTCCTTATTATCCATGGTTTCAGAAATTTGAGCATTGCTGGAGTCATTTTCAAAAGGTCCAGAGTGGCTTTGCATGAATTAATAAAACCAAAAAATTTTTTCAGAGTGTCAATCGAATGTATGGTGCTTTAAGTCAGCGTGAGACTCAGAGACCAATCAAAAATGACTACTATTCCCATAGTGCCCATGTATCGTGGCTGTGCTTCCTGGAGGTAAGGTGCCCACTATCCAATCAATATCTGATTCTGACTCGCCAAAAGTACACGCTCTGTTGTTCACCTGCTGATTTTACAGAGTTGATTTTGATGACAGCTCAGTTTGTCTCAGCAGAAAAAGAAGAGCCAGCCGGCAATTCATCGCAGGTCCATCTGGAGAAAAAAAGTGCTGATGGAGTCATGGTGCTCCTGCTGCTTATTTGCTTCTCTCAGAGTGAAACTCAGTTGTCTTGTGTCAATCCCGGTCCTCTCCAGTCTACTAACAGTTCTGCTGTTTAAAGCGTTACCCTGTTATCACCTCTTAAATTCTGCAGGTTTTACTTGCAAATTCATCATGGTTATTTCCATCATTGGAACGTGATAGGATGCCTCTCTGAGATTCCCTTTCTTAATCTCACCTCACCAGGTGTGGATTCGTTAAACGTGAGCTAATTTTGATGATTGTCACCATGCAGTTACAGGTGCAGTCGGGAACAGTATGCTGGGCAGGGTTTGTGCACTAAGGGAATGACAGGCTTAAATAAATCTAACCCTGGAAATGACCCAAACAGAAACAGCTGTGATGTTGCATAACATAATAAGCATAGTGCTGTAAGAGCCACAACAGTAGTAACAGCCTGTGATGAAAAGGGGTTTTTGATGGGAGCATGGACAGAGTCATTGGCCTACAATTCACCAATATCTGCTGTACAGCTCCCGAGAGGCAGTCGGTCCTTCAGCCCTGCAGGAGATTGAATGGCTCCGGGGTCTTACCCTGCCTTCTGTCCCAGGTGACCTTCATGTCTGAATTAATCAGCACCTGTGAGGGGAGGTCTCAAAGAAGATTTCCTCCATTTCCCCAGCCTTGTGTGTTTCATGCTTTCCATCTGTCTAGTATGTTGATGCCCCTTTAGTGTACGTGTGTGTGTGTGTGTGTGTGTGTGTTGGTTCTTGTACACTACTGTTTTTGCCCTTGCTAGAAGCTAGTTAACCTGCCTATTGATGAATTGTGACTTCTTCATTAAGTTGAAAATTTAGGCAGCTATCCCGTGATATTAAAGATCCTCTCTGACGTCTCAACATTCACGTCTTACATTGTGCCATTTAAGGTTATTTAAATAAATTACAGCACTTACATTTCGCAAGAAACACAAACAGAACTCATGTCTAAAGTGTACAAAAACTTATGCGCAGTAGTGTGTGTGTGCCTGAATGCATGTTTTTTGTTTTGTGGTATGAGGGGACATGAATAAATCCTTTCTGTAGGCTTGTATATGCCCATTTCCTAATGTTCAGATGCACAGGCAACTGCCCACTCTGTAAGCTGTGCTGCTGAGGCAGTGTGTGTAACAGAGGGCAAGGGGTCATGACCTCTGACTCATCATAGACTCCGGCCGCATCGCACACCAAAAGCAGCTGCCTCACTGCCTCGTTAGCTTCTGATTGTGTCCTCGGAGGTTCATCAGCAATTCATAATGCGGAATGCGCTTGGAAAACTCACCAGGGCTTGAGAACATTAAATGCATTATTTCAGAGTGTTAAGTAGTTTTAAAATGGAGTTAATGTATAAATGCAATGAATTATTGAGCTCAATGTACTGTCACACTTGTTTAAAAAAAAAGGCTCTTATAGAGTTCTGTGTGAGCTTTGCTGCAGTTTTCAGCTTCCATTATTTTAATGGAAGGTACAAGCCTTAGGCAATTGCAAAGATTTATGGGATATCATTCCCAGCGAAGCATGCATGCTATGCTGCCTTCAAAATTATGCAAATAAAGGCACCTTCTAAATTAACATTTTTGCCAACTTTTAAATGAATAGTCTGTTTATCTCTTCTAGCCGTAGAATAGCACCGAAGAAGGCTTTTTCTTTTTTACCATTTGGTTCGTAGCATCTCTGATGGAGCAGGAAGTGATAATTTATTAAACTGAGGCAAATTTACAGTGAGGCATGAGACACGCCAGCAGCATACACTTCTGCCTGGCTCTTTCTGCAAAATAACTCTACTCCTCCTAACTACTGTTCCCGTTCCACTAGCCCCACCTGTTTGGACCCCTCTCAGTGAAGGGTGCGGAACAGGATACTCCCCTTCCCCTGTCTGTCTCATTTCTGTTCCCCTTTCTTTCTCAGGTTGAATCCACACTCCATTCCATCGTCCTCTGTCAAGGTATGACCAGGTAAATGTAAGCCACTTAATGAGGCCCAGAGCACATTTTATTTTTAAATTATTTTTCACTTCCGTGTAGTTATCATTTATGACTCACATTAGCACGCTTTTTTAAATGAATGAATGCATTTTTTTTTTTTTTTTGGATAATTTTTAGACTGCTACCGTGAATATACAGGAGATGGACAAATCATTGAAAACACTGCCATAAATGCCTGCTTTGCATAGCTTATGACATCGAGGGTTTGTTGGTTCAGATGGATTAGTTCAACTCTGCAGTGATTGAAAGAGCTGCAGCTCTGTGATTAGCAACTATACCACTACTGTCCATGTGTCAGTGTTGGAGAGCTTTGACTTGTGGTTAGAGTTCTTATTTCTTTGCTACTCTTTGGCGCCTCTTGACATAATTTTGACCTAGCGCCCCTTTTCACTTTAAATAATTTGCCAGTTTTTATGACTAATTCAGCTATACTTTGGCCACCAACTATTTGGCTCCTCTGGAAGTCATCTTGTTTTGGAGAATTACTTAGCAAGGTGCTACTGGTTAGTCATCTTTTGAGCAGCAGGTGCCATTAATTAGCATTCAGTGCATCGTTAATAAATGGGAATGATTCATGCATGTGCTTTTGTAATTGTGGTTTAGGGACTTAGTTAAAGTTAAAGCCATTTTCAGGGGTGCCTCCGGTGCTTTGGCCATGCCCTGCATAGTCAATCAAAGAAAGTCATCATAACCCATCATTCTGATAATTTGACAACTCTTGCAGAGGGCTTTTCTTGACCTTTAAGATGTGAGATCACAGATGTTCGTGATTTTAATGTTCTTGATTGAACATTCCCCTGCTGCTGAAAGCTTCACTGCTGCTTATTGTAAGTAATAGAATTCTACAACAATGTTGCTAGTAAAACTACTATTACAAACGGCTTATTCTGCAGTCATGACTTGGCAGCAGCTGTGATTGGTTGGGCTGTGCTGATAAGGATCTGATGCTATACAGACGATCCTTGTCTCCCTGCCTCCTCAGGCACTCACTGTGCGGAGCCAGAGAGTTGGATTACGGACAGGCTTCTCGGCAGAGAAAACAAGCCAGACAGCCGCACCAGTACAGTGGCATTTGAAAGTAAAGATTACTACATTAAGTCCATACTGACTTATTAGAGGACTAATGCTTTTTTGCATGAATCCTGTAGATATTCAGATGCCTCTAGCCATTGATTTACCAGGCCTTTGATCCTTTGGCACTCACTTTGCTAAAATGTCTCCTTTGTTTGCCACTGAGAATGTTGCCGTCAGGAGCACTGACCGCAAGATGCATTTTTAAGAGTGGAAACTGCACTGCGAGATGCAGGTTAACATGTAGGTTGAAGCTTTTTTGGGCTCAGTGCTCCACTCAACCGTGAAAGTTGAGCAGCAGGTTGCCTGGTCAGCCACAGCACAACTCACTTTTACTCTAATATGTTTATGCCTACATGGAGGCCAGAATTTATGGTAATACTTTAGTACTGCGTGAGTTTGGGAAGCCATAATGAATATCAAAGAAGCCATGCTCTGCAATTGTTCTTGTCTATCATATTTGAAATTTTTCAGAAAAAATATGACACCATTTGGCCATGAAGAAGGAAGCTTGAGGGTTGAATGGCCTTTATCATGAAACATTCTTATGTTTTCATGATGCTCAATCTACCATTTATAATTGTGCATACTAGTTTTGCAGAACGCTGTTATCTCAGTGAAATATGATACTGTTTGTACTATTCCATCGCATACAGATTTGGGGTTTTTTTTGTGGTTTCTCTGGCCTTTAATGTCTGATTTGCTTTAGTACACATTTGTGTGAACAAATGCTGGTGACCATATTAGGATATTTACACATTTGCTAAGATGGCAAATATATCTTGCACCAGCAGTGGGATTATACATCCATTGCTTAGAAATGTAAATCACATCTTACCAAGTAATTACACTATGTGATCCAACAGACAGTGTTGTCACTGTAATGACTGAACTCTAAATCTCCAGGTTTGTTTTCATTTTGTTGTTGACTTTTTATTCTCCGTTGTGGATTTTCCATTCATTTTACTTCCAAGCAGGGAATCCTCTTGGTTCTCATTTTTGTAACAAGGAAAAATCGCATTTCTTTTTCAAATTTTGAAATACTGCTTGCTAAAAGGAGCTATTATACCAAGCTGAACAAGGCCCTTGAGATCCACATTATCCACTGCGGCTGTAAAACAAATGGCGGTATTTTAAAGAAGCCTCTTACAGGGGTAGCCAATCAGCTAAGTGTATCGTTCAAGTGTAAAAGCACTGCTTTCCCTTCCATTTTCGGTTGTGAATGAAGAGAAAAGCAATCAATACAGTGCACTTGGTCAACCATATCTGCACGAGCACACAGGAAGGTGCAGTGTGTGTACAGTAACCAACTTCATGCATTATGGAATAAATAGCACTAGCCAACCCCTTCGTCCAGGATGACCTAAGACCATAAAGAAAGGAACGGTGCATTTTAGAAGAAAATAATTGAATGATGTTGGATATCAGCTTATGCTGTTGTGTTGCTATGGGACAGAAATTCATTGCGGTTATAGTGCTGAGAGGAGGCAGATGGTGGTACGGAAACAGCACAGTGATCTCCTGGAACAACATAAATGTAATCACTTAAGCTGCATACATAGCAAGTCATTAATCTAGCGATGTCAACCTTTTACAGAAGCAGAAACAGAAAAACAAATTGGAAGAAACGTGAACATAAAAATATATTTATTATGTGTTTGTTTTTTTCCCCCTTTTGTCTCTGCTGACTGAAGTAAACAGACCATGGTATCCTGTGCATGAAATGACAATGGCCACAGCAGTGATAGTTATGAAAATTCATACCCATCATAATCTCTGCATGCATAATGGCTTGACTGTGAAGTGTGAGAGCACTCGAGCGTTAATGCAGGAATGTGTATACCACGGTAATCTGCTATTCCTGTCATCACTAAACAGAAAAGAGGCTCAAAATTAATGCCAATTTGCTGCATTCCATCAATGTTGACTGCTTTTCGATGCGAATTTGGGGAATCGTGCAATGGGCGCAGTCACTGGCTGTAAAATGTCAGTTCGCATTCCATTATTCCAGAAGAGGGACCGAGAACACTTAACCCTTTAAGGTGTGAAATCAGAAATTTGTGACTACATTGTTCTTATCCGAGTGTTCTGATGCTGATTTAATATAAACTGGTCACTTGAAGCAGTAGAGTTCTGGAACAGACTGTGAGTTCAAGGAGAAAAAAAACGTTAAAATGAAAACTATTCTCCACGGGGTGGTGGCCCTGCTTTTTAATTTGAATGTGGGTTATTTTCAGTGATCATTACCCTGGACAAGGTGGGATTCCTGAGGGAAATACCCTCACAGTACCGTAGCTTAGAACTGTACGTACATCTGTCCACTCTCTTCCTTTCACTGAGCGGTCACATGGCGCAGGGTTTCTGACCAACCAGGGCCAAGCCTTTCGATTAGGGGTGGAAGAGTGACTGGCTTAGCAAGAGAGCTCATATCCTCAGACATTAGGCGAACAGGACAGTGCATATGGAATCAGCAGGCTGCCAGCCATATTTTTCAGCCCCACAGGGCACTGTGTGACAGCGACACGTTCGGTTACAGGCCGAATGACCTCACGGTAGTTTTTTGGGGTTCAAATGTCAGGGCGGTCACCCATTCCTGGCTCAGTCCTTACGAGATAAGAGCACTGCTACTGACTGACCAGATGGTCAGTTTTGTATTTCCCTGAATATTCCTCTCTGAGCTATAGGGACTGAAATTTGATGCTTCTCATCAGTATTCATTGACTGCACTGCATCGATATACATGTACTCTTATGGAATGCCTGTCGGGAGTCGTCCCAGAGCACATTATGGTACTGGGGATGCCTGCAGTTTTGGGAGGCGAGAAGATGGGGGGAACTCAGGAGCTGACCATCTGCTTAGTCAGTGCAATCGGAGTCACAACCCTGCCCATTTCCCCCGACACACGGGAGTGCATGAGCCACAGAACCAAACCTGCAGCACATCGAATGCTCCACGGCATTCAGGGTCTCCCGCAGGATAAAACCATCTTTATCAGTAAAAACACAGAGTGGCCCCAGCCTGCAGGTCCATCAGGTGTGATGTTAAATCCTCTTTCAGTCTTTTGAAGGCAAAAGCAGTGAGAAATGTTATTGCAGAAACACAAAACCTTTCATCATGACATTTACAGGTACAGTGCAATCCGTTTGGGCTGTTATTACATATAAAATGGCTGCACATCCGCCAAAGGTCATCCTGTGTGGATGGAGATGCCCTCAAATTAAAGCTTTTAAATTGCTGGAGTACAGAGCTAAAAGAAAGAAAAATACTATTGTCCAAATGCTTGCAAACATCAATGCTTATACAAAATCAACCAAGTAGTGCAATGGTGTTACAGGCATTAATGCTAATACAGAATCTACCAAATGGTGCAATTTCTTTAATTTTATTTTATTTCAGATTTATTTAAGCCAGGGGCCCCTTCATAACAAACAATTAAAAATACATCATAAAAAAAAAATTAAATGTTTCAAAATATCCAACATGACCAATTCATTCAGTTTCAGCTCACCTAGTAGCCTTTTCCAAGTACATTGAACATGGTAATAAAAAGCTGTCTTATGCAATCATACCTAGTGGTGTTGCAGACGTCAGTGCAAAATACAAAATCAACCAAATAGTGCAGCAGTTTTGCCAACTTCAGTGCAAATACAGAATGAACCAAATAGACCATTAGGGAGACGAGATGCTTCTTGTCCACTGGTCCAGAAATGGCCCAAAAAGCCTTGGATGTGTTCAGCAACTGACCGACAGAAAACACGATTTTTTCATTACAGAGGCACTGTCCCATCCGTCACATCACACCGATGAAAGTCAAACATGGGTCTGTGATTTTACTGATGAGCCCTGTTTTATCACCGTTGACCGCAGAGCACAGGACCCAAGCATGGCCACTCATCCTGCCCCCCCCCCCGTCCGTCCCCCACCCCCCCACCCAGTGTACCCAATTCCGTTTGTCAGTATTGGACCACTTTAGTGCTCATGTTGCTGTGAATTTCAAGAACACTAATCCTCTGTGCATGCCTTTTGCCAATGTTCTTGAGTCACATTTCTTTCCACAGGCTGGTGTGAAAAATCAGTTTGCCGTTCAGCCATGTCTTCCTTTGTTAAATGATGTTATGTTACCGTGTATGCGTGATGCTATTTTGTCAGATCTGGAAGCACTTACAAGCATCTATTTATCTTCAAAGACAAGCTCTGGTTGAAGACTGTTTGCTCAGATGCTAAAATATCTCTGGAATATCTGTTGGAGGGAACGCGAGGCAGGAAAGCACTGATCAGCACCAGTATATTGTTCTTTAAATCCAGTAATCCCCTGTAAAAGTTAATTATGCTTTTTAGTGCCGCATCCTTCCTCTGATCACTCCATGGATGACTGAGCAAAGAGGATGCAAATAACTAGGGCCTGGCCATTTAATCCAATTGCTGTGCACAGCAGTTGATGGAAAAATCTGGTCATATAAGCAACTGCAACGGTTGACAAAAACCTTGCTGAGTACCATTTTTTTTCCCTATGACAGGAATTTCTTTATTTCAGCATGGTTGATATGCAAACCTGTCCTGAATTTCACGTCCATTCTGGGTTCTTTGAGTTACAGGTTAATATCAACAGTATAATTGCGAGGGAAGGTATGTTATTACCTTCAGAGGTGGGCAGAATACAAGCCACACACCGCCCGGCTCGGTATGTTGCCTCAGACGAACAGGGGAGTCAGGAAGAGGGCCAGAAGCACTTAAAGCTTGGATCACAAAGCAGGATTAATGAGTTAGCTGGATAACTGTGCTGAGTTAAGCCCGAAATCCTACCAAATCTGGAATGTGGAAAACCAGGTAACTCCTGGAAATCCTGCTTGGCAATTCAGCTTTACAGAGCTAGCTGGGTGACGGCACTTAGTTAAACCCAGAACCGCTGTTTGACATCAGTCCCTGCTCCAGGTACATGATGATTGTTGGTCTTACTGAGTGGAGTTATACAGCGAATTCAGCGATCCTGCTTCATTAAAACAGGCTCCAGAGCGATGGTTGCAGGAGGGGCTCTCAGGTGAGTGACCAGGAGGTCCTAATGCATCCCCCCCCCCCCCCCCCCCAGGATGAAGAGGAGCAGCGGCGTGGAGCAAGTGGAGGAGATCAAGCTGGTGCCAGCCTCCACCCAAAACACCCGAAACTCCCGACCCCCGCGGCCTGCCAGGACGCCCCTGCGCCACAGCACAAGCGTCAGCGCCGTGCCTCTGAGGGACCCCCAGGGGTTCCCCGCCGGGCCCCCCGTGCTCTGCAGCCGGTGCCAGTCACTGCGTTTCTACACGGACCCCGCCCTGAGCAGCAAGGCCAACAGGACATCCCTTAAAGACTCGCAGGTCACTTTCATCACTGCCAACAGCGAACCAGGCGAAATAGCCTTAAGGTCTTTGTGTTGACAGGACAGTTTGGGGGGGAAAAGGTGGGTCAGTTGTAAGTGTGGAGTCTGCGATTATAAGTGTATGTATGAGTTGGCACATTTCATGAGGAACGGCATCAGCGGTGTACAGCTTTGAAAGTCTGGGATCGAGGAGTACGGGGCTTCATTTTACTCCCAAGGAGAGGAGAGAAGGGAGTTTCTTATGTGAAGATTTACTTGGCTTCACATGAAGCGATACTGGCCTTGGCACAGCACTGAAGCCAGGATTTACATATTTCATTTGTTTGCATAATAGACCTTTTTACCAGGGGGTGATTTCCATGATTTACTGTATATTTTTTACACAGCGTCCGTTTATAAAAATGGATTTTTAGAGACTTCTTCAGTGGATTTATTTTGCACCCCTCTGTCGATCTGAACCGAACATCACTCAAACGCTTTCCAGGCCACTACACTGCCGGTTTATAGTTAACTCTAATTCTTTCTTTTTTAAGATATTGTGGGATGAGATTACTTCAGTTACCAGGAGAAGAGAAGCTTTTCTAATGCCCCGCAAGCACTGCAGCTTTATAATACTATAATCATGTTATTTTGCTTCAGAAATGCATCTCTTTTTTTGCCATAACAAGAATCAGACATTATTGCAAGCTAATGCAGCCTCGTGGTTTATTGTGACTGTTTATTTACGAGCTGCTTCTCGACAAAATCTTAGTCTGTTATTTAATGAAAGTATGCTGAACTATAGAGTGAGGACATATTTAAATGAAGTGCACAGAGTAAGGGTAGCATATTCAGGATGATGTTTGGCATGCAATTCTGCTATTTCATACACTTACTTCGCCCTGCCTTTTCTGTGGTATGATTGTGTTGTTTGCAACCGACTGTTCTTTGGCTATAGCAGACTCCTAGTTGCCAAAATGTAGAACCGGACAGTCTTATCTATAAATCACATATAACTGTGATTTATTGAACCTTAATGTGCTCTGCCATGTGCATGTTATCGACTAGCTGTATTCCGCTGGCTTATTGTGTTCCCTTTTTCTCCTTAAATGAATTGAAAATTAAATCAACTGAAAATGGCAGGCCTTTACACCTGTGGGTACTGGTCATAGGTGTGTCCTCTGGTCTTGATCAGTACACTCAAAAAGTGAGCAGCTGGATTTACGTAATATAATTATGGAGAGTGGTTGCACAGTAAAATTCAGTATATATGACTTAAACTGATTAGACACTTGGAGAAGAGAGATCAGCATGGGAATACCACTTTTGCAGACTTTGAATAGGCTGATTATATACTGTTCACGTCAAAAGTTGGTAACCCTGTCATCGCATGCTCAATTCAGGGTCAAATATTAGCATACAGAACTGAATTAAATATTAGGTAAACTGAGGAGAATATTTGGCAAGGAAGTTGAATTAATATCCTACTGCAGAAGGATTGAACTGCAGAATTGCAGAGGCTAAAATTGAAACTATCCTCATAAATGACATTTTATTTTTTAAAACTATGGCCTTGGACACTGGTGTTTTGGGATTCAGGGTCGACGTACCAGGTTCAGATCATTTTTCTTATTTGAATGAATTGGTACTTAACTATTATTCATTGCATGAGTAATGTAATGCAGTAAAAGACCCATTTTCTTGTCATACAAGAGCAGTGTATAAAGTGAATCCTATTTCTGATACGAAGCAGAAAAACCATGTTTTATTTTTTAGAACAATTGTAATTAAAACTAATAACTATGAAGTAACTGTCTCTGTCCTGTTGGGAGAGGTATGAAATTAAAATGTACATAAATTGTGAAATAAACTTGTTCAGCTGAAGTGAATTCTGGACTGATTGTTTGTAGAACATACAAACTGATGAATGAGTGACTCAAAACTATTGCATAACGGCAACTTGGTTCAGGGCAAAATTAGCTTGTTTCATTCAAGCTGTGAGTACTTTTACAGAATTACTTGCATAAACTGTTCAGTCTTGATGCATGTGTGAAAGATAAATAGGAAGCATAAATATTTCACGTTGGAAATTTGTGAGACACCACCATGCTGCTAATTAATAGAAGCCTGTACCAGTGCCAAGGCATTTCTGTGAATTTTCAGGCATAATTTTAATTTTTGCCCAGTAGCTGTTTTAATTTTTGTCTCCCCCTAATATAACTCCCTAAGCACAGGTTTTGGGTGAGAAATGTTGTGATCTGCATTGTGGCTAACTGACTTTTTTGATGAGACATGAATGATATTTTGCTGTATCCAGTCGCTGAATCGTTCCTTTGCGTACAGTGAATTGAACAGCTTCACTGCATTTACAGTTACTATCACAAGGTGTGGTTATCATGTCATAAGCCCGCCCACACTTTGCTGAAGGTAGAATCTCGCTCTTATATATTCCTCACTCAATTTCAAGGATAGCTGATGTCTCGGTACTATTCGCTTATCATAGGGCTTCTAAAGAGAGGTCAGGAGACGGGTCTAAAAATAGCCGCCTCCATGCGGCAGGGGAGCTGAGCTGTGCTCTATAGGGGCCTCAGGAGACTGAGAGCTTTGTCGTTCGGCTGTCACACATCTGCAGGGAGTTTTTCGCTTCCCCCCCGCACGCTGTCTCCGCCCCCTCTCTTCAGTCTCTCCCAGATTAAAATGCCAGAAAAACAGCACATTCGCTTTAACACTGTCTTCATTATCACCACTGAATGGTGTGTGAAAAAAGGGTAAACATCAGAAATATTGCTCACGACTGTCGATTGCCTTCTTACAACATCCATTCAGCTGAGGGCCTCGCCAAATTTGTGGTGGGGGATTTGGGTTAAGCTAGACCTTGTACATCTGACTAATTTGCAATCTGTAAAAGTGATTAAAAGGCTAAATGATTGAAAATTATACAAAAATTATACAAATCTTTAGTAAATTAAAAATAATCCAGCCATAATGTCTTTCGACCCAGCTTGTCTGTACGTACAGTACTGTGCAAATGTTTTAGGCACCCTAGAGTTCTTAGATTTAATTTTGGCTGTAGAAGTTTATCTTTTGTCCTCTATATTTATGTTTCTATAGATTAATAGCACATTTGAGCCATCAAATGTTCATTTTAAAAGAATCTCACTATTTCACAAAAGACAGTTGATTTGTATAATCTAGCCATAACAAAGCCCTGATCTCAACATCATCAAGACTGTCTGGGAACACCTGGAGAGACAGACATGACTGAGACTGTGAGTTTGCAAAACAACTGTGGCTAATTCTCCTACAGGCTTGGAACAGTCAAATAGCCAATTATAAAACAATAAAACTAAAGGGCAATGTTCCTCATTTTTCAGCAAAGGGATATCAAACCCAATACTGATTTGCTTTTGGTTTTTAACAGTTCAGAGATCTTATTTGTACATTCTTCAAAATTCAGAAACCATTCTTTTCATGATTGTTATAAGCATTTTTGCCTCACTGAATAGTTTTAAACATGCCCAAAACATGCGCGCAGCATTGAAGAACCTACAACTCTAAATCAGAAAAAATTTGGGAGGGTAATGTTAAATCAAAATTTAAACTGAAAGCACTGATTTGCAGATTATCTTTGACTTGTACTGTGTGGATAACATAATAACTGCACATTATTTTGTGGTTCACCACATGCATTTTATTGATTTTTCAAAATGATCACATTTTAATTTTGATACTTGCAACATATTTCAAAAAAGCCAGAACTGTATTTACCACTTTGTAATGTTGCCATTGCTTTTCACTACTCTTAATAATTGTTAAGGAACTGAAGACACCAAAGTGATTGTTTCCGGCCCAATTTTGTCCCATTCGTCCTGCAAACAAGCCTTTCAGTGTGCAACAGCACAATATCTTTTTTGTGCCATTTTGCATTTCAAAATGCGCCACACGTTCTCTGGTGGGGACAAGTCTGGACTACAATCAGGCCAGCACCCGTGCCCCCTTTTTATGCAGCCATGCCTTTGTGATGCGTGCAGAATGTGGTTTCGTGTTGTCTTGAATTATGCATGGGCATTCCTGGAAAAGATGTTGTTTTGAAGGCATCATATATTGCTCCGAATCTCGGTGTACTTTTCAGCATTAATGGTACCTGAACAGAAGCGACAGTTACCCCGGCCAAGGGTACTGACACACTGCAATACCGTAACATAGCATGGCTTTTGGACTTTTGCTGGTAATAATATGGATGGTCCCCTTTCTTTGGTACCCAGTGCAAGGTGACATCATCTTCCAAAAAAGACCTGAAATATCGATTTGTTTGATCGCAAGGCAAGTTTCTGCTGAGTGATGGTCCATTGCAGATGCCTCCAAGTCCACTGAACTTGATGCCGCTTCTGGACACTTAATATAAGGCTTCCTTTTGCACATTTTTTACTGGCATTTGTGGACGTAACTGCGTATTGTAGTACTGGACAAATGTTTGCCCAAGTAATCCCGTATCTGTGTGGTTATATCTCCTGTAGAGAAATGCTGGTTACAGAAGCAGTGCTGTCAATGATTGGACATCACAGATACTCAGCTTAGGCTAGCGCCCTTGCCCTTTTAACACAGAAATTCTGTGATTTTAACCTCCGCCAAGGAGGCTATGTTTTACCTTCAGCTCGTGGGTATGCTTGTTTGTTAAGCAGCATAACGGAAAAAGTACAGGAACAGATTCTTACGAAATTTTTTACCAGAGGTGTGCCGTGGCCTAACTGAGAGGTGAGATCATTTTGGGAGCGATCCAGGAATCTTTTTTAAAGGATTCTTCACCATTGAGAGATGGGGCCATTTTCAACATTTTTCTTTCTAACTTGAGAAATACGCATAGTTCTAAGATACTTACATTCAGGGGAATACTGCTTGATGAGGGCTACCAGATTATAACTTGATCCAGATCCAATATCCTGAGTATACTAATGCCACTCGTATGTGTCCCAGTCATTCAGGGGACTGTTGAGCCTTGGCAGAGGTATGCGCTCTCTGAGAGCTCTTGTTCTAATTATGTTATGCACTGTGGAGGGTGAAATATTCTAATTTCTTCCCATCTTTCTTTGCAGACATTGTTCTTAAACATTTCAATTACTTTCTCACGCATCTGTGGGCAAATTGGTGATCTTTGGCCTATCCTTGCTCCTAAAAGACTACACTTAGCCAGCATACTACTTTTGTACCAAATTGTGATTAGTCACCTGCTGTCATTAGCTGTTTCAAATCGCATGATTATTCAATTTTTTTACCGTGTCACTAGTCCTAAATTGCCCCCGTCCCAACTTTTTTCTGGAGCGCATCACAGGCCTGAACGTATATTTACAAATAAAATGATGCTGACCAGACAAAAAATTAAATGTCATGGTTTCATATGGTCTGCAATGAAATACAAGTTGATGTAAAGTTAGGAATCACTGCTTTCTGTTTTTATGTGCATTTTTCATACCATTCCAGCTTCGTCATGGTTGTAGCAAAAAGCACAGGAGCAAAACCTCTTCTGCGACAGGATGAACTGCTATTTCATGTCTGTGCTGTTTCATTTCAGTGGGAATGCAGCTCAAAACTGCAAGCCAGTAGCAAGAGGTGACAAAAGAAAAGCATCCATTTTGCATGACCGTAGCGTTGTCATACTACAAGATTAGTGGAGTGGGCAACTAAACAATCAGTAGTGGTTTAATTAATTCATCTGAATTTGCACATAAATGAAGAGAACTAACCTACTGTGGAATGTTCTACCGAAATCCCACTGGGATTTTTCCAACATGAGCACATTCAAGGAAGCACTGAGAAAGCATATTTATTTTCACAAAAACAAATTAACTTTTTGACATTTTGATTTAAGTTAACAATATGCGCAGCAACATTTTCTGACAGGTGACAAAATGCTTGCGCATTCCGCAGCTCAGACAATAAATGACGGGTACATTAGCACAGATTATATAATTGCAAGCATGGCACAGACTGGCAAAATACTCATGACTATAGAGGGAAAATACATGTGCATTACTCAAAGACACAAATAAACATACATCACTTCCTGTTTGGTGCCAACATCTGCAATGGAAGTGAGTAAACTTGACTTACTTTCTACTGTCCTTTGGAAGTCATGTCAGCAAGCTATCATCTAGTCATACGGGTAGTGTGAGGACCAAACTGACCAAAAATGATGTCTTCTAACTTCTCCTAGAAATTAAAGTACAATGGAGGTGTATTTTTTTTCTGAGGTGACGTGCTTTCCCAAATGTACCCTGAATGATACAACAGTGTAGTATGCATACTAATAAGTACCATTTCAAGTGGAATAGTACAAATTACTAAGTTTTACGCTCCAATGTGGTACTATCCCAGTGTCAAGCACTCTACCTTTAAATTCTTTTTTTTTTTTTGTACCATGTTTCCCCCAAGTGTACACAGTTTGAATTGAGAATCACCTGTTTTATTCTTGTAAGCACAATTGGCTTTTTTTTTTTTTTTTAGCCCTGCTCTACAAAAGATCTGTGCACCTTAATGGTTACAGAGGAGTTGTAATGGGATTAATTGGGTTACCACATTAACAGGTCGGACAACTGAACAGGAAGCCAAGGATAATTGGACGACTCGCTCCTTAAGTGCCCCAGAATCCCATGGGAAGTTGAAATAACTATTCTGCTTGAGTGCAAGCACTTCAGCCTCTGAGACGGTTCGCCTTGCAGGAAAATCACAGGGATCCCTCACGCAGGCAACGCTGCACAAGCTTGCACTATCTCTTTGGAACGAACATGCTTCCTGATCAAAGAGAGCATGAATGAGAACAGCTTCTTCCTTCGGGATACATTTCACGTCAGCACTCTTCTATCCTCAGCATTGCTCATTCATTAGTGCCCAGACCTCACTATTGAATAGGCCTATAGTTGTGGCAGAAATACACATATCATTCACAGATGCAAAAAAAAAAAAGAAAAATTCCATCACAGTACACATTCTAGGATCCACAGCAGCACTATATCCGACATAGTTTTAAATGGCCATTTTGTTTAGGAAGTCTCACCAATGTGATACATTTGATCAAATATTTGATAATCACGTAACTGTAGTTGTTTTCCCAAAGCCCAGCTCATGACATATTTCGTATATCAGTTTTGCGTAAATTTAATTGGCTGAGTTTGGGGGGTGCGATGGAGTTAACCCCATGCTAACATACGAGGGGTGCTAACGGAAGTAGCATTTGTTTTCTATTAAATTACGTAATTCAGTTACATAAACAGAATCTTATACTCTTGGTCGTGTCATTACAGACAGATTTTTATTCAGTAATCAGGGCATAGGCCCATAATACAATAACTTGAACATTCAAGCATAGGTTGTACATATTAATTTGTTCACAGCTTGAATATCAGAATCAGTTACAAACAGGTAGGCTGTCAGTTTTTCTTAATTTCTGCACCTTATAAAGATACAAGCAGAGCAGACATAATCTGTAGTTGTTAATAAATTGACCATAGGTAACTACATATCTATTATTTATAAAACTAGCTACCCATGGTATGGTCAATTTATTAACAACTATCAATACTGACAGATTATGTCTGCTCTGCTTGTACCCACATAAGGTGCAGAAATTAAGGAAAACTGAGAGCCTACCTGTTTGTAACTGATTCTGATATTCAAGCTGTGAACAAATTTATTTGTACAACCTATGCACGAATGTTCAAGTGATTGTATAATGGGCCTATGGCCTGCTTACTAAATAAAAATCTGTCTGGTCGTGTCATTAGAAAGTTATGAAACTTGCCGAGTAAATTTTGGGTTTAAGGAAAGAGTCCTGGAGCACACTGTTATGTTTGGCGATTTATTGTGCAGGTGACTGACGTTTTGACACAAAGGGCTCTATCTTTCACACTGCCCTACCCTTGCCACTACCCGCTACCCATGAATTACGCATTCAGCGGCTTCCACTATCCCTAAACGGTATCTTGCGGCCACACTACCCACTATACATTATACCGACTCCCTTATTTGCGCCTGGAGGTGTGCCCGTGGGCATGTTTATGCGCTTTCCCTACAATTGCTATCTTGACCACACACGTTAGGGAAAGCGTATAGCGGGTCCTCAAACCACCCGCTACCCATTTGGGCTTTTACAAGAGCGCGCCCAGGCGGCTTCAATGCGCGTCCACTTGGACACATGTGGACGTGCACACGCGGCTTACCTCCCGAATTAACTCGCCTATAAAAAGCCACCTTGCTTTAGCCTCAGTTCAACCCCTGAGAGAATGGCAGCGATAGTACTAAATCGCCTTGATCGCCAGTTAAATAATAGAAGACGCCCAGAACGCGTGTACTGCCAGCGCACCAGCACCTGGGCCTTTCAGGTAAGTCTATATTGTTTGTATTTTGTATCAAACATTTTTTCCGCTTTTATAATAATATATACTTATATTATACAATATATATGAATGATATATATTATATATAATATTCTAAAATTATAATAATACAATGCAAATATTATTTCCCACAGAACGAGAATGCGTGACAAAACTGCGCCTCTCCCGTCAGGCAGTGACGGAATTATGTCACCTGGTTGCAGATGATGTTAACACCGCTGCCAGCTGTCCGTATGCCTTGCCCGTTGCTGTTAGGGTTACTGTGACACTATTTTTCTATGCTAGTGGGTCATTCCAAGACCTACTCAGCTCAATTGGAGGCATGACCCAATCTGCCGTAAGCTCAGCTATAACTGCAGTCACTGCCAGCATAGTCCGACATGCCAGTAGGTACATCACTGGCATCCCTGTGACACCTGAGAGACAACGCAGGGTAAAGCGGGATTTTTTGGCAAGATATGGGTTCCCTAGGGTTCTGGGTGCCGTCGACTGCACACACGTTCTGATTCGGGCTCCGGCTCTGAACAGTGGCACCTATGTGAATCGTAAGGGAACCCATTCCATCAATGTCCAGGTGATTTGCGTTGCATGGGGTTACATGTTGAATGTATACGTAAATCATCCTGGAGGTAGCCATGACGCTTTTATAATGGAACAGTCGGTCATTCCTGCAGTCTTCCAGAGGGACCCCCCTCTGGATGGGTGGCTGTTGGGTGACAATGGCTATCCATTAAAGACGTGGTGCATGGTGCTATACATTACGCCAACAAGTGTGTGTGAGTTCGCTTTCAATAGAAAACACTCACGCGCACAAGTTGTCATTTAGCGAACATTTGGCGTGCTCAAAATGCGGTTCCGCTGCTTGGACATGTCAGGTGGGGTCTTACAGTATGGTCCTCAGAAAGTAGCATCTTTCTTTGTCGTATGTTGTGTGCTGCACAACATTGCCCTACGCCATGGAATGATGCTGGAGTTTGAGGATAGATTATTACCGGACTATAGAAGGCGGCAAGCTGAAGTGCAGGTGCCGACTCCAAATGCTGATATAGTGCCAGCAGTAGCAGGGGCAATGAGGGACCAGCTGGCAGCAGAGCTGCGACACCGCTAGTCATGTCATCTGCAGCCTGCCTGGTAAGTAATTTGCGCGATCAGTAGGCTACTAATAATGTAATAATACATCTAATTCATATAGCGTTTTATTAAATACTCAAAGTCACTTTATAAAGAAAAAAGTGTAAATGGTTGCAGTCAATGTAGAAATTTATTTGGCTGTGTGTATTTTCTAAAATGGGATTTTGATCCTCCCCTGTCTGGATTTAACCTCATGCACGAGCAATTTAACTTTGTCTTCGGAGAAACGTGGCGACCTTCCTCTATCCATCACGGATTTCGGTTTGAGGATTTGGGATAGCGCAGCCTGCTCTTAAAGGCAATGGCACCTGGCACACTGATCGGTTCAACTGGCGTAACGCCCAAACCACGCCTATGCATAATATAACAGGTAGCGCAGGTGCTTTAGGGATATAGGCAGGTGTGCAAGATTGCAACTTTTGCAGGGGAACGCCTCTTACGCAATGCTAAATCCCCAAATAACGGGTTTAGGGACTCTGACGTAAGATAGGGCCCAAAGTCTTTTTCAGAGTCTCCTCGGTTTAAATTTTGGGTTTGTTGCTCGCTAATGCTAGGTTCCCACTATCACGATTCGCGGCACGATTGAAATCGTGGTCTTCATCGTGGAGTAATCGTGGTGATCCTATCAGATCTTATCAGATCTTGAGGTCAGCCGTGGCAATCTTGTTGATCGTAGAAAAGTTTTGGACGGTTCAAAAATTTCCTACAGTCAAAACAATTAATTGTCAATCGTGATCATCGCATCACCTCGTATCCAAACCTGAAATTTTAAGCCGCTTTCACACTGGACGCTAAACGAATTTTTCGCATTACAGATTACATTCAAAGTCAATGCAAGATGTGAATACATGCCTTTTGGAGCACACGGCAGTGGGAAATAAACATAAAGCTAGCAGCAAACGCGAAAAGTTTACCTGCTTCATAAGTTGCCCACTCCTGTAAGACCCTCCATTTCCCTGCAGCCTTTTTATCAACCGCATCGTATCAGCTAATTCCTATTTTAGACGAAACGTGACCTGATTTCTTTTCCCACACGTAAAGAAATGGATTTGAACATGTTCTACTTTTATCCGCTCGATAGCAAATTCAGCGAGCCTGACATCTGTGTGGGGTTTTGTGGCAAATCCACATGACCTGGATTTTCAGCCATTTACATGGCAATGATGCAATTAAGATTTTGTCAAATTTTAGACAAGAAATATCTGCCCTCATATTGTTCACACTGCGGTCTAATTTATTCAGTGTCAGAATGTGTTTCCTGGTTTGTGCATGACTGCTGGAAAGGCATCAGAAATTGGATTTTTTTTTTTTTTTTAGCATGAGTAACTTGAAAATGCCTATTTAATATTTGCCAGAATACTTAATGTGTACATTAACAAAACAATCTTAATAGAGGATATAGGAGAATTTGATTTGTGTGTTGTTCATATACGACTGACCTCCCGTGTATATTAGGCAGGTCACTGGTGGAAAGATCTGCACAACCCACACAGCTATCTCCTGGTACACAGTGACCTTCCCTTCACAAAAGCTTGCAGGTTCTCCGAGGGTCTTCATTCACTCCCTCTGCTTTTCATACGTACCGAAGTGACTTTCATTTCAGAGTTCCCACTTTAATCATCACACAAGTGCCTGGAGCTTCCTGTCTCGCATGTGCGAGGAGAAAGGGTCCAGGTCACCCTGGGCCAAGTGATAGAGAGGCCCATGAATCCTGGCAGCAGCGCTTATACAGGCGCCACACGTCCTGCCCATGAAAGATGACGGCAGCCGAATCAATATACGCCGCCCGAGTTCCTCAATACCTCAGAGAATCGTTCCCCCACATCAGTCTAAAATTAGAAGTCCATTTCGGGCTGAATTAATTCTGTGGTTCGCTGCATTGCGACCCAGTCGCCGTGGTGATGAGGGGCATTCCGAGGCTCCGCATTCTATGGAAGAGATTAACTCGCATCCATGCAAATGAGCAGAGCACAAACCAGATTGCGTAAGATGTGGTCAGATGACTGTATCCTCGACCGCACGTGTGCTCCTGCACAAATTCATCGCCTCCTCTGCGTCAGCGACAGCGCAGGCTTCTTGATATTCTCATATCAGTGATGACTGCCACTGCCCACCTCCTCCCTCCACCCACGCAAAGCCTGTCTTTCCACAATCAATTCATGAGTCCCCAGCTTTATGGCGAGTAAATGCACCAGAGGTGCCATCAATCAGGATTTCATCAATCGGAAGTCAGCGCTGCAGGTCTAGCTTAGATTCACTCTGGTGAAACCTCGTGCTTTACGAGACATAAACACCGCCCTGCTCTCCAAATCCCTGCGTATCTTGGAGAAGCCATCATCAGTTATACACCAACCTACATAACAGCTGGAAAAACTCAGGTCTGGGATGGCTGAAATACCCCCCCCCCAAAAAAAAACTGAGCCCACCCATTGTAAAAGTACCTTCCAAAGGCAACCATCGAACATTAGCCCGATATCATTTTACTTGTAATGCCACATTTTGAATGCACGCATTTGCAGATGCTGTGAATCATTCTCAAATGATTATCAAAATGAAAGCGTAATGATGAGGCGTAATTACGAGGTAGTCAAATTTATGGACACTTGACTCAAATTAAGATTAATCTTCCATTCTAGATAAATATAGCCGAAGACCATAACAAAACAGTCACTCCGTTCTGTTTCTGCAACCTTACTGCATGCCTGTGAGCAGCAAGATAGTGTTTGTAGTCCAGGTTTATTTTTAAACTGTCTGGGTCTTTGTTCCCTTTTTGTTATTCTTGCACACCAGCTTTGTGTTACATGATATATGGTCACTTGCTTTATTCACAGTCCAGACTGGCTCTTTACTGATGCTAGGAGGTTTCCGTAGGACAACTTCCTGAATTCAGACTAAATGATGGCTGTCAACATTTTATCAGTGAAACAGGAGTCAGGAGTCTCAATAGTTCTGTTTCTTTTCATATGCAGCACTACACAGAACAGACAGAACCCTAGAATTATTTTACATCATATACATGTTTGCCTGTGTGAGGGTGTGGGTTTGTGTAACATATATTCCTTAAGTACAATTTACAGATTAATTTTTGCTAATTGTTGACATAAAAGTCTAACAAACATCATGAAACAGCAATCTCACAATTATCAAATTTTTAATGAATTTCAACAATAGAACATATGCATGTGTCTTACACTCAGTACAAAGGGAACTAGTAACTGATGTTTACAGGAGCTTATTGAGAGAAGAACAGAGGGCTGCCTGCTGCCTGCAAAAGCCCTGTTTGAAAATCATGGGGGAATTCATGCGCCCTTAAGAATTCACCGCAAATACAGCTCAAGCAGAAAAGCCTCCAGCTCTTTCGAAAGCAAACACATGAGCAGCTATGTTCCAGCACTGCCATCTAGAGGTGAAACACACTTTGAGAGCAGAGAGTGAGAGTATGGCGCAACTGTTGTTTGCAGAGCATTTGTCCGGTAACAGATTGAGATTTGCAAGATACACATTTTTGGGAAATGTTCAACTTGTACAGTAGCATCTCTATCAGAGAGATAGACCAGTCCGCCCATCTCTCAAAAGCACCGTGACTTCAAACTGAATATCCCAAAGTACGTCCAAACAATATTAATGAGAATTTCCAATATACAACCCACAGCAAGCTAAAGAACATTTATTCCTCTTTGAGAACTTGTATTGGACTAAGGAAAAGGAGCACTAGGATGTCTAGATCAAACAGAAATGTCAAATGAACTATGAACCACAATTTGATATGTTTTTTGTAATTTTTAAATTAAAATATGTAAAACGACGAGAGAAGATGAAACCATAATTTGTAATATTCAGGCCGAGGTAAAAGTAAGCAGCTGCATGTTTGCACAGTGCAGAACATGGTGGAAAGACTTGATATGGTCATTTCCATTGGTCACAGTGGAGCCACACATTGCGGCATCATCTTGTTCCCTGGTGTGAATGCGCAGGCGGCAGTTGAGGTCAGCTCGGGCCAGTAAGGCTTCCGGACACTCGGGGTATCAGAGTGGCCTCTCTACAGCGTGGGGGAACACGCACATAATGGTGATGTTGGTCGCCCGTTTTGCAAAGGGAGCAGGACAGGGCGTCATGGCCGGCCGTGTGGATTTGCTGATGCCGTGCCAGCTGCGAGGGGTTCCTGAAACTGAGGTGGCACTGAGCGCAGCGCGGCAGCCCCTGGTGTACCTTCTGGTGCCTGTTCAGGCTGGACTTCCTCACAAAGGTCTTATCGCACTTCTCGCAGTGGTAGGGCTTCTCCCCCTTGCGGAATGACTGCAGCGGCTCCAGCTGACTGTACTGCTGGACGTGCCTTCCACAGCTGCAGGGCAGCTCTGCCGCGTGCTCGCCCTGCTGATCCCTCTGCCGGAAGCTCTCACTGCTATCGCCGCCCTGTTGGGCTTCCCTGCCCCGGTGGACCCGCCAATGAGCCATCATGTCCCACACGCTGGCAAACGCTTTCTGGCACTCGGGGCAGCGGTGGAGCTGTTCCCCCAAGTGTGAGCCCATGTGCTCCTGAAAAGCCCTGGTGTCATTGAAGATCCTCCCACACACACCACAAATTTCAGTCTTCTTGCTTGCCTGCAGCCAACTGACCGCTTTAAGGGACAATGAGGCGGCGAAGGCCTCGCGAGACTGGTCACAGCTAAGCGTACGCTTCTTACTGCCCATGAAAGCCCCCTGGAGAAGTGAGGGTTGGGACAGCTTGTTGAAGCTCTTTCCATCTTGAGTCCCTCCTACATGGACACTCTGATGCAGCTGCAGGCTGGCCGACCCGCTAAAGGCTTCCCCGCAATCCGCACAGCGGTGGGGAGCAGCTTCTGGAAATGCGCATACTTTGTGTTTTTCTTCTTCTTCCTTTTTAACACAGGGCTCCAGTTTGGGCACCTGAACAACAGGCTGCTGTTCAGCAATTTCTTGCTCATTTTCCTCCGTTTTGATGATCACAGGTTTTACATCGACTTTGCCATCGATAAGGCTGCTGCCTTCGTGCCACTGAGAGGACTCTTCTTTGATTGGACTGACCACTTGTGCTGAAAGAGATAAAAAGCATTGATTTTGGAAGTGGAGTTGATCCCCAGCGACAGCACCCTAGCAGTCCACTGCTTCTGAGTCTGGGATATGTCAAAAAGGACACACGGGCTGTTTCCCTACAGGGATCAATAAAGCGTATTAAAAAAATATATCACGAAACAGTAAATTAATGAGATTCTCTTCAAATTTATCTAAGAAATAACTCAAAAACTGTTTGATTGACACAAAAGATTATAATGAAAAAGATAAGTATCTGACATCTGACGTATAACCATATCCATTCTGAATTCAAGTAAAATAACATCTCTTGCACAAACACAAAAGCTCCAATTAATCCAGCAAACCAGAGTCCCTGCAATAAACAGGGAAGCACACAGGTGAGGGGTGTAAAAGTGAGTACATACTGGACGACTTGGGGGGGGTGCCCAATACCCGTGAGACCGTGGAGGGGGTGGGTGGATATGGCGGGGAGGCCGTGATGCAATGATGAAAGAAGAATCATTTCTGCTTCATTATATTAATTATTAAAAATAATAATCCCATCACCGGTTAAACTGCAGCTCCCAACCCTCCTTCCTCTCCGACAGTTCTCTCTCAAGCAGAGCGAGTAACTGATGCTGCACGTTCCAACTCACACAACACGGAAGTTCCAGAGCCAATTAGAACTCTGACCCAAGCAGGCATCTGACCTCAAGTTCATTTGGAATGCAGCTGTGGCCGCTCGGCCCGGTTGGATTCTCCTTCTTCATCAACACCACCCCCCCACACAAAAAAATTAAATAAAAAATTCTCCTTGGATTTGCATGAATCACATAAGTGACCCATTTGGCCATCAAAAAAGTGAGTCTCACTCAAAAAGTGAGCTGTTTGCATCTCTGAATATAATAAAATATACGTAATTACAGTAATCGGTACAAGTGCTCCAGAACACGTAGGCTAAATTATTGTCACACCAAATTTAGTTAGCACATAGCATGATTTTACTAACCTTGTCAAGTCATTATTCTATATTACTACGAGTTTTGATTTTAATTTTAGACACTGGGATATACAGTTAAACTTACCAGGTGGGTGTGGGGAAGCATAGTCATGGTCAGGGCAAGGATGGGCAGCTTCACCATCTTCTGCTGAGGTAACATCCTCCCGGCTCCCAGCTCTGGCATCAACACCCAGTCGCTCACCACCACCGGCCCTCTCATACGCCGACTGTCCTTTCAGTGTTCTTCCCCTGTTGTAGCAGACAAACCGAGACAGAACAGCCCCCTCTATACGACGCCTAAAGCCTTTCGGAGTTGAATAAATATCCTCCTGATTGAAGTGGAGGCTGCAGACATACGTGCTCCCCCGCAGAATTTTGAAGGAGACGCCTTCATCTCTTCCAATCGCTGTGACCCAACGAGCTCACAACAGAGGATCCGATGGAAATCGTGGAAACTTAAATAAGGCTGTATCTGTTTGTTACTTCAGCAACACAGGACACTACAGTGACATTTCGAACTCGACTGCGCCATATTTTCCGTCTGTTTATCATCAGGCCAGTAGCCGGAATACAACCGGAAGTTGTTTCCCACAGCCTCTGACTACTTCCGCTTTTGGAACGAGCAGCGTTTGAGGCATAGCTAGCTAGCCTATTAGCACCTGCAGCATCTGTCAATGTACAGGAAATGTGAGCTATTGAAAGACAGTAATTGTGAAACTCATATCTTGTACCATCTCATTTATAGTAGCGAGAAGCAGCTACTATAAAATTTATAAAATGTGTAGGGTGGTAATGATAACCATGCAAAATTTATTGTATTTAGTTTACTTCTTGTTATTTATTTAAATATATCAGGACACGGATTTCACTTTCGCAATGTTAGGTTACGGTAGCCAGGTTAAAAACATCGCTAACTAGCTTACCTGCTTCTCAATGTCTTCAACAACCCAGGTGTGTTATTTAATGGAGCATCGTACCCAAGCCATTTCTCAGGGTAAGGGTGTTCTTCTGACGGCTTTCCATCCACGAAATGGTAGGAGCATACATATGGGCGCTTCGGTGGGCGCTTTAGGTTTAGCGCCTTCTGCCATTGCCTCAAGTGCTCTGCATCTTTGGGAGGTGGGTGCAAGTTGTAAAATGCCCCGCAACACTCTGATCTCTTCACCTTATGGTCAAAACATTGTTGTTCTAATTGCCGTCTTCTCTTTATCCAATTATTATGGCATCCCCATACAGCACATATAATACTTGACATCGTTGCTGTTGGTCCTCTGTCTACGCGCACAACTAGCCAAGTAGGATGACCGGAAGTTGGATGACAAAACGAAAGCGATGGCGTCACCAAAGGCGTTACCCTTGTTGTCATGGAAAGCAAAGTGAAAAACGGTCCAGTGCATTCACAGCCGCGGCTCCGCTGCAACTAAAGCAAACTGGTAATTATAGATAGTATGGAACGTGTAGAAAAACACAAAAACCCGCGTCTTCGGAGACGGGAAATTTACCCAGCAGTCAGTAAGTTTGAATGCCATAAGTTACGTTTACCGTGGCCACTGGCCAGTTGCGCCTCATTTCCACAGTGCTCCAGAGCCATATGTACGTTCGCGAATTTACCGGAAGCCCATTCATTCCGGTGGGACCATAGACTGTATAAAAAGATTGACGCAGCACCATAGACTGTAAAAATAGATAGACCAAAGACCATAGTTTAGCAAGAAATTGATCACGCTTCCTGTCTCCCAAGTGGGCGCGGTCGCAGAAGTGTTGTGCGCGTTGTAGGCTATTTGCAGAATGCATGCTGACCGGTTTATCCGTCGCATCCATAGACTGTATAAAAAGATGGACGCAGCACTCGGGTCTGAAAAGTGAGGCCGATGCGGAAATCTCAAAAATTTGCATTATATCTAATGGCCGGCAGATGGCGACGTCGGTGGTTGCAGAAAAAAGTTAAATGCTATTGAAGTCTATGAGAAAATGACCCTACTGAGTACTGTGCCACCTGATTTATTATTTCATTAATGATTTTCCACATCATTTTATGGTATCTATCGCAAGTTTCAAGTCTCCTTCGATATGTCGTGATGTTCATTTTTATAAATTATGGTCCCAAGTCGACCAAGTCGTCTTTTTATACAGTCTATGGATGGGACCCAGAGGCGTGCTCAAGATCACAAGCGCCTGTCTTAGTGCCCGCGCGCGCCTTTTAACGTGATCTTGAACGAAACCGGGCGCACTCACAATCTTTCAAGATGGTGTCCAGCAACAAATGTGAAGTGGTCAAAATAGCACTCCTTTTCGCATGATCTGATAGCCGTGACCGTTCATACCTGGATGGCGATGCAAGCGCATGCTTATTTTTGAAACGTTCTCCAACTCTATGGGGCACATAAGTTCTGCGTTTTGGTGAGAAAATTTTGAATTTTGATAAATCAGTTCAAAGGACTTGTTTCAAGTCCATTGGTGTCCAATCCTTGAATTTCTTGGCAAACTTTAATCTTTTTTTGATGTTGCCAGCTTTTGGCAGCAAAGCAGCCAATCAGACCATTTTCACACAGGCGTCTGGACATAGTAGATCTTGATCATTTCATCTCTTCACTTCAGGCGCTATTAATATCATCACGGAGTTGTCTTGCTGTCAACCGCTGATTTTTTTTTTTTTTACTTGTCATACACAGATCAGAGATCATCAACCTCCATTTTGCACCTATATTGCCACCAGTTTTCAGTGAACCAGTCTCTTTGAAATGCTTGATGGTGTTTCTCACAGTGCCATGGCAATATTTAACATCTTCAGCATCATGTATGACCACAATACGGCTACAAACAATCTCAGAGAGCTCTTTCCATCTTGCCATCATATCTAACACTGTGACACTACTAAAAGCTCATGTCACCTTATATACTGGGACAACTGACCATCAGGGGTAATTTTGCAGATGTGGCCTCAAACCAGTTTGAACAATTTTTTAACATGAATAATCATGGAATGAGCCTTCAAACATGCATTCAGGCTATGCAAGAGTCAAAAGAATAAAATTTGCCACACCTTTCAATTGTTATTAAAAAAAAAGATGTTTGCAGTGTTTTTGTTTATTACCCATATTTTTACCTCAACATACTTGTGGGAATGATTTTTTTTTTCGTTGTCTACAATAGTATTTTTCAATACTTTTTCACCAAAAATTAGTAATATAGAATATAGTAATATAGAAGTAATGTATTAGGACCCCTTTTACATGAAAGTGGTGGTGCATAATCATCACCGCACACTACTGTGTGTGTGTGTGTGTGTGTGTGTGTGTGATATATATACAAAGACATTAACTTCCCTCCCTTTACATAACCAGGAGAAAACAAACCAAACCAAAACAGCACCCATTACTTCCAGCTCTAGCGACAAGTTTGCAAAATATACGTTGTACATATTGCTTGCAACAAGTTCACAATATACGTTGTACCCAGGCGTTTGCAACAAAGTTCACTAGATATACATTTTACACAGAGAGTACCACAAGGTTTATCAAATACTAAATAGCCATGCACGAAAACGACAACTGTATGGTCCGGGGGCGAGATAAGGAAGTCTGTCTTCAGACCATTAAGTGGATATTTATGATGTCTGACCTTCGTCAGGTCCAATCCTGCAGTTCCTCATCAGCAGGATCACCTGAGACATGAGAGAAATGAGCACAGCTAGCACCAGAATGAAAAACACTCCCCAATATATGTCTAGGATGTAACATTATCTCCTTGTAAATAAATAGAGAATATCCTATGAGCATTTTCATATCACACCCTGTATCAACCTGAGGCCCCAATATCAGCCTGAGAGCTTTAGCCCATATCATGTTCTATTTATCATATACTCTGATACGGGATTTTGCTTGCGGGCAGATACGGGCGATGCAGGATTTTGCCCGTGGGCTGATACAGCCTCTTGCCTCGCGCTTATATCACAGGTGCAGATTCCCTGTATTTATAAGGAAGTATATGATAAAAAAAAAACTTATCATTGTACACAATACTTTTTATTTCAATATTTGTATTATGGAAGCACAGAAATTATGTTTCAACTTGCCAGACTTAATTCTTAGCTGATCTCGCTTGTTGCCGTATCTATAATTACAGGCCAAAATTGGTAGCGTATGTAATTTCCTGCTGCTTACGTCTCTAATTGCGAGATAGGTGGCTGATGTCAGCAATTCTGCAGTCTTATACAAGCAGTCACAGCCATGGTTTTATGGGAGCAAAATGCAGTTGCGTCATCTCCCTTAAGGTTTTCGACAGTTCCATTTTTTTTTTTTTAATGAATAACCCGTGCTCTCACGTGCAAACCTTTCCTAAAAGAGAAAGTCACCGTGACTTCTTCACACCCTCACGCTCTCGTTTTCTGAAGGGAAATAAAGGCGGGTTTATGATTATCGGCCTTTCAAGCACTTCCAGCTTCAAGAGGCATTCCCTGGAAAAATCCCCTCTGCTGGCGATGAGACATGGAATTGCAGTTGGCGTAGCAGCTGGCGAACCGCACACTTGCTGCACCCTCCTTTAGGTCTTGTCAGCGTGGTTTTAAGTCATGATGCAAGACTCTTGCACGGAGACAGTAAGCAACACTTCTATGAGTCAGAATGGAATGAGCAGCCTCACCAGCCAATTAGACGCTGCCACTCGAGATGTGAGATCAAGTGGTGGTGACACCGGCGGCGAAGTAAGCACAGTGGAGCTGCTGCATCTGCAACAACAGCACGTCCTTTCAAACAGCCAGACGATTACTCCTCCAGCAGCAGAGCAGTGGTCTGAAATCTCCAAAGAACAACGACAAACAGCGCCCGCCACTGCAGCCATCCCATACACAGAGCATGGCTCTACTCACCTCTCCATCCGGCTGCGAAAGCTGTGCTCGCCTGGCAGTCAAGATAGCAGAGTTGGAAGGAAGAATATCCACTCTTCACCAGGTCCAGGAGGCTGAGGACTTATGGACCCCATCATCTTCGGCCCTGCACAATCTGCCGCTACTACTTCCACTCTTACTGCTGAAGTAGACGGAGCTGCTGAAGCGACCTCTCCTCCAGAGCCTGTCACCGCTCAAAGTTCTGCTGCTGAGGCTCCTCCTCCGGTCACTGAACCAGACCACTCCTGGGCACGGCTCGGGGTAAGCCGAAAGCATTTGTCAGCTCCACACCATCACGTCAGGAGCCCTGGTCCCTGGTTGGTACACGCGGCAGGAGATGGAGGCCCTCCACTCATGCACCTCCTCAGCACTGCATCCAGCTGGAAAGCAAATATGACATCCTGGACCATCTTGACTTCCCTCCTCTGGCAGGGAATTCCCTGCCTCCCCCTCCTCCATCTCTCCGATCATCCCATGGATCGCCACTGGTCTCTCCTCCAGTCATGCCCCAGCATTACTCCCACAGCAGGGCTCGACGCTCGATACCGCAGTTTATGCCTGCGCCGCGGCAGCACCGGGCCCTCGCTCCATCCGTCTGTCTCCATCATCTTCGTCATCACCGGTGAAGTCGCCTCCACCGACCGCTCCCTTCCATCTACGCTCATTATCGGAGATTCGATCGTGAGAAATGTGAAAAATAAATCCGTAAAAACTTTAAGCTTCCCAGGTGCTAAGGTCACTGGCATCCTGGAAAAAATTCCTTGCATCCTGGCTAAACACCCATTGGTCCAGGATATTGTCGTTCACGTTGGCTGTAATGGCATCTCCAAACAGTCCACTGAACTACTGAAGCAGGATTTTAACGGGGGTAACAGACTAAGCAGAGAGGTCAAGCCGCCCACCTCCCCAGCCACTTCTTCCAACTCTACCTGGGGGACCCCAAGCTATTCCCAGGACAGCTGTGAGATACAGTCCCTCCAGTGCATCCTGGGCCTGCCCCAGGGCCTCCTCCCAGTTAAACATGCCCAGAAAACCTCTAAAGGGAGGCGTCCAGGAGGCATCCGGACTAGATGCCTGAACCAACTCAACTGACTCCTCTTGACGCGGAGGAGCAGAGGTTCTTCCCTGAGCCGCTCCCGGATGTCTGAGCTCCTCACCCTATCACTAAGGGTCAGACCCACCACCCTGCGGAGAAAGCTGTGACCACCTGTATTCGCAGTCTTATTGTTTCGGTTACTACCCAAAGCTCGTGACCATAGGTGAGGGTTGGAATGTAGATCAACCAGTAAATGGAGAGCTTTGCTTTTAAGCTCAACTCCTTCTTCATCACGACAGAAGGGTACAACGCCTGCTTCACTGCAGATGCTGGTGAGATCCATCTCTCAATCTCACGCTTCATCCTGCCCTCACTCGTGAACAAGACCTCAAGATACTTGAACTCCACCTGGGGTAACAACTCACCCCCTAATTGAAGGGGATAATCCACCTTTTTTTTGGGAGAGAACCATAGCCTCAGATTTGGAGGTGCTGATCCTCATTCCAACCACTTCACACTCAGCTGTGAACCGACTCCAGTGTGCGTTGGAGGTTACAGCGTGATGAGGCCAGCAGGACCACATCATCTGCAAACAGCAGAGGTGCAGTCCTGAGGCTACCAAAGTAGACACCCTCTAAACCTCGGCTGTGCATTGATATCCTTTCCATGAAAATCATAAGCAGAAAAGGTGACAAGGCACACCCTTGGCAGAGTCCAACACCAACTGGAGACGAGTCCGACTTAATGCCGAGAATGCCAACACAACTCCGGCTTTGGTCGTACAGGGATTGAATGGCTCAAATTAATGGCCCTGGTGCCCCATACTCCCGCAGCACCCACAGGATACCTCATGGGACACGGTCATAAACCTGCTCCAAGTTTACCAAACACATGTAGACTGGATGGGCAAATTCCCATGAACCCTCCAGTATCTGGGCGAGGGTAAAAAGTTGGTCCACTGTTCCTTAACCTGAACGGAGCCCACAACGCTCCTCCTGAATTCAATGCTTGACAACTGGGCGGAGTCTCCTTTCCAACACCCTGGCGTAGGCATTCCCTGGTAGGCTGAGCCTTCACTCTTTCATGAATCGCTACCTTACCATGGCGGAGGAGTTTGCATGCCCCTAGGATTTTGGGAGCTGTGTTGTCTGGAGCATTTTTATTTTTATTTTCTTTTTATTTAACCTTTATTTTACCAGGAATATTCCCATTGAGATGCAAAGATCTCTTATACAAGGGGGTCCTGGCCAAAACAGCAGCACAAAAAGTTTAACACAGAGGGCAAGACAGAGACAATAGACAGCAACAAATAAACAGTGCATCAATTTATAAATTAGCAGCGTTCGGCAGTAAAACAAGTGCACAGGCTCATCAAATGATCCTGAATCCTAGTTTTAAAATAATCCAGACTAGCATAATTATCCAATTTTAGATGCCCTTGTAGCTCAGACCAAGATGAAGAAGCAAAAACACTAAAAGCACTTTGACTAAAGACAGAGCGAGTCCGAGGAACCATAAACAGAATCTGTCCGTTTGACCGAAGGTTGCAGCAAGTGACAACCTTAGGAGTCAGTAAAGAGCATAAATAAGATGGCAGATCATTTAATATTGCCTTATAAAGAAAGATAAACCAATGATCCATTCTTCTGCTATGTAGAGATGACAGACCTACTTTGTCATACAAGACACAGTGATGTGTGCGAAATCCTAAACCCGAGACAAAACGCAGTGCAGCATGGCAAACTGAGTCCAGCATTTTCAAAGAGGCTGATGAAGCATGCATATAGAGAATATCACCGTAATCAAGAACAGATTAAAAAAAAAGATTGCTTGAATTAGTTTTTTCCAAGCAATAAATGAAAAACAGCCTTTGTTTCTGTAAAAGAAACCCAGCTTCACCCTCAGGTTTTTTGTTAGGCTCTGGATGTGATGACTAAAAGAAAGGCTTTCATCCAGGAGAAAACCCAGGTATTTAAAAGGATGGACCCACTCAATTTCCTCATTTGCTAGAGTAAAAACCTGACATTTATCTTCCACTGTCCTCTTAGATCTAGAGAAGTACATTGCTTTAGTTTTGTCGGCATTTAGAACCAGCCTCAGTTTACAAAGATTTCTTTGAACAACATTAAAAGCCACTTGCAGATGATTAACTGCACTCAATAGAGAAGATCCTGAGGCGTAAAGGGTGGTGTCATCCGCATAAAAATGGAACTTTGCCTCATTGACACTTTTACATAAATCATTAATGTAGATGACAAAAAGAATAGGGCCCAATATGGACCCTTGCGGAACCCCATTTTTTATATTCAAAAAGGTGGAGGACAAGCTATCCACTCTGACACATTGCTTCCCACTGCTCAGATAGCTTTTAAACCACTGAACAGTTTTCAGCGAGAACCCAATGTTAGTAGGTCTCTGCAGAAGAATAGAGTGATCCACTGTGTCGAAGGCCTTAAATAAATCTAAAAATAGAGCCACACAGTGTTCTCTGGAGTCAATGGCATTTATGATGTCATTTAAGACCCTCATTGTAGCGGTGACCGTACTGTGTTTTTTCCCAGACTGCAGATCATCAAGAATGCCATATTGGGATAAAAACTCTTTTAGCTGGTCACCAACTAGCCCTTCCAGTACCTTCGCAAGTACTGACAGTTTGGAAATAGGCCTGTAGTTATTTGGGCAAGAGGGATCACCACCTTTTAGTATCGGGTAACATAAGCAGTCTTCCAGCTCTCAGGTACCTGACCATTTTGATTACCTCCTGATGGGGTTTCCCATGGCAAATTGGTCCCAGGTGAGGGGCCAGACGAAAAGTGATTCATCAGACTCCTATGACGAGCTCCTTGATGAGAAAGTGAACCTCGCTCAGATTAGGGACACCGGGGCCCCCTCCTGGAGCCAGGCCTGGGAGGGGAGCTCGCAGGCTAGTGCCTGGTGGCCGGGTTTTTCTCGGGACCCAGCTAAGCTCAGCCCTAAGAGGCTACAGAGAGCTGCCGCCATGTCGGCCCACCACCCACGAGGAAAGGAGTAGGGGTTGGGTCCTTCATAGACTGGGTGGTAGAGAGGGGCGGAGGCCCTTGCGTTCTGGGTCCCAGTTATGGAATCTGGCTCTTGGGACATGGAATGTCACCACATCGGTGGGAAAGGATCCAAAGTTTGTGCAGTAGATTGAGTGGTACCAGCCAGATATAGTCAGACTCACCTCCACGCACATCTCTGGTTCCAGATCCAAGCTCCTTGATAAGGGTTGGACTCTCTCATTTTCTGTAGTTGCCCTAGGTGAGAGATGGCGGGCAGGCATGAGGATACTTGTGTCCCCTCGGCTGCGTATCGTCATGTTGGAGTTCACCCCTGTGTACAAGAGGGTCTCTGCAATGCGCTTGCGGGTTGCGGAGGGGAATGCTCTGACTGTGCCTTACGCACCGAACAGTAGTTCAGAATATCCAGCCTTCCTGGAGTCCCTGGGCGGGGTCCTGGAAAAGGCTCCTACTTGGGATTCCATAGTTCTGCTGGGAGACGTTGACGCTTACACGGGTAACGGAGGGGAGTCTTTGGCAGAAACGGACTCCCTGATGTGGTCCCGATCGGTGTTTTGTTATTGGATTTCTGTGCTAGTCATGGATTATCCATAACAAACAGCACTTTCGAACATGAGGGTGTTCTTAACTGTACTTAGTACCAGAACACCCTCAGCCAAAGGTCGATGATCAATTTTGTAATCAGGTCATCAGATCTAATGCCGCATGTTTTGGACACTCCGGTGAAGAGAGGGGCAGAGCTGTCAACTGATCACCACATGGTGGTGAGCTGGATCAGATGGTGGGGAAGACTGCCGAACAGGCCTGGGAGGCCTAAAAGTGTTTTGAGGGTTGACTGGGAACATTTGGTGCAGGACCCTGTCCGGACGATTTTCTTCTTGTCGCCATTACCAGATTTATGAAGGTCTCTTTTGAACTGACAGTTGCTTTGTTTTCTTCTTGGTGTTGGATGACCTAGGGATATTGCATGTGTGTTACCTCATTTTTATGCCTTAGTGAAACAGGAGGGGATGTAATTGCTCAACTTAGTTCCTTAACACATAGATAAAACAAGTGGAATTTAACCCTATCTAGACCGGGCTTTCTGGGGCTTCCTGGGGCCGGGGTGGGGGGGGCTTTTTATGCCCCCCTCGGTAACTCATAAACGACATGGCATATGACCACCAAATTTGCAGGGGATGATGTACATGTAAAACTAAATCACAACAATCATTTTGGTATTATTATGACCTATTATGACGTCATTATGGCATCAAGTTTTGATTTTTATTACCCAGAATGCTTTGCTTATTTTATCCCATAGTGCACCAGCTCCGAGAGGCCATAAAATACACGAAATTCTATTTCTGTTCCGTGAAAATAGTTTTTCATTTACTCAGAATGTTTCTCTTAGAAGTTCAGGTCAGAAAGAAATGAAAGTGAACTTATAAAGGATTACAGGTTTGCGTAAGCAAAACTTGCTCTGTTCTTATTGTCAACTTCTTTGTGTTTAATACATTGATTTCAATGTAGAGCCTAAAGACCACCTTAATAATGGAGAAAAACGTCTATTTGTTGGTAGTAGAAGCTTTCATCATAGGAAAATAAAATAAATTCAATGACGTCATCAAATTAGCATAAAATAATTCTACTTAACAAAGCTGACATTAAATTACGTAATTTCATAAGATATTGTAAATATAATGGAATAAGTATATGTTAAAAAGAAAATCTGGAAACTACATTGATGAAACCGAAATCGGCAATTTTTTATCAGACATACCTGTTAGAAAACTGTTGCCATGGAAACGGTGAAGATGATGGACTTGATTTATTGGTATAAAATTATTCCCAGACAAGTTTTAGGAAAAGTCACCAAGTTTGGTGGTCCGAGCTCAAGCCGTTCAAAAATTATACGACATGAAAATTGGCGCAGACATAAAAAGCCCACCCCCCCCGGTCTAGATAGGGTTAATACCTGGTTTAATTTTGGTATATATTATTTACAATAATCTATTAGGGTGCCATTAATTGTGAAACCTTGATTTGGGGGGAATTGATTTTTAATTCAATCAGTAAATGACTTTGGTTGGTTCCAAAGGAACATTAATATGGTACAGTATTTCTCACATTATTATGTACAGTTTCTCTATAAATATATATTTTTAGAATTTTTGGAGTATTGTTTGTGCATTACCAGTCTGGGGTGCCAGTAATTTTGGAGCCTACTGCAGAAGGTCTAACCTGGCCCCATGCACAAAACCTAACTTTTGTGGGTTATTTTGGGAGGCTACTAATAAGCAAATATATAAGTTATGGTACTGATTTTTATGGAGCCAGGCAAGTGTAATGACACACACAAACACACACACACACACACACACACATATATATATATATATATATATATATATTTAGTGAGTGAGCTATCTCATGGCCCAACAAGATATAATATATAGCCATCAGACGCCACTGCATCACTCACCGGCATGATTCTGTCATTGACATTACTAAATGGGCCCAGGAATACTTCAAGAAACCACTGTCTGTAAACACAGTCCGTCGTGCCATCCACAGATGCCACCTAAAACTCTATCATGCAAAAAGGAAGCCATTGTTGAGCATGATCCAGAAGCACCGCCATGTTCCGTGGGCCAAGGCTCATTTAAAATGGACTGTAGCAAAGTGGCAGAGTGTCCTGTGGTCAGACGAGTCCAAATTTGACATTCTTGTTGGAAATCATGGGCGTCGTGTCCTCCGGGCAAAAGAGGAGAAAGACCACCCCTCCTGTTATCAGCGTTCAGTTCAAAAGCCAGCATCTCTGATGGTATGGGGATGCATTAGTGCATATGGTGTGGGACAGATGCATGTTTTAAAAAGCACCATGAATGCTGAAAGGTATATAAAGGTTTTAGAACAACATATGCTCCCCTCCAGACGACATCTATTCCAGGGAAGGCCTTGTGTATTTCAGCAGGACAATGCAAAACCACATACTGCAACTATTACAACAGCAGTAGTAGAAGAGTCCATGTGTTGAACTGGCCTGCCTGCAGTCCTGATCTTTCACCGATTGAGAACATTTGGCACATAATTAAACGAAAAGTCCGTCAAAGAAGACCCAAAACTCTCCAGCAGCTGGAGGCCTGTATTAAACAAGAGTGGGATCAAATTCCAATGGCGAAACTCAAGAGACTTGTCTCCTCAATGCCCAGATGCCTCCACTCTGTGTTAAAAAGAAGAGGGGATGCTACACCATGGTAAACAGGCCCCTGTCCCAACTTTTTTGAGACCTGTAGCAGCAATCAAATTTGAAATGAGCTCATTTTGTGGATAAAATTGTAAAATTTCTCAGTTTCAACATTTGCTGTGTTATCTCTGTTCTATTGTGAATAAAATACTGGCTGGTGTGATTTGAAAGTCATTGCATTTTGATTTTATTCACAATTTCCACTTTGTCCCAACTATTTCGGAATTGGGGTTGTAGTTCAACATTATGACTAACTGAAGTTGCCATATTGTACAGTGACACTGATTTTTACACAAAATTGGGGGCCACGCTCCCTTCTTGAAGTCTCAATATCTCACAATTTGATGAAGATATGGGTCTAAAATGTTTCACATAATATAATGAATACAAGAACAAACTGTAAATTTGAAGCAAATCTGGGGTTCTCAATCGGGAGGCCTCCAATGATTTCAGATGGGATTACCCAGTTGTTGAAAATCAATGTGTTTCATGACTTCCCCCACAATGATATCATATCTTTTGACGAACTAAACTCGCACTCCAAACATCCATCTTTCCTGTACCTTCAGTCCTTGGACCCTTCTTCAAAAGACTGCTGCCACGTGCCCATACTCCTGACATCAGTAGCGCCAAAGTGGAGCCCTTTCATATACCCTCAGCCTATAACTACTATAGACTAAAAACACCGTTCAAGATTAACTCACTATTGAACTCCAGTAACACTGACCAACTTCCCTGCCCCTTTCCTTTGCTACGGCTTTTCAGCTGCTTTGCCCCACAAACTCCCTCTCCCTCCACTTTCAAGAAAGTATCAGTTCCTACTGAAAGGGGATTGCCACTGCCCCACCCCCTTGGCAGTTGCCTTTTCTCTTCGCAATGCGTTGCCCCACGGTACCTCATCCCAAAAATAATATTCCTCCCTGCGACAAACTTAATTCATTCACGGCTTCAATTTCTTCTTTCACAAACCTCCCTCTTGTGTGAGCGACAGTTACAAGGGTCATTCTACAGAAACGGCCACTTTTGGGATCGCATTATGTCAAAAAAAAAAATTATTTTCATACATTTAAACTTCAGTAACACTTTTAGTGAACCATTTTGCTTTATGAATCCACAAAAATTAGAGCTTAATCGATTTCCGTTATTTTTCTACACTCGCTTAAAACATGCTTCTGCTGTATTTTTTGTAATTGGTGTTCCCTCATACTGTAAATTCACAAGTTTTCAATAGTTTTAAGAAATAATATTGCTTAACATATTCTGTACACATAGATAAACAAAAAAAAATATATGTATGATGCCTTTTCAAAGGCTTAGAACAAAGATAATCATAGTAACATAAATGATGGTAACACCAGTGATGGTAACACCAGTGACAATTTTCATGTCAAAGCCATTTTACAAAATGGCAGTAATAGTAATTCAAACCAAGTGTTGCTATTCATGTTGGCCTCATTAAAATGCAAAATAAAATCCAATTGTATTACATTTCTTTTCATTTCCCTTCTCATAAAATGGGTAACACCAGTGACACCTTCTAAAATCCCCAAATGAAATTGTGAGATTAAGGGTCAATTTTACAAAATATGAAAAGAGGCAGCAGACTTATCATGTTCATTCCATGACAGTCTCTCAACAAGTTGTTTGCTCAGTAGGAAATGATGTTATAAATGCTTTTATTTTTTTCAGAATAGGGGTTATTGTGATGTGGTAACACCAGTGACATGACACCCGGGGACAGCCATTTCCATTCAATTATTTCTAACAATGAGTTGGAATTTTATTAAATTATGCTTTCCATTTCATAAATGTGACATTGATGTAAAAATTATTGCATTCAAAATGTGGGGAAAATATATTTTAAAACTTAAAATCTGACATTAAACCTCCACACATCAGCCTGGGGACATGCAATTTTCATGTGCCTCAAATTTGGTATGATTGGTTAAAAATGAATTTGACCCAATGCCAATGCTCAAATTGGTATTACTATTCAAAGAACATCTTATATTACTCAAATATATACATCTAATGTGAATATTAGCTATATTTAATTTGCAAATAGTATGCAAAGCCAAGAGACAAGAAAGTGGCTTTTTCTGTAGAATGACCCACAACATAATCTGCTTCATTCAAACAACAAAAATGCCTTCCTCATTTTCACTTCCATGCCATTTTCTCCTTTTAATGCGAACTCACTCCGCCGCATCATAGTCTTTTTTTTTTTTTCAAATCCATTCATCCGTGATCCCATTGCACAAATGGGACGATTGACGCATGGATTGAGGTCGGTTACGGCCGCGTCGCGTTGTGATGACGAAGTATAATGGGTTTTAAATAACTTCACTGGTAGAATTTGGATGAAAATAAAATTAAACTCCGAAATATATTCACTTCACAGATATCTTTCGGGGGCATTCAGACGTGTAGAGAGCAGCTATGCGGGTGGACGTGGTGTATTGTAGCCTATTTCTTATGAGTTTTTTTTTTTCGTTGTATAAATAAGATGACGTAAAAATAATTGCGGACGTCATTTTCCGGTGCTGCGGCAGTTCGTACTTTGAAGCAAACGGTGACGGTGTCGGAGAGATCAGTGTTGTGTGGAAGGATAGCAACGGTAAGTCACAAGCTAGCGGCGGAATTGTAGATTAACGACATTTTCGCTTTACATTGGTGTATAAATGTCCGATTACTTGTTTTGCTTTGCTCAGCTATATTCTACTGCCACCGATGATTCTATTTTTGATCATATGAAGTATCTTACGTTAGCTGCCTAGCTATGCGTGAAGTGTTTCCCCGTTGATGTATCAGTGTCAGTACCATCATAGCTGACAGATTTGGTTAGATGCATGATATTAGGTCTTTCACTAGGTAGCAGAGCTGAGATGAGTGATAAAGACCCGGTAACTTAATTGGGTAAGCTAGATTGCTCGAAAATTTTCGGGACACATGCTATCTGAATTGGCCTTTCATCGCCAGTTAAACGCGCCAGCTGTAGCAATGTGTGAACATTACCGGTCCAGAAAAAAAATGTTACGGTAAAGACTCAACTTGGATTAGCTTGGTTATTTTGCGCTGCTAGATGCATTTATCGCAGGAGTAGAAGGTGGAAGACCAGAGAGAGAACGATAGCAATTTCGATTTCACTTTGCCAGCGGCTGGACTGTGTGGTTGAGCGCAGTCATTCCTTCAGTAACGTTATTGCGTAACAGTGTCATCAGGTCCAGTCTCCACTTTTTAAGTCTAGACTTTTTATGTTGCATACAACCTGCTCGCTGTTTGGCTAAACTGCGTACTGGCCGAAGCTATGGAGTCCATCTAATGTTAGCTTGGCGAGCTATCTTACTTTAATGACAATTTGTCCTTTAACGTTAATCTGTAATTTAAGGCATCCGCAATAACAACAAACTGACATGATGTCGGAACCATCCTTTCGGCAGTTCCGTCGCTAAATGGCGTCCGGCTTGACATCTTACATCTGGCGAGATGTTTACTTTCTTTCATGTAGGCGATGTGAGTGCGGAGTTCATGGAGGCCTTTGATAGTTCAACAGGTTATAGACTAGTCAGACTTGTGGATCCAGTACTCCGGTTATCACCAAGTGGCTGTCCGTCAAAGCTCAAAATTTGAGCACTTTATTAATCATGCCTTCGTCATGCTTAGGTGGGAGAAGGAATACTATTTGCCGGTTGACCGTCCGGGCGCACGCCCCGTCACGTGGTCCGCCCAAATGTTATTTGCGTTCAGTATCTACTTGAAGGAATGGAGGGTGTTATGGTAACAACCCTCAGAGAGTGGAGGAACTGACTGAGGTTTGGAGGTCAAAGATGTAGGTCACGTAAGGTCAGTCGTATGTGGGGTGGCCAAAGATCAACTTTTTAGAAGCTATGGCAGGAGTTACAGCAAAAATTGCTTTGCATTAGATTGTACCTTGTGACCTCCACCAGGAGGTATTGAGATCGCGTGTGTGTGTTTGTTTGTTTGCAGGATTGCTCAGAATTGAAAAACTATCAAACGGATTACCACAAAATTTTAGGGGATGTTGGACTGTATGAGTGGTTAAATTTCCAGACCAATCTGGACACAGATCCGGATTCTGCAGCTGATTGAGTGTTTGTGGATCAAAACCTGCTGGCAGAAGTATGCACTCTCTGAGAGCCCTATAGTTCGCTTTAAAGTGAATGGAATGAAACCACACCTCATGCAACCACCGTGCAGAAGTCTGTTATAACTTAATTTCTCAGGGTGATGAAACAGTTCCTTATGTTTATTTTGGTTGGTTCAGAAAATCAACTGAAGATTTTCTTTAGTTTTTTTCTTTCTTTCTTTTTTGCTCAAAAGACCAGACATTGCTTCATCTGCTGCCTATGGCACTGAGAGATATCTGTCCAAATGAGATATTACTGAGCAGATCTTTGACGGCTTTGGTTTTTTCCATTGGTTTGTTCGTGTATCACATAAGCAGACACACTTCTACCCAAAAGCTTGTAAAGCAGAAAGAATCCTTGCCTGACCAAAGCATACCGGGTTATTGCTCAGTGTGACTGCCAGCTTACAGCCCATGTTTTCATGGTTTGATCTGCTAAGAGGCATGCTAATATACGTAGTATATGGTAACAGTCTTGTAGATTATCAATTCAGGGGATTGAAATTAATTTTCCAAGCGATGCCGCTGGTGGTGCTACTACTATCACAAAATCCTCGCGTGTGATTGGCTGACACACTAAAGCTGAAAGGAGGCCAGTGCTCCATAACGGAATTTGCACTGCAAAATAAACATGCAAAGGGAAAACCAGTTTCATGCGCTGAACCCATTGACTGTATACAGTCTGCAGCTGTACCCGTGAGTGTGTATCACGACACAAATATTCTAGCTCCACCCTCGACAAGCTTTGGACAATTAATTGTGATCCCTCAAATTCAGCATCATCTGATTATGGTAATGTAAATGTATTTACATAGCCTCTGCTGCTTGGGTGCAAGGTAGGTAATACCATTACTTATTTCATCAAAAGAAGTTTTCTTGAAAATGCAGGGGATCAGGTATTCAGTATAGATACCACCAGGGGAGAAATGTGTCGTTTACAGTGTGTGCTTGACTTCCTCTAAAAACTGCTTTTTAAAGTGCTTGGTACAGATGCAGGACAAATAATACTTTCATGAACTGTGGTTATGCCACTGATGTGCTCATCACCTGCCTGTCTTGTCTGTGAAAATACCCTCCATTCCACAAGACAGAATTTTTAAACCTTTATTTTGTGGGCTTTTTCTTGGCTACTGGTGCAGTATGTTTGCCCTAATTATGCTACTCTGCTTTGTTGGCAAAACTATGACACAGACCAAGAACTGAATACTGAGATTTGTATACTCTTTCGAAACTAAAACATTTGAAATTTACTTTATTGTTTTGATGTTATTTGAATGACAAGAAATTATACCTATATACCTTACCTGCAGGGCTGTGAAAAAGTGTTTGCCCCCTTCCTGATTTTTGCTTATTTGTCAGATTCAAATGTTTAGGATCATCCAAATAATTTTAATATTGGACAGAGACAACATGATTAAACACAACATGCAGCTTTTAAATGGTCATTTCATTTATTGAGGGTAAGGAGTTATTGAAAACCTGTATCAACCATGTGATTAATAATTACACTTCCCCCGCAAACTTAATAACTGTTTTTGCCACCCTTGGGCGCAACAACTGCAGTTGAATATTTGCAGTCACAGGGAATTAATCTGTTACATCTTTGAGGGGATTTTGGCCCACTCTTCTTTGCAGAATTGTTTTAATCAGCCACACTGAATTATGGTCATGCCACAGTATCTCAATCAGATTCAAGTCAGGCGTTTTACTGGGCCACTCAGAAACCTCCATTTTGTTTCTTTGGAGCCACTCAATGGTGGACTTGATGGTGTGCTTCAAATCATTGTCCTGCTGTATAACCCAATAGCGCTTGAGCTTTAGGTGACAAACTAATGGCCAGACATTCTCCTTCAGGATTTTCTGGCAGAGAGCAGAATTCTTGGTTCCATAAATTGTGGCAAGTTGCCCAGGTTCTGAAACTGCAAAGCAGCCCCAGACTATCACTCCAACACCACCATGTTCGACTGTTGGAATGTGGTTTTTGCCTTACAGTTCACCCAAGGGTGACATTTTTGCCCCCCAGTCTCTTCCTTATTGTGGAATAGTTAATAGTGAACACTGATCTGAACTGAGGCAAGTGAGGCCTGCAGTTCTTCTGATGTAAGTCTGGGTTCTTTAATGACCTCCTGGATGGGTCGTTGATGCACTCTTCGAGGAATTTTGGTGGACCAGTCTCTCCTAGGAAAGTTCACCACTATTCTAAGTTTTCTCCATTTGTGGATACTGGCTCTCATCGTGGTTCACTGGAGTCCCAGAGCCATAGAAATGGCATTTTAACCCTGTTCAGACTGATAAATGTCATAAGTGACAAATATGCAGAAATAGAAGAAATCAGGAAGGGGGCAACTATTTTTTCACAACATGTATTGACTGCCTTTGGTCAGTTAGTAGTCTGTTCAAGTGATGTGTCTGAAATGTAGGTGGTGGGGGGGTCCTTTCTAAACACTTTGTTACGGAACTTATGTCAAACCCAGTCAGACGGTCTGTTTGTGCGTTGGCGCGGCTGCTGCTATTTTGTGGTTGAAGCTGTTAATTAGTCTTATTTTAAATAAATGAATTGGCCTTGTTGTATCAAAAAATGTCTAACAAATTTTTTTCTCCTAATTTTTCCCTTCAGATCACATTGTCCATAACATACCCAATGAGATGGCAGAAAATGGGACAGACTGTGAACTTCCACAGAGGCGTTTAGGGTCCAAGGAGCAACAAAACGGCAGTTTTTTGGGTGGGTAGAAGGGCAACACAAGCTGAAGACCTTGTTTAATTAACCAACACATGTGCATGCTCTCATAATTAACAAAGGCAAAGTGTCAGATAAGATATGCCATATTAGGGGAGGAATACCCTTCAGGTTGGAAACCTGCCTGTGTGGCACTTTTATCAGAAATTTGTTATGACACCATTAGGCTTTTGTCGTAGTCAGTGTTGCACAACCTTGATACCTTGATACAGCAAAGACGAGATTGTTGACTGCGAGCTAAAATCCTCTTGCCTCTGCATGTTGTGACTTGAATTACTTTACTGCTTTGGGACCCAGGCAATTGATACGGAATGAATAGTAATGGATTTAACTGATGAGGCAGATTTAGTAACTGCTAAAACTTCAATTCATCCAGCGAAATACCTTCAGACTGTAGTGCTATATGAAGATACTGCTCAGAGGTCTGGAACATCTCGAGCACTTTTTTGCTGTGTGGGTTTGCAGCGTTTCCCTTAATTGGCCTGATTGGTTCTATTGGGTTCGACTCTAGTTGATAAAATGGCTAACTGAGCAGTCTTGAGCAGTCTTAAGAGAAATCTCTTTGTTTGAGGGTGACTGAGAGCAATGCTGTAATTACAGGCCTTGGGCACATTCAAGGAAAGGGCTGCTTTTGTCTCGAAAGTAAGTTATCTTGCTTCCAAGTTTGGGGGGGGGGTAAGGTGGTGTTACGCCAGCAGCTCTCAATGCATGGCAGATCTAGGCCACATCGGCTTTTCTTAGTAAACCTGGTTTGGTTTTCAAATCCCTGCATCCCTCGTGTTCTTTTCTTGCAAGCTCGTCCAAGGAATGTGTTTTTTTTTTTGTGTGTGTTGGCTTGTTCTAAAAGATGGCTGATCTCGATTGATTTGTGCATTTTGCAGGGACGAAGGAGAGGATCATGGGTATGATAAGTTATTTGAATGCGCTCTTGCTCTCTGTGATGGCTGCTTCCTGCTTTTTTTTTTATCCCCCAGAATCTCCCTCTCTCAGTGAGCGGAAACAGCGGGATCGGGAGGAACGTCTGGCCCTGGTGCTCTGGAGGAAGCCCATCGTTACCCTGCGGTTTTTTTTCCTGGAGACGATCATCACCTTAAAGGAGTGGGCGTGGAGGTACGGCTGAATACTCACCTATACGTACACTACAGGCCAAAAGTTTGGGGCCACCCTCAGATTTTAAAAAAATCACACATCAACTGTTCTTTCCTTATTTTTTGCACATGCATAAAAAATGACTTTGGGTGCATAAAATATAGATTGAAGACCCAATGTAAGGTTCCAATGGGTGAATTCCAGACCTCAGACCACATTTTAAAGCTGTCTTGACTGATCGATCACTGACCACAATGCTTTATAATTGAGTTCCAATGTAATGTCCCCCATTTTAAGATGAATCGTATGTAAAAAGAAAAAAAACAAAAAAACAATTATAATGATAATAAAATAAATAAATAATAATTTAAAAAAAAAGAAAAAAAAAAAAAAAAAAAGATGTATCGTTTTGGAACAACGACCTAGAATTTTTGAGAAAAAAAAACTTGAAGGAACCTGGTCTTTAAAGGCTTAATCATGGAGTTGTGGAATGGTTTGCAAAGGCTTTTGGGCAATTGGAGTCCAGGCTTGAGGGTAGCTGTGGATACCCATACCAGAGTCTCTAGTGAGCAGAACACGCCGGTGCTATTTTTAGGAGAAACTGACTAGACGGGTGTAGAGCTGTGTGAACTTCATGTAGCCGGAATTCTGGGTCTCCAGAACAAGTTTTGATCTGTCCTCCCCATTCTGTGGGAATATAGGAGGGTCCAGTCTTGCTCTGGGCCCCAAAAACTGTGGTTTGGATTTATGCTGTAACTTTTCTTTTAAGCCGGTTGCCCCATATAAGTTGGTTCCAAAGCTGAGCTGAGATGTAACTTTACACCTCCCTCTTACTTGGTGTAAAGCCGTTCCTAAGTCAGCTGCTGTCATGGCCGAATGACTACTAAGACTACAGAGACTGATATTTTATGATCCGGAGAAACAATTTCACCCAAATTTATGCTGGCCTCGCACTCTGCACAGTAGATTGCGCTGTTTTGATGTGTATTATGGCTTTGCCATGCATTCTTGATTCTGCACAAGACAAGCACAGCGCACAGAGTCATTTTAATTGAATAAATGAGTCATGTGGACTCATGGCATGAAAGCTAGTTTATACACGGTAGTGTAGTTCTATTTATATTTCAAGTCATGTTTTGTATTTATAGTTTACATAAATGGCACAGCCTGAAATATTTATTTGATGAGCCAGTAGGATACAATGTGTGGAAGAACCAAAGCAAAACTTAGCAAGTAACCTTGTGCCTCTCCGGACCCACTTAAAGTTTCAACTTGAAGCGCTTCCTGTCATAACGCTAGCTTTCTTATTTTAACTAGTCATGTTTGTATTGAGTAATAAGGGGAAAGTTTCCTGTTTAAACAAAGTATACTGATGCCGTTATATAGAGAAACGTTTCTTTTTCAAATGGAGAAATGCCCCATTATGACACAAAATTATCGTCTTAAAGCACAGGCATTAAAGTGTATTGTAATTACAGGAAATGTTTTCCTTTTTTTTTTTTTTTTTTTTAATAAGAAACAGATTTATCATACGCTGCCACACAAAAGGTGGAGGCGGCTCCCTTTTCCACAGAACTGAGCTAAGATCTCAAGTGCAGATGGTGAATTTAACACTGGCATTAAGAAAAACAACACGCTAATGTCAAATCAGATGACACTGGCCCCTCTGTTTGGGTGATTTACACTTTTCCCGAGTTCAAATCTTCCATTTCACTTTCGGGCAGCATCACACAGAAATGCCATTGAGTGCAGCATTTTTTTTTTTTTTTTGGTTACAGTGGACTTAAAGCAAGTATTTCATAGCTTTGAATTTTGGGCTTGATGTGCAGTTAACAATTTGTACATTTTGCAATTGACGATGGGGAGATGTTTAAATTTACCTGCATATTTGGGGTTGATATTGAAACGGTCACATCATATAAATATTTGGGTGTAATAATTGATCAGAACGTTTCATTTCAGTTGCATACAGAAAACCTTGTCTCAAAGTTGAAACTTAAATTAGGGCTCTTTTACAGAAATAAATCTTGCTTCTCTCTTAAGGCGAGGAAACATTTGATCACTGCTACATTTCTACCTTTATTAGATTATGGTGATCTCCTCTTTATAATTTCAGCTGACAAATTCTTCAGAAAGTTGAACACAGTTTACCACAGTGCATTACGTTTTATATATATATATGATTTATTTCTGAGTTTGTTAATTCTGGATCAGACCTGCCCCCGCTAGGCAGTTGGACCAATGGGAGAATGTCTAGTGGCACGTTGAGGTCAGTGCACAAGCACAATACATTGACATCCTGTTTGAAAGGCTGGATCTTTATGTGCTTTTAACTGTTTAAACATGATAATTGCACAAAAACCAAGCACTCTAATGACTAACTGAAAAGGACCCTTTTTATTATTGAGTGCATAAATATCATGTGTTGGAAACTTCGGATTTGAAACGCGTTGTTTATGTTTATGTGAGTCTGTGGTTTTTTTTCAATGCAAGTGAATGGGGAGGTAAATTTCAAACACATCCTCTTCATCACTTAGGAATGGAATCTTGGTGAGTCAATTGCAAAATGTATTGTACACCTTGGTAACTATATATTAAGCCCTATATTCAAAGTTGTGAAAATATTACAAGTGTAGCAATAGCGTTCATGAAACAGTTTAACTAATACAAGACTTTAGTTTGAAGGTAGCTTGTTACAAAGTAGGATTTGGAGTTGACTGTACGCACTGACTTGCGTTCACGGTAACTGACTATTTTGCTCTGTCATTTGTCGCGGGTGAAGTTCCGCCTTCGGTAAGACAGCAAATTTTTCTTTTATTGAGAGGAGAGGAATAAGTGCGACCATAAATGACTGCAAAATGCGGTAAAACTGACACACTGAGCTGAAATGAATTGGGTTCACATAAATTGGGTTAACAACATAAATAAATTTATTTTTTCTTTCAGAGGGGGCGGGCGCTCTTGTTGTGTGGGCAATATAAGTATAGGGAAAATGTGACCCGTGCAGGATGAATGGGCAATTTTCTGAAATGAGCCTGTTTATAAACATCATTGGGGGAACCTCATGCAATTATTCTGTCTTTTATTGATTCTGTGTTCCAGACTTTGGCAGCGAAGAGGGACGGCGTTTTCTGTCGTGCTGATTTTTATGCTCTTCTCTACTGCATACTACATTGAAGGAATGCATCAGAAGGTGAGGCAGGTGTTGGAAAAAATCGGCAGCGTACAGGCATCTCCACCTGCCCCGCTTCTATTTCTCTCGCAGTTTCAAGTTTTCATCCTTTATCAGGATTGCTATGAAAGTTGTTTGTGCTTAATCTTGTGCTCAGTTAGACCTGTATTATCACTGCTGGTGAAGGGTCTTACTCTGGGGGGGGAAAAAAAGCCGGTTTTCTACACTGTTGCGGGGGGGGAGAGGAAGGGGAAGCAGGAGTCACATTATCGAATTACAGTTCCTGGTTGGAGTTTGCACTTGAAACCATGCTTGAAGGCTCCAGGTTGTTTACGATGCAGTTATCCAGCTAACTCTGGATAACTGCATCACTGTTAATTTAGTTTCAATCCTACATGTGCGGATCCTGGCGAGTGAGTAAGTGAGGGAATGAGGAAGGTGCACCATTGGTCGACCTTCCAAGTGTACTTTCCACATTGACCGTTGCTCTTTCAAGCTGATTTGGTGCAAGCAGTTTCCATTATATCATCAAGTAGCCTTGATAGCGGATCCACAGAGTTTTCAGCTACGTCTGCAGAGACCTTTAAAGTAACTCACGACCGCACCTACCCTCATAAATGATCCAAGTTTTGTCCTCGTGTTGTTTGAAGTGTAATTGGAATAACTGCTGCCTTGGGGCGAATGGGCAGCATCTTAAAATGAATCTCTTAATTTTAATTAATGTTTCATAACCTGTTAAAAAGGGGTACACTGGGAAATGGAGTTCTAAAAGAGGTAGGTTGTTTTTCTTATCATTCAGATTATTATCCTTCTGTCAGTCTCGCATAGCCTAGTTAGAACCATCTGTTTCTCATCATCACTTCTTATCATTATAGGCTGCGTAATGGTTTTGATTGCATAAATTGCTTGATTATTATTCAGTACATGAGTACAGGTTGAGAGAAGTCTTGCGTTAAAAGGTCATGAAAGCCGTTCAGCCTCTTTGATGATCAGCTGGCTTCCCGGAAGCATTTAAAATGGTGTCTGATGTTTGGTTGCTGTGTAAGTTTGCATCAGATGCGATTTAAAAAAAAAAAAAAAAAGAAAGAAAAAATAAAGGTGCAGGCTGCCTATATCCCCCGTGTCAGTGGTTATTCTTATTACACACATAAAAAAATGCAGCACTCTAATCCTACAGTGTTTAACCCTGCGCTCGCTGTCCCAGTTCTACACAAATCTCTTACCTTCCCCCTGCGCCCACACTCCGTCTCTCTGCTGTGCGATACTGCCGCTGAAGAGCATCATATGGGACACTTATTTTAAGCCAGTCATTGTAATCAGCTCTCTCTCTCTCTCTCTCTCTCTCTCTCTCGGGAATCTCTGTCTCCACTCAGAGGTTGTTTTTTTTTTTTTTTCTTCCCCAGTATGTGCAGTACCTGGAGAGGAAGTTCCTGTGGTGCGCCTACTGGGTAGGCCTGGGCATTCTGTCGTCAGTGGGCCTCGGAACGGGTCTGCACACCTTCCTTCTTTACCTGGTAAGAGCCCATCGCCTCCTCTCTTACCTGTCCATCAACTGTGTGGACCCACTGTGTGCTGTCAAAGACTTGATTTTGGATGCATGCGAATATTGGAAACTACACCTGAACCTACAATATTTTGGGGAATTAATTCTTGGGTATTGGAGAGAAACTCGGAGTAAGTTTAGAATTATGCATTACGGGACTGTACACAGTTTGACCACTAGGTGGTGCCATGTGCCCTTTTTTCTGCCGACTGGGAGTCGCTGTAGCGCATCCACTCCGAGGCTCAGCTCTGTGGTGCTGGTACGCACTCAGAGACCCAACCCTCTCACTGAGGGGCTTCCCTCTGTCTCAAAACCTGTGAAAACTCTCTGACCTTTGACCCTTTGAGTCGAGTGAGTGCATCGCAGTGTTAGGGACCAGAAAGTGAGACAGGGGTTTAATCCCCAATCACCCACGACACCCTCATCCTACCTTTTGAGCCTGTGTTTGCGCAGGGGCCGCCGATTGTGATTCCAACAGAATCTGCATCGGTGCTGACTTTTCCATCTTGCTCTCCTGTTCTGGAAACAGGACGTTTCTATCTGTTGGGCATATATGCTGGTAACCGTAGTGAGGTTGCCCAGTGTTTCTTCGTGGATAGAGGCGAGAGCTTTCGAAGTCCGCATGGAGGAGTGCCCTCTCTGGCTTCGAGGGACACTTTACGCTGAGCGACAGTCGGTACAGCAGTCGCGGTGGCGAGGGAGGGGTTTGGGAAACGGTTGAGGAAGCCACGCTAGTTTTCAGTCCTCTCCAGGAAACTTTTGCTGCTCACTGACTGAGACGGGCGAGAGGAGCGGAGCCATTTCTGAGCAGCAGGCTGGGAGTTCGAATGGAAGCGGCCCTTGTTTTGTGACTTCATTTCTCGTGCTCCGCGTATCTGCAATGCTGTCTGTATTTGGAACGTGGCATTATCCGAGGGATATATTTCTTTCGTACATTACTCTGTATGGATGTAAAGTGCCTATAGTCAGCTTTACTTTGGGGGAATTTACATCGACGATGAGTAAATCTTGTCAAAGTTATAGCCCTTTGAAATCGTCACTGTCCAGATGGTTTATGGATCTCGCTGTATACTTGTATGGTTTTGTAACAACTTGCCCTGGGAAACTGCAGACCCAGTGACACATCGCCCTGTTACTGCCTGAGAGTTTCTATTTGTTTGACAAGTTGGAGCATCCCCTCTGACTCAAAGCAGGATCATACTTTTCATGCAATGTGCCTTTTTTCTTCTATTTTTCCAAATATGGGTGTATAGAATGTCTGAGAAATGACATCATGGTGGGCATGACATGAAAAAGTATGGGATAATTAAAATGTTTGTGCAGTGAATTGAGTTTGTTTCAGATAAGGTTTCTGTCAAGGCCTCGAGTGCGCTCGAGCAGACAGGAACTTCAGAGAGCCGTGCGTCTCCGCTTGCCTTGTTCCGTGACCCGAATAGCAATGGGATGCTTTTGATCAGCAGCGAGCACGTGCCTTTCGCATGCACTCTGGGGAAAATCCGACAGGTGATTCCCGTCCTGGGTCGGACGGGAGCGCGGTTCTGTCCAAAATAAACGCGCCGATCTCTGGGGGCTTGGGAGAACAGGACGTCTGAGGACGGCGCCTGAGCTGCGTACTGTAACCGGCCGAGCTCACGCGAGAACCGTTAACGTGATGAGCGGCAGCCGCGTTAAGTTGCCTGTGTGAGCACTGAGCTCCCGCGGGACCGCTGTGTACTTCACTGTCTGTGCCGCCTGTACTGAGAGCGAGCTCTGCAGCAGTCCTCTCCTCACCCCTCTCTCTCTCTCTCTCCATCCCCCCCCTACTCACTCTTTCCTTTGCTTTCACACCATCACTCTTCTACGCCTAATCCCTCTCCTCCATCCTTCTCATTTTTCAGCCGTCCCTCCTTCCCTGACTTCCTCTCACTCGGTCTTCCCTTAATCTGTCTTCCCTTCTCCCTCTCTCGCTCTCTCTCTCACTCTCACTCTATCTCGTGCTCCTGCTCACGGTCTTTCCTTCCCTGTCACACTCCTTCTGCTCTCCTGCAGTCTGGATGAACCGTTACTCCTATGGCTGAATATCTGTGGTGTTAATCATTGCCTGTCGGTTGTTATCTGTGTTGGACTCTTGTGTGCAGCCTCAGACTTGCTTGATCTCATGAATAAGCCCTCAGGAAGTCACGCATCCAGGACTGCAGGGGAATCCCCCTGGCTGAGCGATGTTCAGCGGGGCCCCCCCCCCTCCTGTCCTCGCTCCCACAGAAATCATTTCTCTAAGTGTGGGATGGGAACTAGGCTGTGAGACATTACATTCCTGTTCAGGGGTGTTGGCACACAAACATACTCACTCTAACTCGGATGCTCTCACACGCTGGCCCGCGCACACGCGTTCAAAGACCCACACTCACACACACACACATGGACTAACGCATACAGACACACACATACAGCCTGCACACATGCAAGTGCACAAACATGAAGACACGGACAGACAGATATGCACAAAAACACAGACGGATAGACTGAGGCAAAGATACCTTAAGATGCACGCGCACACTGAGTCCAATCGACACAGTGACACACAGACCTCGGCCAGCACACAAGCAGATACAGACTGACAGAAATGCAGAAATGCACGCACAGAATGACATGTATACTTCATTTAATCAGGAGGTCACGTTGAGATCAGGATCTCATTTGCAAGTGACACCTGAGCACAGAATATAGATGAAATTAGTAAAAATCTGTGAAAATAACAATGATGTATTGCAAGGCATTTTTTTTAAATTTGATTGATTGTAGATAAATGATGAACAAAAAGAAATAAAATGCTTGTTATGTGAAACAGTCACTCTTAAAATCAATAAAACCTCTAATCAAATTTCTAAATAGCCCTGGCGAAATCAGTTTGTCCAGTTTTAATTTTTTTTTCTGTAAATTATTCCACAGTAATGGGGCAGAATATCTGAATGCTGTCTTTTCAAGGTTTGTATTTACTGTTGGAACGTATAGCGTCAGCCAGTCCTGAGAACGGGTTTTATGAGTAGAATGTCTTGGACGCAGGAGTGCTGACAAATAAGCCGGTAATTTTTCAAGTAATCCTTCATAAATAAATAAATATAAAAAGCTGATCTCTCCTGACTGAGAGGGAGGGCCAGCGCACCTTCTGATATAAGACGCAGTGATGGGACTGTATGCGTCATCAGTTATAAATCAGAGAGCTGAGCAATAGACAGCATCTAGATATTTAAGGTTATAGATGGGGGCTTGTCTGTAAATAACATCACCATAGTCCAGTACAGAGAGGAAGGTGGCTTCCATTATCCTTTTTCTACAGTAGAATGGCAAACAAGACTCATTTCTATACAAAAAACCAAGTTTCATCCTTAAGTTATCTGTATTAGTTTTAAATGTAAATTTGTCATCAATCCAGATGCCTAAGTATTTGTAATGAGGTACTTTTTCAACTAGTGAACTTTTAAAGTGCGTATCTGAAGATCATTGTTGACCTGGTACCTCGGACACACGCAGACACTGACACACAGAGACACTCACACGCACTCACATTGACACTGACGCACTCGGGGGCGCAGCGACATGTACGCCCACACACTCCGGGGGGCCGTTGCAGATGGGTGCGGGGGGGGGTCTGTGGTCAGATTCGGGTGCTCAGACTGGTTTTCCGTGGGGAGTTTTGGCAAGCCGCACTCTGTACCCGGTCTCTCGCCTCTGATGTGGTCGCCGATGTTCACCACTTCTGCTGTGTGACTCGCCGCCTGTTAAAATTCCTCTGATTGTCATGAAAGGAGCCTGGAAAATCCCTCCTATAAATTGATATTTAAAGTGAAGTGTACTTTTATAAGTTCCTTTGGCTAAAACCATCTAGCAAACGACTAAATCATACATCGTAGTCGTGTTGTTTTATATAGTGGGAGTCATCCTTCACCAGAATAAACTGTCCCCCCAGATTCTTTTATGTGTTGTGAAGTGATTGTGGTCTGCAGGATATTGCTCCATTTACATTTTGAAAGGTTTAATAAAGGGAACTGTACTTGCAGTCATGGGGTTTCCCACATTAGTGTTACAGTAAAGGAACCCGGCTCTGCTTTCTCGAAGATCAAAAATATTCCACTCTTTGCAGCTTGCATAATGTGCAATAATTTAATAAGAGAAATACAGTTCAAATGCATAGAATTCAGATCTCGCTGAGTAATATTACTTAAGGACACTCCAAGTTGTGTGTTCAAATTAGAGTACAGAAACTCTGTAGTCTGAAGGAACTCATTGGATCCCGTCTCTGTATTACCTTTTTACTTTCTTTAATGCTAGCTAAGTGTCTAGATTGGCTGGATTTTTTAGCTTGACTGAAAATATCCTTATCATTCAGGACAGATGTAATTAATTTACCAAAGCAATTGCAGTTAATTGACTTGTCACAAGCTATTAATGGGCTTTTTTTTTTCATCAAACAAAATCTTTTTTTTTTTTTTTTTTGTTCATGTGTAATGGACCCCAACATTCATGAAACTAATACTAATTATCTCAAATTAAGCATTAGACCTGATGTTTCTGTTTGATTTCTTTACATTAGGTTATTTTGGTTAGATCTTCCTGTTCCATCAATCATGTATTAGTTTTTGAAACCATTCCATTGCGTTCTGTTTGAGCCTGTTTGTGCTCCTCAGTGACCGCGAAATCGATACCCTTGTAAACGTGTCAATAATGTGACCCGATCTCTGTCAATGGCCAGCTCAGGCAGTCCAATGGGACTTCAGCGTTCTGCCTCCTGGAGACGGCATCATTACAGAGGTGATTTCTGACAGCCGACGTCTGGAACCGTTTGCTGCACACTTGGCCTCCGTCAGGTTGGCCTGCTCTAGAGTGTGGGGGATAATTGGCTGAAATTCTTACTGATTCAGCTGAAACTGTCGCAGACGGTCACGGGACTTGGGGGAACCAGACAAATACCACTTCCTGTGCTGTCTGTCAGCTGATTTCTTGTTTTTGTTATTATGCTCTTTATCGCAAAAACACCCCCCTACTTCTTCTTCTTCTCCTCTTCTTTCTCTGGAGACAACAATGTGTCATCCTGTGCAGGTCCAGCCCTGGAGTCGTGCCCTGTGTTTTGGGGAACAGGCTGAGTCATGTTCGGCTCTTTTCTTCGGGGACACAGTTTACCAGCTGACTCCACTCGCGATCGCCAGAGCTGCCCGCCCGTCCCCAGCTGAGATCTCTCTCCTCCCCTGCTGAGCCATCTCATCCCCGGGTCACGTGACACGGCCAGACTGTGGGCTACCACACAGTAAAGGTCCCCTTTGACCGACCCGACCTCCTCTGGTCTTCTGGTTTATGGGCTGGTCTGTGTGTGATGTCACAATAAATCAGTCCTCTCCACCTGGTGGCTAATCCACATCTGTGCGCTATCAGATGTAGCCTGTGCCAGTGATGAGTAAGCTATTTTTAAAATCTGAAACCATGTGAGTCTCCGTGTCTTTTTAAAGATAACTCTTCCCAGATGGGATACATGTGACTGATTTGGCTCTCTGAACGTGACCTGCAGGAGTTGCACAGGAAGGGTTTTTGAAAGGCAGCCTATCTTGTTTCTTATTGTGACGTGATGTCTTCTATTGATTCGTCCGAAGGGCTTTCGAGATCAGTTGTCATGTCCTGTCTTTGTGAGTTGAAGTGACTCATTTCATTGTTTAGCTACAAGACAAATGGTAGTTTTTGGGTTAACTTTACACTTATTGATTGTCAATGGGCCTCTGTGCTGTCTCTGTGCCATTACATTTTAGTGAGAAAAACACTGATCTCCATTTCTGTGTGTCATACTGCATTACGGTATCTGCCCATTAGCTGTGATTTAGAACTGCAAGTCTGGACTGTTGCAAGCAGGATTTGTTGCCAGGGAGAGCACTTGCTCTGAATTCTGTCAGTTTTTAGGAAACTGTAAATATTCCTCCACATAATCTTGGCTAAATCGCTCATACAGTGAGTCTTTTCACCGGAGCTTCGGAAATGTTTTGGTATTGATTAATCAACGAAATTTGAGAAGTTTTTGTCCAGCTCGCTCTTTTTGGGGACAGGTCATTGTTTCTTGGGATGTATGACTTTTTGACCGCTGACTGGGCGGCTACAATGCAAACGTGCCTCGTGAGCTGCGCTTCAGTGTGGAATGACTGCTCAAATTCTTGGAGAGAACCCATTTGCTCAGGCAGAGTGGAGAGTTTTGCCATAAAAACAAATTCCTCACTTATATTTGTCATTCGACTGCTTCATCACGTATCACTCAAGATATTTGACACTGTTTATAAATGACTCAACGTGTCAGATGTCTAAAGAAGCGCCTCGAGACACCGAACACAATGGCTTCTTTGAGTTTGAATCCTTGCGTTTGCTTCAAAGAGAATCCTCGTTTAGGCAGCGGTTGGGCTACAGAGGATCTGCGTTTTTTCATCCCCTGCCAGGCTGCCACCGCGTCTTCCGCCACCGTAAAACCTCTCTCTGATACCTGCCGTTTCCGAGAGTGTGCGGGCGGGGAGGCCTGCGAGCTGCGAACAGACTGTAGGGGAGCTACTGGAGAGAGCTGGGGCAGGGCGAATGGGGATTTCCATGTTCTTCTCAGTCTCGCTGATTGTGAGGCTGGGATAGGACACCTGGCCCTTCCTGCTCTTCCGTTGTGCACCCGCACCCCCTTCCCTGACACGCGCACACACATGTGCGCACACACTATCACACATACACATGACCCCCCCCCGTACAAACATCGATGTGCTCCTCAAGTGTCGCCGAGTTCATATATTTTTTTTTTTTGGGAGGGCGCCCCTTAGCTGCATGGGCGTTCTGTTCTCCCCAACTGACCCCGCTCATTTCAGCCTGGCTGGTCACATGACTTCCGTGAGAGCTCGCTCTCGAGCGTTGCCATGGCGAGCGAGCCTCGCTCTCCCAAACTGCGCCGGGTCTCTCGGAACAAAAGCATTGAGCTGTAAATTACAGAGGACATTTGGCCGTTTCAGACCGGCGACCTTGGCTGCGTCTGTGACCTCCACGGCTGGCTCTCTGCCCGTCGCTGGAGCGCGGCGGTGAAATTGAATTCTGTTGTAATGGAACTTCATTTAAATGACCTTTTGTGCAGCCTGTATTCATAACTTGCATGAAGGCTACCATGATGAATATTGGTTAGGACACAAGAATCTGAATAAGAAGATTTTCCTCAGATCATTCTGCTATGATTTAAAAACTGTCTTTATCACTTATTGGAAATGATGTAATAATGTTTCCAGCTGAATTTCAAATGAATATTTCAAACTGATGGCATAATAAATTACTCTGTGCATGATGTCTGTGTGTGAGGGTTTGGGGGTGACATCTTAGGACTTGCATCTCAAGAATTTGCTTAATTTTCTTTGGATCTTAAACTGCTTTTGTGTAAAAATGTGTCAGGAATATGCGCTCCATCTCCAGGACATCACCAATGCGCAAAAATAACCGGCAACGGGATGTCCTGGTACCCAGACTGGCCAGTTTTGCAGGCTACTTAAATGGCAGCTATAACATTTGTGATTTAGTAATTTTAAACTAAAAAGGTTGTTTAAACCCCTGACCTGAGTGAAGTGTTGAAAACCTGTTGTTGTAAGTACTCCACTGGCCTGTGGAGTCACTTTGCTGATGACAAAGATGTTTTTTATTTTTATTTTATTTTTAGACAGACAACAAGGCTAAATGGTTCACTGTGTGACCGTCTCCCCCAGCAGACCTGTTTAGATCCTGGAATTGTCCTCGTTGGGGTCTCAAAACCATGTTCCCTCTGTTGATTTCTTCCAGACAGGAAATGGTACTGTACATAAGAGGATGACCTCACTCTCTTGAGTTGGTTGCGGCGGATGCCTTCCATTAGACTTTGTGCCAGATGAGGGCATCCCTTTGAATCTCAGAATAGCTCAGTCTGGGTAAAACCCCTCGAGCCGCCTGTGCCCCTATCGTCTGTGTTTTAAAGGCCTTGAGCCTGTATAGCTATACCAAGTCTGTGACGATGGCTCAGCTAGCACTGTATAAGCTCCTCCCACTGACATGCCAATCACACTCACAGGTTGCCAGGCGCCCTCAGTGAGAGGCGCGCCTCTGTTCTGTCTGTGCTAGTCCCTTCCTGTTGCCTGGGACGGGCTGACTGGCTGACTAACGGTGTTCTTGGCTTGTGTTTCCCGTCTGCTGCCAATGTGATCGCTCACGTCTAATCCCACCAGTAGACTCGTGACCTGTGGTGTAACCCGCCCCCCCCCATCTTTTCACAAGTTAAAGAGGCTTTTGTGCTGTAATTGAAAAATGAGTTGCGTGCGAGATTTTTGGGAGAACCTCTGTGATTCACCGGATCGCTACGATAAAAGGTGGGCCACTCAGCAAGACTGTCTCTCAAATGGACACGACTCCTTTATCCGAATACTGGGTGTTTACATTAGCAAGAGTTCACATTGTCTGGACGTGTGCGTGTGTATGTGTGTGTTTACACTTGTTGTTCGTGAGTGTGAATGTGTACTGCACAGCTGTTTCTCCCAGTTTTCTATGATCCTGAGTCTCTGCTTCGAATGTGTTCTTTCTGGCTGTGGTGGTGCTGGTCCAGGCCATATACTGAAACATCCCCGATGCTCTAATAGCCATTTGCCCGTATCGTAAGATTGGTAGTGTTGTCTGGGCAGTGCTTCTTCAAGGGAACATTTACATGACACACCAGTATCCCTACAGCGGGTGGCCGTGGTTTCTGAGTGCGTCTTCAAAACCGTAACTGACTAAAGTCACCGTTCGAAAGATGTTACCCAAGAACCTCACATTTGAAAACCTGGAAGCAGGAGCGTGCTGGACAATGATTCATTTTTAGCTTTAAAATTGAGCTTCAACTTTTAAAATAAATTTTCAGCTTTGAAAATCCATATTTGGGAGTCGACTGTGTGAACGCATGTACTATGGCTATGATCCCGAGGAGCCACAATTTTTTCAATGGATAAAGGTCTCTATTTTTCTCTAAACCCTTAAGCACAGTAGTTCTTTGCTGTTTTCTGGCAAAAGATATTGAACTGTTGGTTAATGGATCTGATTCAAGGTTTTTTTTGTTTTTTGCCCTGACTCAACAGTCGTTTCTCAGAGAAGGAGAGCATGAGATTCGGCGAGGTGAGGAGAGGTCGTGGAAAAGGGTGAAAAGCATTCGCCAATGATTTGTTGACCTCATTAAAGACAGGGTGAATATTGATCCATAACTATTGCTGAATTGTTCTGAGGTCTTGGTGTATTGTGTTTTTATCAGACTTTAATAAAAGCATTTTGGCGGTGAGCGCAGATGTTTGTGCTAGCGTGACTTGTCGGGAATTGGCTGTGCAAAGACGTGCTGGAGCATGCAAAATCTCAGCAAAACATCACCAGCCTGGCAAAACAGGGGATCGGTGTGGCTCACTGTGGCTGTGCCTACTCAAGCCAATGAAGGAAAACCTGAGCGTAACAAGGGTTTTGGGGAAACACTCTTTTACTGTAGTGAGTGTGTGTGTGTGTGTGTGTGTGTGAACATGTCTCTATGTGTTCCTCATAATTTCTTGCTAGGGTCATTGTTTCGAAAGTTTTTGGTTGCCGTGTGCGCTGAAAACTGCACCAAACGATCGAGACGAAGCCGACTGCTGGTTACGGCTCTGAAGAGCTGGCGAGCGATGTAGGAGGGGCCGACCTCTTAATAAACTTGGCTGAACCTTCATCAGATTCCTGCTCTCTTTCTTTGTTTTACACCATTTTACTAGCTGCTCCCGCTTAGTTTTTCGCTGTAATTGTTGTAACTTGGTTACAGGAATTTTCTATGGTCATTCTGTGTTGGCGTTGTGTTTAGTGAACATCGAGCGTGTCTCTGTGAAACCGGTAAAGGATTGCTGGCCTGTGTTGGGTGTATCCTGGTCACTTGGCCATAGTCCTGGGATATACTCCAGCTCTCCCCTGCTACCCTGATCAACAGTAAGTGGGTTGGATGGGTGGTGAAATTCGGTGGGGTGTGGAGGGGGGAACGAGACGTGTTCATGCACCGTTACTGTTATTCTGGCCTTTTTTCCATCTCTGAGGTGATGTCATTGATGAGTCGCAGAGAAGATCAGAGCTGAGAACGCTGGGAAAGGCCTGTTTATAGCGTAAAATCCTCTCCGAGTTCATTCGGCGAGCTGAGGGTGGATATGGCTTCGAGCCACGGAATGCGGATTTTCACATGACAAAGTCGTCCATCTGACTCCTAATGTTTTTTTTTTATTCCGATAAATAATGCATTTGTGTGTGTATTAGAGGAGATTTTCCACTGCGGTCCTCTTTGAAATGAATAAAAACAATAGCAGCCCCCCCCCCTCCGAATGAATTTTAATACTTTATTTCAGCTCGGTGCTGACAGCTGCTTACAAGCTTGCTGAAGATTGTTCTGGAGCTGCAGGCTCTGCTTGTTTTGTTCTTACTTGGCATTCGATTTATCAGTTAAAGCATTTTATATCTGTTTGTTACAATTCACTGTCCTGAACTGGCTTCTTGAGACTGGTGCAGGTCTGTATTGGAATTGAAAACCATGCTGCTGCTCAGGACAGGGCCTGTAGGCCACCTGTAGGCCACCCCCGGTCTGAGTGCTGTAGGATTTTGCGACGAGTGAGACTGTGGCACCACGGTTGTAATGCATTGCACACGTGTGTCCCTCTCCGCAGGGTCCGCACATAGCTTCAGTCACTCTGGCGGCATACGAGTGCGGCTCAGTTAATTTTCCCGAGCCCCCGTACCCCGACGAAATCATCTGTCCTGAGGAGGATGGCCTGGAGGGCAGCATCTCTCTCTGGACCATCATGTCTAAGGTCCGGCTGGAGGCATGCATGTGGGTGAGTCCTGCTCTGACCGAGCATCCGGGCCGCACCAGCCCAAATCTCTCAGCTATTCCTCGGGTTTTTATTTTTGGCAAAGGATCGTGTATGGAGGTGAATGGCCTTCATTAATACTGCTTAAGAAGAGACCTGCTATCCTACAATAGCTGTCTGTGTCGGTGTATGAATGAATATTCCTCAATCTGTGGACCTTCATTTAAAAAATTGAAATGACAGCGGCATTACTCTTTGTAATTAGTCAGATTTAACGTGTGTGTATGTCTGTGTCTGGGTGTCTGTGCGCATCGGTGTGTGTGTGTGTGTGTGTGTGTGTGTGTGTGTGTGTGTGTGTGTGTGTGTGTGTGTGTGTGTGTGTGTGTGTGTGTGTGTGTGTGTGTGTGTGTGTGTCTATGTTTGCGCGTCTGTATGTGTGTGTGCGCACGTGTATGTGTGTGTCTATGGCACTGTGTTGTGAGAGCTGCCTCCGTACTTCATGGCCCGAGCAGCCCGGTTGTCGGGCGCTGACCCGGACGATGAGGATTACGAGGAATTTGAAGAGATGCTGGAACAAGCTGAGACTGCACAGGTGGGTGGGGTTTCTCTCACTCCCCGACTGCACAGGTGGGTGGGGTTTCTCTCGCTCCCCGACTCGGCCCTCGTGTTCCCTCTGCTCTCGGCCCTCGTGTTCCCTCTGCTCTCCCCTGCACGAGTGCGGTGTGTGTAATGAGTTAGTGCTGCATTTCTGCACTTTTCCTGTCCTCCGCCGCAAACAGGAGGGGATGTGTGAAACGGTCACATGACTTGCTGACACTGTCCCAGTCATGTGTCACGCGTCACTGCTCATGGCTTGTGCACGGAGTCTGACTCAAATCTTCCTGAAATGGTGCAAGAGAGAGGTCTCAGAACTCAGCAGTCTGTAGTTTCCCTGCTTAGAACATAGTGCTTCTTAAAAGAGCATTTCCTGCCAGTTCATTTACGTGAGTAGTAGTGCAGGCGCACACACGCGCGCGCGCGCACACACACTCATGCACGCGCGGCTCACCTTGGAAATTCCACTTGACCACCATGTTCCTTTACGTTCCTCGTGGTCTCTGCTGGTTAAGTTCCTCTGAGCGTTGAGAGATGTGATTGTGTTGGCAGGAAGCGGATGTTCTCTTCTTCCTCTGAGATCTGGAGAGCCACTGCGGTGTGCAGCTTCAGGAATGTTTGTTCCTATCATTTTCTATCTAACTCAGACTCATCAGCTGCAGTTATGAAGCAGGTGTCACGCTGTTTTCAAAGTTGGGGCACAATGGGTCTTCTATGGTAATTTTACCTGAAACATGCTATTTTAAAAAATGGAGATAAAGTGCATTTGTCTTTGAAATATTGGTTGAATTTCTGTTGACTGGAACCAACTGACGTGCAAAAAAGTGTGGACTCTGCATTCATCCAAGTTAACAAGCCGAACACCACTCGTCAAAAAGGCATCACGTTCACCTTGTCCATTGTTTACAGCTTGATTCTGTGAAGTCTCCTGTGTTTTCCTTGCCCTGCAGTGCACCAGCAACAGGTGTCAGACCACGTTTCTCTAAAAACTGAATTCAGATTATTTTGGCTGGTGATCATGCCCTCTTTGGTGTTCACTTTCAAATGTAATTTAAATTAATTACTTTTAGGGTAATTATAATTACAGTTGAATTGAACTTGAATTGATTTTGGCCAATTTTAACGGCAGTATGTCCCGGAGGTAGAGATAAAGTAAGTGATGCAGACTCAAGCCCCAGGATTTTACACTCAGGCACGTGGTGTCAGTGCTCTGATTCTCCCATTAGTCTTATAGCACGATAGCCACAGCTGGCAATGCAGCCATTTTGGAATGTGCAACTCCGGCACTCCTAAGCTGCTGGAGCGGAGGTGTGCAGGACAAGGAACATCCTAATGAAGCAAAGCTCTCTGCCAGACAGGGCAATAACTCTTCAGAACACCTCCGCTTGTAAACAAAAGTACATGCTCTCATTTATGAGCATAACAATATGCACATAAGTTAAAGGTTTTGTTACCCATCATTGACATCTTGTGTTTAACAATATAGCAAAAGCAGCATTTCCATCTTTGTATTTTATTCCCCCCCCCGCAATTTGTTTTCACCACCAAGGAGCTTCATGGCAAATTTATTCATTTATTTTGCCAGATTCTGAACTGACCTGGAAATGAGTTATTCGGCCCTGTGCTTGTTGTTGTTTGAAACCCCAAATTAAGCAGCCAACAGGGAGGGGTTTAGAGGAGGTTGAGAGGTGGTATCAAGTGTCCCGTGTGGTGTGGGGTAACAGTCAATGGCTGCTGGGATACAAAATCCCCGGATCATTTGTCCTGTGGTTGGAATAGGAACCATCTGCTGGGGGCGTGAGCTCCACTCCTGTGCAGCAGTTTGCTGATCCCGCGCTGAGCTGTGGTTTGCCGGTGCTGGTCATGTGACTTCTCTGAAACACCCCTCCTCCTGCTATTTCCAGTAAACTGTCTGAAAGGGAATGACTCAGAGTGAAGCCTCCTTCCCTTTAATCAGATCTGGTTAAATACTTCATAAGCTGCATACATTTTTATTTTATGGTAATTATGCTAACGTATTCTGGGATTGACAAGTTGATGAAATCATACCAGGAGTCAAATTAATTTTTGGCATCCTGTTGTTAAGTAAGACGCATGACATCTTCCTAGTGTTCGTGTCAGGATTTTTCAGTGCGTCAGCTCTTTTTCTGTTTTCCTTTTTTATATCCCCCCTTATTTAGATCAGCAAACCTATAACCCCTGCTGGGTTTCATTAAGAAAAAAGAGCATGTGATTATTCCCTTTTCTGACAGTCCTACATTGAACACACATGGAATAAGCTATTTATTTTTATTTTTGCCTGATTAAAGGTATCGTTTCAACTTACTAATTTCCTTTGTGGACCTTGTAAGCTTGTATAATGATGCAGTGTCTATACATTATGTAAATTGAATTTCCTTTTATTTGTTGACAAGTGTTAATATGCTTATTTCTAGGGGGGGAGTAGTAGTGCTGGCCTGAGGGAGACATGTTTAAGAGCAAGTTTTATTTAATAATAAAATAAAATGAGGCCACTGATGACTCTGCTACTGCTTGTTCTTGCATATCCTGAGTTTTGGGTACACTTTAGTGGTAGGAAAGTGGCGAGTTTTGTTGTACTGAATGGCCTGTGATGGCCAATCTGTTTATGTGTTCTTAGTTTCTCCTACATTCTCACCTGCCTGCCCTGTGGGGCCGTGTATCGGACAGGAAGAGTCTGCAGCATGCCTTTTAAGTGAATAAAGATTATTTTTCACCTAATTTCAACCTTAACGTGAAAGGACTGCTCAAAAATCAAGATTCTTTTCTTTTAAATTATATTTATGAAGTCAAATACCAGGCATTGCAAAGGGATCGTATGGATGGCCTGTATGTCTTTGTATTACCTGTCATATTTCTCCCTGTGAAGGACCTGGTCGAAGTCTCATGTTGAAGCATTTAAAGAGCTTATTTTAGTTTTTCTCTTGCATGATTCTGTACTGCAGGCTATAATTCCATTTGTTTAGGTGATGAGGGATTTGGCAGGATAAGAATGGGAGGAATACAGACTGTGACTGGTCTTATTGTTTTTTTTTTTAAACTTCATCAAAGTGACCGTTAATTTAGTCATCATCTTTCCCTTCTTTTTTTCTACGACCCCCCTCCCGCCATCGTTGTGATGTCCCTAATGCTGTTAACATAAAAAAAGAAGAAAAAAAAAACAAACAAAGCATTTGGACTCCATTAGAAAACCACACAAAATTCCTCCAGTTTCTGAGATCAAAGAGAATCAACCGTTTCACCGCTCTCTATCAAAGCCCCATTGATTGGGCTCCTCCAGGTGGCGTTATGTTGAATTTGTGCCAGTGTGTGTGCTCTGCTAAATTCTTCATTCACAGCCTCCCAAATTGGTCACATCAAGTATTAAAAACTCCATTTTTAGGAGTTCAGGAGTTGCTTCAACATTTTGGCATCAATGTGCCTTGGAACCTTCCCATATCAGTTGCTATTGTGAAATGATTATTTTGAGAAGAAAGCATCTTACAGCCACTCAGATAAGGATTTTCACTGGAAACCAAAAGCGTTTGTACAGCCCCTTTATGGAAGGCTTGGAGATGTCACAGAACAATGGAAAACTCAAACCAATCTATACATTTTTTTTGTATAAAATATGATTAAATTATTCAGTGGTCTATGAGTTTGTATGCGTGCAAAGCCTGCTTTGGTTGGTAAAAATGGACATGGAAAAATTGTAAATGCTTTTTATGAAAAGCGTGGCATTGTGAGTAACCACACAAATGTTAATGGTGGTGTCTTCCTATAGCCGGGGGGAGAGCATGGGGTTACTGTACAAAAACTCCAATGAGCAGCATGCTCTTAAAAATAGAACATAGAATTTGTAAATTTTATCCATAAATCCTGTCAACAGCCACCCAATTCCAGATTACTGAAATGGAGGCTTTTTGGACTCTCCAGGAATCAGGAATCGGGTGGCTGTTGAAACGGATTGATGGATATAATGTTGGTAAATCAGTGTAATGTATTATGCAAATTAATTTTTCACAAAAAGAAATTATTTGCAAATTTATTGATGCTTATTTAATTGACAGGTAACTTTGTCCTTTTTGCCCTAATGATTCTTTTTCCCGTAATATTTTTTTGAATACTGCAAATGGACTCAAAATTTCTCAACATTCAAAACGATTACTGTGTTTATGCTCTCAAGAGATACACTGGCGGAAGGATAAATACTAATATTCTTTTAGCTGTTTCCTAATGTAGAGCCACACAATTTGGGGGAAACATCACTGATTGCATGTTAGTTGATGCTAAAGTTTCCTGAGTACAAGTCCCTGTTATATTTAAAAAAAAAAAAAATCATGCACATTTGCAACTTAGGATTACAAATAACCTGTAGAGGTAATTTCAAAGAATCTATTTTTGTAGAAGTTCAAAAGATTTTACATCGAAGGGGTCCGACCTGCTGAATGAACTAAATGGAATTGGTAATTATCTTGCTTAGTTTGATACCGTTCATCAAAATATTAGTTCTGAGAGCAAATTTTCAATGTGATGTTTGTAAAGAGGGCTGTGATAAAGTGGGCAAAATTGATATTCCATATCAATTGATGATTTCTGAGAAGAGTTTTTTTTTTTTTTTTCTTAACCCTTGGAGCACTAAATACAGCTATTGTTGCTCAATGATGTAAGATATCAAAATCAAAGCTGTTGAAAACCTATCATGAGGCAACTTGTTTAAAAGAGCCCCCGCAAGGGGAGCTGTTTTAAACAAGTCGCCGTATGATAGGTTTTCAACAGCACAAGATAATGAAATGTATATTTTTTTTAAATTTTATTTCAGCACTTTAAGGCTTAATGATGGGTTTTATTTGTATTTAGTGGCTTGAACATGACATTGCTAAAATTATCAGGAATAAATTTGGGAAAATGAAGGCGAATGAAAAAAGACGCATTCATTTGATGATAAAGTTTTAAGGGAAATGTAACACTGGTGCTCTCGGAAATGTGGAATAAGATGTTGGTATTTCTGGCACTCAGAAAATGGTTATTTTTCAAAAAGAAGCGAGAAGAATAAAAAGCCTTTATAATAACATGACTAAACAGTTTAAAAAGCTGTCATGTTTCGACCTATGCAGTCTTCGTCATTTTTGTTCTTCTTGCGTCTTTGTGAAATAACTATTTTCTGAGTGCCTGGAATGCCAACATTTTTCGGTTAAATTCAGAAAAATATTTGAAAATTGTGAAATCATCAGGAACACCAAATGACTCACCGAATATGAAGGGCGTAGAAAAATATGAAGAACATATTTTGTAACCAGGGAGTGTGTAAGTGGTGTGTGTGTGTCAGGGCAGGGTTTGGAAGTTCAGTAATGGAAGAATAGAAGCCCTCTGCTGCCATTTCATTACATAGTATTAATTATGGTTTGTGGGCATCTCTGCTGAAGTAATTCTTTCCCTTGAAACCTTTCTCAAATTTGTTGATCTTCTTCATTGTCAATTTTATAAGTTTATTGTATTGTTAGGTATTTAACTTACTGTGTGCAACAATTAGTTTAATTCTTCAAATAGTGCAAGTAACACCCAGTAAAAACTTAAAAATTTCTGTCTGCACAATTATTCGAATTGTCCAGTTCGTTAATCTTTTTTTTTTTTTTTTTTTTTTTTTTTTAATGTTGAATTGGTTAGTTTAATTTGGTTTATTATCAGACATGTCTTTGTAAGTGTGATCTTGTATTGAATTGTATTTATATCTTTTTTCTCTAACCTTTCATTTATTTTATATTGCACTTTATAAAACAATTGGAATGATTGTTTTTTTTTTTTTTTGAATATATATTTTATAATGATCCATCTAATACCTGACTTAAAATTGTCAGATCTTGATGTTGAATTTTTATTTAAATGTAAATATGTTTAATACGTTTTGCTTCCTTGTCTAACAATAACAATCTTTTGAAAAAGACCATATTAATTTTTGTATCAATTACATAAAATAAAGATGAGTGTTTTTCTCAGATTTTTTTATTATTTAATTTCCAGACCCTGTGTGCTTGTATTTATATATTGATTATATATTGACAACATTTGTTTGAATTAAACTCCCAGAAACTATTTTTCTTCATTTTCCTGTTAGTTACTTTATTACATGGGTTTTGTGCTTTAGTAAGTATATACTGCGTAATTAAAATCATCTCACTATAATGAAAAACTGCAAGATGTTTATGCATTTAATAATTTCTTTGCTTTTCATTGTTTTTATTTTTTAATTTTATTTTAGGACTTTGCCACCAGAGCAAAACTTGCAGTACAAAACATGGTGCAGAAAGTGGGATTTTTCGGTATTCTAGCCTGTGCCTCTGTAAGTCTTCATCTCTTGTTTATCATTTTGTGCATTTTCTCTGAAGAGAGTTGACTCTAACCCTGTAATTTATCATTTCACTCAAATTTATTTCCCTATTAGAAAAAAATAATATGCCATTTGGGTCCATTTCTTTATCATTGAATTATTAGAATTGTTGGAGTTTTAATGCAGCTCCTGACCACTAGAATTTAGAATTTTCAAGCGTAATATTTTTGCTGGTGTTGGGCCTTACTTGTAATTGAAAATGAAATTTATAACTGAAATGATCTCTTATGATTCAAAGTGCAAGTCTATAAATGATTTCATTTATAGATTTTTAATTTTTTTTGCAATATAACTGATGGCAATGATATAATATCACTTTCAGATTCCTAACCCTCTGTTTGACTTGGCTGGTATCACTTGTGGACACTTCCTTGTACCATTTTGGACCTTTTTTGGAGCCACCCTTATTGGAAAAGCTGTCATAAAGATGCACATCCAGGTACGGGTTTCACAGCCAAAAGGGCAATTTAGTACTTTCACTGTTAATCATGAATTACTTTCAATTTTATTTTCCTTGCATCAAGGATAGTTGAAGCTTTAATGATGGCTGAGACCTTGGGTTGGTAATCAGCCCTGTATCGATGACACCCCTTTGGGTCCAGAATTAGGCCTGATCATATAGTTGCCTAGTTTTAGTAAGGAAAGTCAAGGAATTGAAACCTTGTAGAATATTTTGCACCACAGCGCGGACATGGACGAAGTGGTGTTGAGTTTAACAATGACTCCATTCAGAGTAAGAAATATATTTCCCCCATATATTTTTACCTGCAGTTTTTGTGTCACAAGATACAAGTTGTTCTCTCACTGCTCTGAAGCAGGAAGGGGGGATAAAATGTTTAATGAAAGGTTGATGAGTCATTTGACAGATTTTGTTTCTCTGATTGGCGATTGGCTCTCACATTTCCTTTTGTCCTGTCTTGAGCTCTGACTCATCAGGTTGTAGACGGGCAGAGAGTGTGTGTGTTTGTGTGTGAGTGTGTGTGTTTGTGAGTGTGTCTCAATGCTGTAGACTTGGAAAGCGATGCTTAGTACCAGCCTGTGATCTCCTCTGAGTTTACCCACCCCTGAAGACTCGAAAGAGCTGAGCCTTTGTGCTTTAGCCCTTGTGCATAAGAAAACACGCCCCAGGTCCCCCCCAGAGGTCTTTAATTTCCTGTCATGATTAGCTGGCAGACATGTGTCATGATGCTCAGTCAGTGTTAACCCCCCACTGGAGATGCCGGCCCCTACATCTCTGCTCACGTCCACCACCAGAACAGAGATATGATGGAGTATTACTAATGATGGCTTGCAGGAAAATGGCTGATTATCTGTTTACATCCTGTCTGTGTTTGTGACCACTATCTTGGCTCTTACCTTCCTCGTTTTCCTCTTCCCACAGAAACTGTTTGTGATCATCACGTTTAGCAAGCACATAGTGGAACAGATGGTCTCTCTGATCGGGTGAGTTACTCCAATTTTGGGTCCTCAAAGGTTGCTCAAATGCTTAAGAGACGGTTGCGAGAGGCTGGCATGAAAACATTAGTGAAATAAGATGAGTGCGGAAGGGTTCATCACACATGCACTTTTTGATGAAGAGAGTTGGTAATGTCATTCAGTGATTGGTCTGACAACTGGTTTTGACTTAATCATTTATCATTTTTTAAAATAATAATTTTCATTATTTCTCATTTATTCATTATTGTGGTGCAATTTGTGCTCTGATAAGTATTTGGATTATTGCTGATGTGAGGCATTGGTTTTCTCAGAAATCCCAGTTGTTGGATAACAAATCTCGTTTTGTCTGTAATAAACAATGTTGTTCGCAATATGATTGCATTTCGGCAAATCAGCTGCCAACAGGTACACTTAAAAAATAAAAATTGGAGCATTTAAAATCATTGTTATAGTACTTCCTCAAACCCCAATTGATGCATTTAAGATCAGTGCTGTAGTACTTCCTCAAACCCCAGCCCCCAGAAAGTACACTAAATTGTTATATATGTTACACATTAATTTATTGTGTTTGTATATGTGTTCTAAAACATTTTAACACAAAGGGCTTTTATTTAAAGTTTCTAGATATTAAATAATTTAAAATAAATGTGCGGGGTGCAAAAATATTGTAAAATTATATGATATTGTTGAACAACTCTAGTGCTATAGAACAATACTTCATTACTTACCTGTTTTGAGTATCTGTAGAACTCTGTTACTTTTGGGCAGAGCAAATATGAACATTCTGGTGTTTTCAATGCGTAAAATAATTAATAAAATAAAATAAAGAATAAACATTTTTAAAAAACCACAGTAATAAATCACCGCCTTGTAAAGCTGGCTGCCAAGAGCAAATATGAGCATGCAGAGAAAAGTTATTCAATGACAGTAAAGATGTTTCTTTTCTTCTATTTCCAATTTCATTTTTTGTTACATTTTTTTAGATCAATGTAATTATGAACTCTGAGTGGTCATGCATCCCTTTTGGCATTTGCCCACCTTGCCAGATGGCCAGTCCATCACTATCTTAGGATATCTTTGCTAAAAAAAAATATTTTCTTTCACTAGACGGGACAATATTAGGATTTAATCCTGGGAAACAGGACTTTCAGAAATACACATCCAAACCGTTTTCCATTTCTTGAGAAGCATAATGTCGAGAAAAATGTTTTTTCTTAATTGAACATTGAGAACTTCTCACAGACACCTGTCGTCTGGGTCAGCAGCTTCACTTTCTGATTTAGGATTACTCTTGACTTATTTCCGATTAAGAATCGCAGATTTAATTTAGCGCACTGAGTAATCAATATCAACACGTTGCCAGTAATGATTAAGATGCGTTAATGTCAAAGACATACAATACAAGGTTATAATATCAGGTTGTATTGACGGAAATTATCCACATCATTAATTAGAAACACAATCTACACTTTCTCTGAAAGTTTCCCTCAGACCGCCTTGCAAATACTGAGTGGCGCCATTTCATATGGCTACCATAATGCTACCAGAAATTTCCCTGTCATTCTACCCATTACAGGTGCTAGCCTTGATCATTGTCTCAGTGTATCTAACATTGGTTGGCTATTACAGAATGCTTACACTAGCCTCTGAACGCTAACAGAATGAATAATCCGTTTCATGGCAACAGAATGACTTAGAAAATGCCATATTACTTGCTATGGCAAATGTGTTTTTGTAATGCAATGCAGAAATGTCAAAAAAAAAAATCACTTCCATATTCAGCACACAGATCACTGGCAATGAACTTGGCATTTTATATTCCTTGCAGCTATGAGGAAGTACATGCTGTATGGAAAGTTGATATTCTGTTCATTCTGATGTTGATTAACAAAAATGAATGGCATTCTTTTGCTTCAATAATTTTTAATGCCACCAAATAATACACTAAGGCAGTCAGGTTGGGAACCCATAGGTTTATAAATATTTCTCCTTGTTGCATTTAGGGTTGTTTGAATGTATGACCGATGCAGTTTTACTGTACCTGAATTTGTAGGCCAACTTAAAAACAACTGCAATTCCCGGGATTCTCAGGATAGTGTCTTTCTCTTCCCGGGACAGGAAATGCCCCCTTTTTTGGGAAAAAAATAAATAAAAATTAGTCACAAGACGATACTGGCATTGGCATTGGCTACTGTATGATATCTTCTGTGTAAAGACTAAAATAAAAAATTTTGAACACATAATAAGCAATAACATAACTAACATTTTAATAGCCTTTCAGGCTATAGGCTAATCTTGCAAACAATCTCCTGATACAGGGTGAAGATGGGCCACATTTGTAATTACAGTACTGTGCAAAAGGTTTGGGCACATTTGACACAATTCTGTGAGGCAAAGGTGTTTCCAAAAATCATTCAATTAGTTTCTAAATATTGAAAAATGTACTATAAAATGCTGTGAACTGTTAGAAACTATCGCAGATCAACATTTAGTGTAACTGCCCTTTGCCAAAAAATCTGGGACGCTGTCCTAAAGTTTTGTAGTTGTATAAGATTATTGGCTGTGCGGTTAGCCTAAGCTCATTGGAGAATATGCCACAGTTCCACTGCAGGCTCACAGCCTCACTTGAGTCTGTGTCACCAGGTATTCCCACACAGCCTTGATGATGTTGAGATCAGGGCATGGCATTTGTATCAACTGTATTTTGTAAAATATAAAGTTCCTTTGTAAGATTTTTTGAACTAGCATTTGGTGATTCAAATGTGCCATTTATCTACAGCGCTACTCATATGGAAAACAAAAATAAACATCCAACATCAAATTTAAATTTCAAAAAATTTTGGGTGCCTAAGACTTTTGCACAGTTCTGTAAGTTAGGCGGTTAAAAGGCCTACAATCCGTTCTGGATTCGGAGCATCCGCAGAATAAAGCAGAGCGCAAAGCAATTTTAGAATTCACCTTTTTCGTTCTCGTTTACGTTGGCTAGCTCGTGCTGATTGGCTGCCTCAGTATCACCTTGGGTTGGAAATGGTTTCGTTCTGATGTTTTTTTTTAATATTTAAAATTAAAGAGAGATGATCGCTCAAGTTTTCACAAATTGATGATCTCACTTTGTTGACTGGGTAGTCTGCTGTTTTGGTTTTGGTGCGCTGTTATTGGCACAGAGATCACAGGGGTATTGCGCAATACCTGTCTACTTGGGCTCCCCCCACATCCCCCAAGACTGTCAGTCATGGAGTCACTCGGTCATGTCAGACGACTTCTTCATGAATCTGATTGGTTGCTAATTTGTCAATCTGCCAGTCTGCAGATCAAATAAGTTTTTTATTTATTTTTTTTTTTTAATTTGTAGAAGTGGGGGAATGTTGTTCCCTTGTGCTCCCCCTCCAGCGCACCCCAGTTAGATTGGTCTGCAGCAAATAAAGGTCAAAAACTGCAAAACCTTTTTGAAAATAAACTGTTTGGCTGCTCATGACCAATACATACAGTATATGCCTGCTTGCCTCAGCATATTTGACCTTGATCGTCAGATTAAAGCTCAAGTCCCAGGCCTCAAACTGACTAACAATATATACATTCCTATTAGTGTCTGATGCAAATCTGAGCTCTAAATGCAGTAATATATCCTGACATTACATGTCCCACACATATTGCAGAATTATCAGTCATTAAGGCTGATCATTAATGTCCTTCTTTGAACTGGTTAGCTGGTGGCTGAACCATGCTAGGCTTTTGTCAGAGTTGAAGTCATTTAAAATGATACAGGTCTGCTCTTGTGTGGATGTGGGCGCACGGGGCAGTGTTGCAAGATTTGTGCTATAAGCAAGATAAAGAGCATTTCCTGTTATAACTTGAACCAAAGGTCAAATCCAAGGTCAAATTTTGTATGGGCTTGTGCCATTTAGACCTCTGATTAATTAGGAGATTATTGTCCGATTTTGACCAAAATCAATAGGCAACGAGACCTCACCACTGCAAATACCTATGCCAAATACAGATAAAATTGGTCAACAGTGGTGACCTGCAGTTGGATTGCAAGAAACCTCAGTGGACGTGGCAGCGAGGGATACGACAGTGGTAGAAGGAATGTAAATCCATAATATCCTCCAATTTGTTCAGGGGTACAATAACGTATTGAACCATGAGAATGCCCTCACTTTCTGTGTAGGATCAGCATCAGTATAAATTAAGTGTTTTTGGTTCGCAGCTCAACAATTGCTGCAATGCAGCCTCTCGTGTTCAATTGGGTAGTTCCGTTGCTTACATTACACTGCCAGACAAGGTCTATTTATGTGATATTTAAATTCCACTTGGGTGGCAATTTCAATTGAGAAATTGAACCCAATTATCAACCAAATTTGTTTATTTGGTTGATTTAGTCACTAAGGGGGCAATTACTTTTTCACACAGGGTCAGTTGGGTTTTGATCGCCTTTTTCCTTTAGTAATAAAATCGTAGTTTAAAGACAGCATTTTGTGTTTATGTGGGTTATCTGTCTAATATTTAAATTTGTTTGATGTGAAACATTTAATTATGACAAATGTGCTCAAATAGAGGAAATCGAGAGGGTGTCAAATTCTCTTTTCTCAGCACTTAATGTCGTGTTAATGGGGCGAAAGCTGGATGTTCCTTAGACTTCACTATAATTGTGTGACATACTTCAAAAAAACAATGTGACTCTTCACTTATGGGCGATTTGCCTTGTGTGCAGTTTTATGTGCTGCTGGGGGTGGGGTTTTCTGAGGCTGGTACACAGATATGAATCGCGGGAACAGGAAGCCTCATTACACACCTGCTGCAGGGAGTGTCCCAGACGATGCTCTCGCACACCACCTCGACGCCTTATCAAAGAAACCATTTGACTGGAGGTTTCAGAATTAGCAACACAGCGGAACCTTCTCTTGCCACTCAGTCATATCGAAACCAACGCAAAACTCAGCTCATTCATCAAGGGCATTGACAAATAAGAGACTCAACCACGAGGCCTTGACTGCATGCTGAAGTAAAATTTACGGCACGAACATTTGCTTTTTTGCAGTCTTTGTATCATTGTAGAGAAATCCAAAGTGCAACCGATTTTCTGATTCAGTAGGGAAGTGGTGAAATATATCGGAGTAAAATGGACCCATTGAACCAGTTACAGGAAAAAAAATTTTTTCTGATCATCATGTTCAAGAAATCTTTTTTTAGCTGTAAACATTGACACAAATGAATATCCATTAAGTTATTATGGACTAAAGCCACAAGTGAAAATTACTCCCTAAATTCTGAATGTTTCATAGAAAAACAACCACATTTGGCAACATTTACAAAAAAAAATATTTCAGCCACTGTAGCAGATTAAGACATGAAGTAAAAAAGCAGAAGCTGTGAAGCAAATAAAGGTCATTTATATTTGAGTTTTGCATTCTTTGACTTGTTTGCGGGTAAATCCAGTCACACAACAATATTTGGGCATTTTTATTATTTCAGCTAGCTGAACAAAAAGACAAGAATGCATCATCATGGCTTGTTTTCCCTTGCAGAATGCACTTGAAACTTTTCCCCCTGATTGAACAGTCTTTCTTCCTCTGATTGTTTTGTTTGCGGGCAACATGCTGATTGGCTAGTCAGCTCTGGCATAAAGGTCAAAATTTATGCATATAATTCCTAGTTTGTAGCTTGTTAGTTCAGTTTTGCATATGCAGAAAGGACATTTTTTGTCAGTCTCTGAGACTTTGCGAAACTTCAGTTGAAAACGTTCCCGCGCAAATTTTAATTACACATACTGAAAATATTTCTACAACTAAAAAACTTCTTACGCTAGTTAAAATTATATTTATGTGCACAAAACGTTTTCACGCATGCACAAAATATTTCTACAGCTACAAAGCTTTCGTTGCATGTGCAAATTATATTTCTGCTCCAAAACTTTTTCATGAGCTCAATACATTAAAGACCCAGTTATTAGCTTCTATAGTATCATTTACAAATGGTATACAGTTTTTTTTTTTTTTAATCCATAAATATTTGAAATGTTTTGACATTTTTTCAGAAATCAGATCTCACTCAGCACTGTTACACTGAAGAACCTGAGTACAGCACATTGTTATATGTATCAAATTCACAATGTGTAAAATGTTGTACAGTCATACAACTGAAAAATATGGCGACAAATGTGCTTCCAGGAACGTCCAACAAATCATCCTTCTCCTATAACTCCCACCCACTGATTGCTGTATTGACCTTGGATCCTCAAATCTGGACCTTGAATCCCAATCCAGTTTAGGTTTTCTTTTATCTTGGAGTAGTAAATGAACGCTTAAAGGGAGGGCGGCAATCCAGCTGTACTTGGACCAATAGGACCTTGATTTGAAAACCAGGGCTGAGAGGGGTGATCATCAACTTGGTCAAAACTGTTGTCGTCATTTTCAAGAAAACGTGCGTAGACAGCCTCAATGTCATTCCTGTCACTAAGCTTCTCAGATATTTTTTACGTATCAATGCATGAGTCATTTATATAAAGTAATAAAAATAAACTTGGAAAAAACATTACACTTGATTTCCCTCAATGCAGATCAGATTGTCCAATGGGTTTTAAGTGCATTTCAGCATTTGCACTTCAGCAAAAATATTTGTAAATGTTCACTTCCTTTTGGTCATATGATCTGATGCAATACAGATATTGCAGTCTTTCTTAATGGATTTAAAAAGTCCAGCCTCTTTGTAATCTGGAGGCTGTTTAACCCATGAAGACCTTAGGCGCCCTCAGGAAAAGCATTCTAAAACCTCTTAAAAACTGAGTTTTCTGAAAAACTTGACAGAATTTTCAAAATTTTCCAAAACCCTTATTTTTCTGCCTCTGTAGCAGGAAAAAAACATAAAATAAAAACTTTGTCATTCATTGGAAGTTATTGCCTTTGCCATGATGTTCATTAACAAAAAATGAAAGATGCAATGACATTTCCATAACTATTATTATTTATTTATTTATTTATTTTTGTCCCATGACATGGCTTTAGGTTTTCATTTCTTTAGCTGTCCAATTTACTGCTGGACAGTGTATCACTCCTACTTTGTTCGCATATGAATTTATCTCCATCACATGTCACAATTTACAAACACTGGTAACAGCATTGTATTGCCAGACAGGTCAATCTTCACCCCTGGCTTGAGATGATACTCACTCTTACGGAGTGGATGACCATTTTCCCGTCATGCAAAATCTGGCAAACTCGTTAAAAACCTCCTCCACCACCTGTTTGAATATGCGTCTCGCCCACTTTGCATCGTTTCGCGGGTTAGCGGTCACATCATAATCTGGGTCTGAATCTTCAAATTCATTGTTGTTTTCATCAAACTAACTTTGGAAAAAAAGTCACTTTTGTGTAATACAAATCCAGTCATTAATTTTGCCATTCCCATTTGTATTCCAGCACATCACAATGTATTCAATCAGTCACGTTTCTTGAAAACGATTACAATCATCTAAAACGCCCAAACGTCGCATCCGGACTTAAAGGGCGAACCACTCCAAGGTTGCATCTGGTCTTAATGGGTTAAAAAGGCAGTGTTGTCACAGCCAGTAAAAGAAGAGGTATGTCATCCTTGCATTGAGGAAGACCTCTGAGATCATCTAATCAATGGGGAAAAGTGACCTAATATACTGGAATCAGTCCGATTCCTTCCGATGGTGATCTAATGATTGCTCACCAAGCAGACTGGTCATTGCAGTCGTCTACCTGTCATCAGAAATGACATGAAAGCAACACTCTGTCACTTGGTACTGACCAATACCTCATCTTATGCTGGAACTGTGATACTGTCTTGCAGTGAAACTTTATTATTCTTTGAATGGAAGCATTGAGCTTTTATAATCATTGTTCATGAGGTTTTCCGCCCATACAGCCTTGTCATATTCTTTGCATTATGATTTTATATACAGAATTTTCAGATCTTCTAACCACTGAAGTTTGTTATCTGCTGGTGTGGTTAAATGTGTCAAGTAGTGGCTGACGTGGAGATTTACTAGGTGCCTGAGACCGTCTTAGAAGGTTTTTATGTTGGAGCCACCGTTTAGGCAGATTTTTCGCCCTTTGTTAGCTTGAATGACCTCAGTATAGGTTTTGCGGGAATGTTGCGCTTTGTGAGTAAAGCAGTGTTCGATGGAATATGGGTTGAAAAAACAGTGTGTGACTGATGCTGACAATGTGATTTCCGATGCATGTGAAATTACTGTGTAAATTTATGGTTGGGGGATAATGTCTCAGAATGTCTTGAATGAACAGAGTGCATTTTTGAGCTCGAATCTCTCTGCGTTTTGATATGACTCATTATATGGTATGATGGGGGAGTCGGGCTAGTCAAATTAAGGGCCTTAAATCTCGCCCTTAGACTAACGTCAGCAGACATAGCTGAATAGTCTGTTCTGTTCCTGGTCCCATATGAGAAAATGGCCAGAAGTGTATTGAATTACCCCAAATCTGTTGAACTTCAGTACAGTTCCCCACCACCCGATCTGGTGTGGCTTCTGATCGGACAATGTCCTGGTTTGAGAGGACCAATGCTTTCATTGTGGTGGTGTGAGTATTACACAGGGCAGGCGAGTTTACTTAAGGATGGGGGTATATGGTTGTTGGACCCTGTCTTGCTCAGAACTTGGACGTGATGTGGCCGGGCTGCTCTATTGGACACGAAGGCTGAGGAGCTCTGACTTGTACCCTGTGGAATCCGGTCTTTGGGAAATGAGCTGTTGGGTTGTGTCGGCAGTGGGAAAAGAGGGCCCATTTACATTCTGATTTCTGAGGTTTGCAATGCAGTTTAACCCTTTAAGAGTCTCCTCTGCATTTCCTTTGTGGCTGCAAAGAGCAGCCTCCCACTGAGGGGCGGTCGTGTTCGGCGGAAGGACATCTCATTGGTTGAATTTGAAAACAAGCAAACGGTATTTCTGTTTGAAAAGATGTTTGAAAATCATAACTGGCTTTTCCTGCATCTGTCTGAGGCATCTCAGATGAGTTTTTTCAGCATGTCCCTCAAGTCTGATGGAGCCCACGTGTCCAGTACAAAAAATTGAATTTTAATAATGTTTAATATGAAATAAGAATAATAAGTGAAGTATAGTATATGAATTAATAATATGAAAGTTTAAATGTAATTATATAAGTCTTGTTGGGGATTTGATTGTTAAAAATATTTAGGCCTATTGTTTCTATTTTGCTGATACATGTAATGATGTTGCTAATTTGTACATGCTGATTTTCCACCTTATATATTGATATGTAATGGAGTCTAATGCTATATAACTTAACGGACTCCGTGATCGCCCCTAAACGCCATCAAGATTCTGTTTCCATTTCTTAGTAACTTGATTGTGTCATATGGAGGAGTCTACCACATAGGTCATGAATGTGCACAGAAAGGTACAGATACCAACACTGGACTGTTTGCGGAAACATGTCTCAGCAACAATGACTCGTAGTTGCCTTCCTGTCCTCAGGAATGGTTGCCTGTTACCTATTCTGTGAATGATCTCAGACGCAGCTGTGTGTGTGTGTGTGTGTGTGTGTGTGTGTGTGAGTGTTGCTATAAGTGGGATTGAGTTTGTGGCTGTAGTCCCTGTGCCAATGAGGGCTGAATTATTCACTCATTCTGCAATGAAGTTAAATGTTTAACCCTCCCATTGTGTTCCGGGTCAATTTGACCAGACTCAATGTCTCTAAGAACATGGTTAACATACCTTTATCAGCTGAATTTTTTTCCCCCTAACTTTACAGGTAAAACATGAATTTAACCTAAAAAAAATATTTTATGTTCTGTACACGTTATAAGCATCGGTGTTGTTTAGATCATTTTGACCCCAGGATCAATTATTACATAAAACCATCATGTTGATCTTGCCTTTGTTGTGTTGCCTAAGACTGAGGGCATGTTCAAATTAATTTCTCATTCATTTCACATTTGGTCTCATTCATTTCGCCATAATCCTGTAAAATCGATGCTTGATGTATAATGGGAGGATAAGGAAGTCGTGTTTTATTTTTTACTTGACCATTAAAATGGTCAGTAGAAAGGCGTAAATAAGCTGAGAGGAGATTGGGTAACACTTTCAGTTACAAACATCTTATGTAGTTTTTCATTGCAGGGATCAAACTGATCTAAACTCAAAATGGTTGATGAATATAAATAAAATAGGGGGGTTAACTTGCTGCATGTGTTCTTATTTGAATATCACTGGAAATTGAGTGTGGAGTGTACACAACGGTGATGGTTATACTCTTGCTTTGTGAAGTCTGAATTCAGTCGGTCAGTCAGCTTATCAGTCAGACAGTGTTCTATCCGGCAGGAAAAGTGCAAGACACAAGCAAATGAGTAATGGTCGCGGATTTATGACTTTGAGCTCGTACGGCTGATAGCACCAGCAGCAACAATGAGTTTCTAGCCAGTGACAATTATGGGAAATTGTTAAATTTTCATAATCATTTAAGTCTGACAGGAAGAGCTGCCAGGTGGGAATGGGCACACTGCGATGCTGGAAAGTGCCTGGCCAATCATCAGCTGGCATTTTGCGTAACATTTGCAGTACTGTTGGTGCATTCAACCCAAGACCGAAGAGAAATTGTGTAGTTCTGTGTTTAGTCTGAATCCATTCTGCCATACACAATTATAGGCCGACCACTGAATCCTGAGCAGAAATTCTCATATCACAATATTACATTGCACATTTTTTAAGAGCTATTTGCAGTTCTATGTATTTGGAAAGAGGCTGTTTAAGTGCCGCCATTCTGACGGGTGTAATGAAATATGGATATAGATACCTACAGATTAATGTTGAATGTGCCAAACCTCATTGTTTTCAAATCCATCAGGCTGGAATGCCGAGCCAAAAATAGTGGTCTACTCTGTAGATATTCCTTTAAGATTCATTCATAATTTTAATATTTGATAGAATGCGGTGAATTTGTATATTTTGGCCTTGTGGGCAGTATTTCAAGTGAACGTACATTTAAATCTATACTGCATGTGATGTAGATGGTATACACATTTCAGTCTTTAGTGAACTTGAATAAACATTTATAATATTTGCATTATACATGCATTTATGCACAAAAATTATTGTAAATTATTCTGTCTTTAAATAGGGGAATACCCTCTTTTATATGCCTTCGCGCTGGCCACAGCCATGGCTGGAGGCATTATGTTTTTAGGTTGTCTTTCCAGCCGTACATCCGTCCGTCCAAACGTCCATCTCAATCTTGTGAATGTGATATCTCCAGACATAATTCAAAATGTCCACTCGGACTCAAGGAGGTACTGATCACATTTTGGTAGTCAAAGGTGAAGGTCGCTGTGACCTCTAGTCCGTCTCATTGTTGTGGACGTGATTTCTTCGGAACGCCAGGAAGAAATGAAAAAAATTTTTTTAAATTAAAAATTGGCACAAATATCCACTGGGATTCGAGGAAGAACTGATGAGATTTTGGTGGTCAAAAATAAAGGTGACCTCACATCCATCCCTTTCTCAGTCCCAATAAACTTCTTATGGGCCATTTATAAAAACTGCTCATACACGTACATTTTCACAGCTAAAAAACACCATGTTGGGTCAGATTTGTCATTTCCAACATTTTCTTGGTGATCCTTCCACTTTCATCCCTCCATTTTTTATCTTCTTTTTGAGTTCAGTAGACTTCCATTCATTTTCAAAAGATTTAATCATGGAACTATTATTAAATTATTACTATTACTATTATTAAGATTTAATAAGGGAGGTATTATCTCAGAAATGGAGATGAAATTAAATACATTTTCAAAAGTATGAGGAATGATCTTGAATCCTCTGTATGTTGTGCGTAAACTATGCAAGTGGCCGGGTTCTCACAGCTCTCGGTCCCTAGAGGTGCACTAGCCCACATTTTGAGACTACCTTATAGAGCAAGGATTACATTTTCAGACTATGAGCTGGTTGGTGTTGGGTGGTATGTCTCATTGCAGAGGGTGTATAAACCTCAGGTGATGATACCGTGTGCATTCGGAGTTCAGTATTTTATGATTCACGCTCAGAAATGGGGTAAAAATATCTAAATACTCCCTTGCTGCTGGAGTGTTTCCCTATAGGTGCTTAAAACTGTACCCCTGTCTGGCAATAAATGATTTACTGGGAGTAGACGGAATATCAGAAGCACCCCTGAAAATTGCTTGATTTTTTTTTTTTTTTTTTTTTTTTTTTTTTTTAAGTCTCCGAATCAGTTATGCCGCCAAAGCAACATGAAGATGGTATAACAGTGGTACACAAATAGCAGGTGTGTCAGTCTCAGAAATAGCAGAAATATTTAAGGTGCCAAGGGGAACTGTATCGAGCATAATGATGACCTACGCCGCCATAACATCGAACAAGGGCAATAGAAAAACTACTTTGGCTGCGAGTCACAGCTCTCTTTCGGAGACGGGCGAATATTTACTAATAACCATGGAACCACAGGTCTAAAAATCATTTCATAATTAAATAAATCCATATGTGAACCAGTACCAGCAAAAATTGTACACCATGTGTGAGCGTTTCACATTGCTAGTATTTATGGCAGTGGATTTGATGATTTGACCAACCCTTGTTCATGCACCTTTTTTTTTTTTGCTTGTAAAAACATACTTGATGCTTAAATTGAACACTATTGTGCTTTCAGGGTACTTTTGAGGCTTTCAGGGTACTTTTGAGCAAATCTTACAAGAACCAAAAAAAGAGGTTATAGTAGAAAAATGTTCTGATGTATCTTCATTGCAGAGAATGTATTGTACACCAATGTCATCCTTGGCTAAGTTAAAGGTCACATCTATTCTTCAGGAGAATAATTTATGTTGAAGCTGCTAAATTATTTGGCAGGATCTCCCAGCAGTTGAACATATTTGTTTTTTCTGTCTTGCTCTGGATCCAAAATACATTGTGCCACATATTACTTTGGTATCATTTCTTGTTTCTGCAGAGGGATTTTAAATCTGAAAATATTGATTCAGTAATTATATCGGCGAATTATGGAATCATCATAGCTGCCGCTACCATTGTAGATCCTTCATGTTAATGCGATAACTCAAACTATTCTGTAGATCCTTCTCAAATTTTATATGCCTTTTATCAAGATGGAGAACTGGATTGATTTTGGGCTTTGTGTAATTAATAATAATGAATTAACTATAATTTCCTGGAACACCTGAGGTCCATCATATCAGCTGATATGCCAGCAATATTGCCTTGAAATTTTGCCATTTAATTCTTTCAAATGATCACTTATTGCTGAATACAACAGCAAAAATATTAATTAAGAAATAATTTAAATGGTTGAATTTATTCCTGACCACTTGAAAAATACTTTAGTCTATTTTTCATTAATAATGAGTAAATATAGGCAGGCTGAGCACATATATGATAAAATTGGGTTCAGTTTGTAATAATTTCATAAGTGAAAGAAAGAAGTAGTTAAATCTGTAACTTGACCATATGAAAAATAGTCAAGTATTTTTCATTATTAATTATACATATGGGCAGTCTGAGCATATCTAAGATAAAAATGGGTTCAGTTTGTGATAATTTCATAAGTTAAAATAGTCAATTTTGAAATGACCTCAGGAAAAAAATTGTCAAGTATATTTTCTATTATTATTGAGTTACTATGGGCAGTTTCAGCTCATCTACTACAAAAATGGCTTTATTTAGTAATAATTCAGCAAGTTGGAGTACTTAATTTTTTAAGTAACCATAGAAAAGATGGTTTGGTGTATTTTTCCTTACTCGTGGGTTAATCTGGACAGTTTGAGCATATCTAAAATGAAAATGGGTTCTTACTCTTGTCGTCTCTGCTGTCTGGGGCAATATGTAGCTAGGCTTTCTTTTTTGGGGAGCTTTTGCATGGGGGCTTTCGCCGATGTACCCTTTTGCTGTCGGGGGCGATGCATAGGCCTCGCTGTGAGGTAGTGATTGTTCATAGCTCTTCAATTGATTTTCATTTATGATTAATTCTGAGCTCCTACCCTGGAGGCATGGGACACAGGATAAGACAATACAACCCCCCCCCATCCCCCGCCTGGTTTCCTTGGGGGTTTTTTGTTTGGGATGGGTGGGTGGCGGGGCTGCTAACAGTTTAAGTAATTCCTAATATGGGCCGTCTTTTTTAAAAACACGCCTCATTTTTCTCTCTCTTTTTCTCTCTCCCAGTAGAAGGGGGCGGGGCGGCTTCTTTTAAAATGACACAAGCACTCAGCTCACTTCCTCATTAATTGGCTGAAAGCGGCTCTGGTAGGAGCGGCAGCCGGTGATAAATGTGAGAGCCGCACGGATTCATTCATTTCCCCCACGGCAGCGTAGCGCGCTGCACTACTGTGGAGGAGCGCGCTCAGTGCGCACAGAGCCAAACCCTGTCTGGCCTTCTACAGCTACAGCGAGGGAACAGCTGCCACCTCCTCCAGCTCATAGCGGCTCCTCCTGCCGCTCTCTTTATTTCTCATGCTTTCAGACCGTTTCTCAGGATTAGCTGGGGGCTCAACACGGCCCCCCCCCTCCGCCCTGGTTTTGGTGGCAGCGTAGGTGGGGCGGTACTTGTTGCGTTCATTGATAACGAGCTGTCAGTCGGGTGCGGGGCACAGTTCTTTATTTCCGGTACGGGGCCTCAACTGGGTGAGTAGTTTTGAAGTGACTTTGCTGTGTGTGCGTTTCTCTCCCTTCTCTCTCCCTCCCTCCTCCCCCTGTTCCTCTTCCTCCCCGGGACCTGGCGGATGTACCAGTGCTGTGCCTAAGGTGGGCCCCTCTCTTCAGAAGCCCTTTAGTGATTACCTCGAGGCTCAGCGCGCAAAACTGCACCACCGAGCAGGAGAGGCGACACCAGCGGTGAGTACAGGACTCAGTGCGCACCTCCACTTCAGCCTCGCTCTTTAATCCCTCTCTCGTTTCTGCTTTTACTCATTTTATTCATGAGGAAAGTGCTGACTCATTTAATGATCTTTGGAAGTTATTCAAATAATGTATGTTTACTGGCTGACTAATATATATATATATATATATATATATATATGTGTGTTTTTGTCAGTAAAGGGTAGAAATTCATAAGTTATTGAGTTCTTCTCATATTTTATCTTATTTTAAAATGATAATCAGAATAATGATGCTCCATCCTGTTGTCTTCATGAGAGTAGTAGATTATGTAATTAGAGTACATATACATACTTATATATTGCTTATTGTTTTTATTTGGCAAATCGGCAGAATTGTTCGTACTGACGTAGTTCTCGGACCATTGCGGAACTGTTGAATCATTGCAAAAAAAAAAAAAAGTTTCAAAAATGTGATGTGTGCTGATTTCTTGCTCTGGAAGCCTTTCGTGAGAGCAGATATTACAGTAATTTCTTAATTTAATTCAGTGTGCGTATTGTTAAAAACGGTTAGTGCGCATATAAATAGCACGTCATGAGAGGTAATGCGCATAGGAGCGGCGCATGAGTATCTGCGCTCGGTGCGTGATTGTTGTTGAGGCTTGTGCGCGGTGAGAGAGAGTTCTGGAGCAGGAGGAAGTGCTCTGGCTGAGCTGGTGGGGTGAATGAGGAAAGCATTGTGTTATGCAGTACAGAGCGGTGAACTCGCTGAACCCCGTACCGGGACAGCGCGAGCCACCGAGCGAGCAAGAGAGAGAGGGAGAGAGGCCCTTTCGGGGCGGCCCCGCTCGATTCGCACAGTCACGCAGGCCTGTCTGCAGCCTCTCTGACGGGACACTTCCTGTCTCGCGCGCAGTCCCGGTCCGCTCCGGCTCGCGGGACGCCGCACGGGGCTAATCCATCACAGGCGGGAACAAAGGGAATGACCTCACGCCTCACTCGCCATCCATCTTCCATCGGCTTTATATCCAAGTCATTTTTTATTATTGCTGCTATGTAGCGAGGCCACGAAAGAAGATATTTTGGAGTCTGGTGCCAGTAATGCGAACCCCTGACAGTTAAAAGGGAACCGAGAGCTCTTTAAGTTTATAGAATAAAACATTCCAGTGTCACGCAGAATTGCTTTTATAATATTAAATGTATTACAGCTAAGAAACTGAATCTGGTGTCAGGGCATCTGGGCCTTTTTTTTTTTTTTTTTTTTTTTTTTTTTGACATAAAGGCTGGAATTATCCTCTTTGATCTTAGCTGTTCTCCAGAGGGTTTAACGTAGTGACTAAATGTCTCCGCTCTCTCTCTCTTCACAGGGGGAAAATTGGCTGTCCTGGGTGTTCGAGAAAGTGGTGATCATCATGGTATGCTATTTCGTTTGCTCCATCGTAAACTCCATGGCACAGAGCTACGCCAAGAGGAGCCAGCAGAAGAAGTACGCCGAGGAGAAAACGCAGTGACTGGCCCTTCAGCTGCCCGTCTCCTCGCAACCCACCCAGAACACTGACTCTTCCAACTGTTTTTTGTTTATAAAGAAGCTGAGGTTGCGAAACTGGTAATATTTTAAGTCTGGGGGTATTTATGTTCTGTTTTTTTTTTTTTTTTCTTTTTGCCACTGGGTGTGTGTTCATTTGAACTCTGTTGTAATACTGAAGTGAATGATACTCATGTCATTAAGCAGTTTATCTGCGTCAGAGTGAATGGCTGCTGGCGCGGGTATTTGTTGTTGCAAGGGCTTATGCAACATAGCGAGTGCTGCTTCAATCGAAGTGAACACTGTTCTTAACCGACAGACTTGATTTCTTTTACTTGACCGCGATGTGCAACTGTAGGGATGAGTTCGGCTGATTTGGATCGTCGGCGCTGCGTTTTAGTGTCGCGCACTGTGTGACCATTTTGTTTTTCAGGGCTTAAGTTCATTTTTGATTAATTCCATTTATGTGCGTTTGTCTTTCTGTTCCTCTGTCTGTCTCATTAGGATAGCAATAGATAATCGGATAGACATGGTATTTATACAGTTTGCACATCCTGTAAATACTTCTGTTCTTGGCTGTTTGGTTGCGTTTTTGTTAAGTAATACAACATTTAATTTTGAACCAAAAAGAAAAAAAAGGCTTAATTCATTTGTAGTTGTACAAACAGTGCTGCTATATTAATGTCATTTTTAACTTGCAAATTTCAACTGGACTTTGGTCAGAATTTATAAAATTGCCTGGATCATTCCCTGTCTTGATTTGTCCATTTGCTTTCTTTGTATGAGCAGTTATAACGTAAATAATCAAAGCCATGTAGTAATTCGCGAGAATCCAATATACAAAATTATGTTTTTAATTATCTTTGGAGTGTCGTAGCAGGTGCATTCATATCTCTACATTTTATGGTCTGCTAGAGTTTAGAAGTATGCATGACTAAGTATGACGGGCAGCCTGGATGTACTGTACTATCTCTCATATTCTATCAGCCAGGTAAGTATGGTGTTGATGCTATCCAGTTTTTGCCTGTTGCTGCTAAAATCTGTAATTATGCAATTTGGTGAATTGAAGGCTTGCATTGGGGACCTGTTTCCTGACGGTTTCCCAACTTGTGCCGCAGTCTTCGAGTGCCTGCACCATGTGATGTCATCACCACTGTCTGCTTATCGGAGTATGACAATTTTATTATATTAACTACTCGTGAAAGGGTCCAAAATGTAATGAATTTACTGCCTGCCATTAGTGTGAAAATCTGAAGGCACGGGAATGCTCAAAGCGAGTCCTTGACCTTGAATGAACCATGGCGAGGAGCTCGCTGACATTGTGGAACACTTAAAAAAAAAGAAAAGTTTTTTTGTTTCTGTGTGTGTATGCTTAAACGGTTTTTGTGTGTGTGTGTGTGTGTGTGTATGCTTGAACAGTTTTGTGTGTGTGTGTGTGTGTGTGTCCGTGTAAAATTCATCCGCTGGTTTTTGCTGTATGACAATGGAATGGATAATGGACGATGGTGTATCCAGAAATGACCTCCCTCTCCCTTTCTGTCAGGTAGCTTATCAGACTGGTGTTGGCTGTTAAGTTTAGAGGCGACAACAGTCTGTAGGCTGTCTGACATTTTGGGCTCTTTCATCCTGTGGCTTTCTCATTCCTGTGATTAAATGTAATGCCGGTACTTCTCACGTTAAATAACATGTAAATGTATCTCAAGCTAAGCATTTGCATTTCTTGGTCTTCATATGGGTGAAGTTATATGGGCTCAAGTTTAATAACAATTATTGTTATTAACTATGGACATGCTACTGATTCATGATGCCTGGAAGTGGATGCACGTCAAAATTCTAGAGAATTTCTGAACGGCCTTTCCTGGTAATACAGGCATTTAAATGAACCTGGCCAGTCGAGGCACGTCATTTTTCCCCATCTTTGCTTTTCAGTGGTTCTTGAGGTGGACAGCACGTGTGTCTGTGTTCTCTTTCAATGGCAGATCTGCAGCAGTTTGCAGTTTCAATTCTTATTCTGCTTGTTTTTTTTTAATTTCTTTTTTTTTTTTTTTTTGATTTTCCACTTATATCACGTATCAAGTGACTTTTGGCATTGCTTTTAATGGCTGTAAAAATGGCGTAAGTGACAAAAGCTTTGAGGAAATATGCTTTATGTTTTCTGGACAGCGAAGATGGGGAAGTGTTTTAAAGTAGTGAGGCTTGCGGATTAATCCGGTATGGTCAGTTTCTCTCTTTGTTTTTGCGCTGGTTGTTTCGGGGACTGTTTGTCTTGGCAGCTCTCGGCACATTCTGTTCTACAGCGAAGATCCCCTCTGTGCCCCTCCTAATCTGTTCCTGTGCAAATGTGCAGGCACGTGTGTGCGTGTGCGTGTGTGTATGTGTGTGTGTGTATACGCGCATTTGTTTGAATGTGCATGTGTTCTTATCTCCTGATACATTTGCATACATATTCCGTCAAATAAAGAGTTTCTCATTACCTGTGTTGTCTTAGTTTTGTTTTCTGTACTGTGACCGCACTGGTGCGAACTTGGGCCCTGAAGCAAGGTGCTAATGGAGGTCTTCATATTGGAGTAAACTTTCCAGACCTGTGCGGAAGTTTGTGTGTGAACTTTTGCATGGAAAAGGAGGGGGTTTGGAGGGCTGCACAGGAGAGGTATCATAGTTCAGTAGCATGAAGAACTTCTGGGTTACTGGGGTTTGACTTGAGTATGTTTAAAATGAATGGATAACTCTGACAGATCATTTAGTATTAAGGCACATTTCCAGGTTGAAACTTCTGATGCACATTTTGATAATAAAGCACCATGAAACTATTCTGTGAGTAACTGAAGGTTATTTTGCCAGGAGACAATATTCAGCCCATTAGTGCCGTGTAACCCATTTAAAGACGAGCCAAAGCCACATTTCATTACAAATAAACAGGGCAGAACCACACATGGAGCAGAGAGGTCCGTCCATCCATTATCTAAACTTCTTACTCATCAGAATCGCGGGGTAGCTGGAGCCAATCCCAGCTAACTCTGGGCATAAGGCAGGAACACATTCTGAACCACTAGCCAATCCAGTACAGGGCCCTCACACCATTCACTCACACACTCTCACCCATTGGTGATTTAGAGTTTGACACACGTGTTTTTCCTGGGGGAGAAATCTGGAGTAACCGGAGGAAACCCAGGCAAACACTAGGAGAACATGCAAACTCCACACATGTAGGCCCCAGGCCAGATTCAAACCCTTAACCTTGTTGTGAAGCAACTTGTAGTGCAGCTCACTGTGCCGCCAATTTGAACCAGCCAATGAATTCAAATGAAAACAAGGCTACACTTGTTAACATCAGTGTAATTTTCACTTGACCTTTTCCTAAAATGCAACATGGAAGCGAGCTGTTTATTTACATTTTTGCGTATGTGTGTGCGTGATATTTTAAAATACATGGCGTCAAACAGGGTAAAAATGTGTTTCATGAGCAGTAGGGGAAATACAACTTTAATCATAAATCCTAGCCTGTCGTCAGGATTAAAGCATTAATCAATCTTTCCGACCCAGAGACTGAATCCAAAGTCAACACTACGACGGTGCACTCCCTCGCAAATGAGAAGACTTGACTTCTGAAAATTACAAGCAATAAGAAGTTACTTGAGGTAGACTGCCAGAATTTCTGGATTAACTTGGTCTTTTTTTTTTTGTTAGATTAATGGATATACTTTATTGACCACGTTCCAAAACTCCAGTAAAGCCATTATATTAAAAAAAATTGAAGTTCCAGAAAATCATGCATTCAATGAATTACAAGAAAGGGATTTGCATTGTGTTTTTATGACCTCATCGTCTGCAACTGCATCGTTTAAACCTATTAAGCAGACACTTATCTGTTGGAAAGCTTTACCCCTCTCCACTTGTAAGTCACACGCACTGTGCACATGGCATTGTTACGGGTGTACTCATTTGACCAGTACCAACTGGGATTGGCTTAGCAAAGACCCGTCAATCAGATCACTCGAAACCAGAAACCGCACATACTGAAAACGCACAGGTGCACATTAATTTCTTGGACACGTATGTTGGCCAGCCCTTTAAAAATCAATTGACTGGAGCTACAGGTCATGTAGGAATTCTGGAGGCAGTAGACACACTTACGGGAATTCTGGAAATGGTATAAACACTTTTGGAGGATGATGTAGGATTTACATGCATGATTATATTGCAGAGTGTTTCCACACTCTTAACAACTTGAACTGATCGCTTTAAAACATTTTGAAGCAGTAAAATGCTGATACAATAGACCTGCTTCAGGGGGAAACCCCAGACTGTAAATTGTGTCGACACAGTCTTTCTCTGGAAATTAATGACACTTCCTTATAATTTTACACATGCAGATAATTTGGCAGCCATCTGAGCCAAACCAGCTATTACCAGCTATGCTGCAGACACAGATTGGCCAGCATTGCAAAAGCAGGTCTTCAGACTGCAGAAATTCTACCATTGCGCAACGAAGGGGAGGCCTGTTACAAATAAGTTCAGGTTTCTTCACATAAATGATGACTCTCTGATCTTCGTCTCCCTGATACTGTTGTGACACAGTCTCACACTATACATCACTCGGCAGTAAAAGTTATACCACCATAAAAATGTGGAAAAAATGACTATGGGTTGTTTTTTCCCCTCCATGCCTGGTTCAATTGTCGGTAGCTCAGAGTTAAAGCCACGCAAATCTTCGCTCTCAGACCCAGATGAGTTAGGCTTTCCGTCCTTACCAGAAGCACACGCAGGAGACATTTCGGTGGTAAAACTGCAAAGAATAAACCATTGTGTGAGGAACACCGCAGAATAGCTACAGAAACCACCATCTACTGTTGACATAAACGGTGGCATCCGGTCACCACATGCTGAGAACTGAGTAGCCTAGTTTCTCAAAGGTCTGGGCCCCGTTTCACAGAACGGTACAGCGGAGATGGGTGCACGTGTGCGTTGACTAAAATCCAAAATGGCCGTCTTTATTTCAGTCCATTTTCAATGGTTCACTCACATTCCAGCAAACTCCATTACCCTGCCACATGAGGCAGAGCGCTGGTCTATCTTGCTGACTTGTCTGCTTCAGAACACCAGTAATAACCTGCACTGGGACCAGCTGGATCCATAGTCAGAGCCAAGGAATGTCCTGAACGACCATATGAATGGTTATTCCTCGTGTAATGGTGCTAAATGCACACCAAGCATTATATAAGTTGGTAACCTAGCAAATATTTCACAACTCACCACCATGGCACTTAGTCATTGGTCTAGGAATGTTGGAGGCTAGGTCTAGCACAGTGGCTCTCTTTAATTGTCGGTTTGTTTGCATAACTGCACCTGTTTATAGAGAGTTAATGCACTTGTAAACATCTGAGTAGGAATATAGCCACTTGGCCTAATTAAAGAGGAAACCATTGCAGAGGGTTGAGGTTGGGGGGGACTGCATCATCTGTGGAGTACCAGAGAAGTGTATGGAGGAGTGCTGACCTCGCGGCCGCAAAGATCACGATGACATCATCATAGCTGCAGCACTGGTAATGTAAAGAGCAGCGTAACCTCGGCCTCATGGTCTGTCTCTCTTTTTTTGTTGTGTCTGGCGGCCGGGGAGGGATGACCCCGATGGAAACAGGTCCTATGACTGTTTCACCAGACTGTTCTCCCCGGCTGCAGCCCCTACGTTCTCACCGATGCTGGAAAGAACTCTGTCACGGCCCGATGTGTCATCAGCGAGCACTGAGCGCTGCTGGGAAGAGAAGCTTGTGCTGATTCTCTCACTGCTGCTCCGTTTCCCAGAAGAAAGCAGCAGGGCGACTGTTTTTAGACTTGCGAGCAGTGAAGTGGAATATAAAGAGAAGTCGACTGAATCTTCAGCCAAAGACAGGAGTGCCTCGGGAGAAAGGGAGATGGGGGGGTAATCAGCAATCTAAAGGTTCCCACAATGAACAGATGATAAGAAACTTACCGAAAACACAATCCAGGTCATTCGAACACACAGTGCACGTAAGGGGAACTAGTGCTGATGGGGTGAAGGCAGGGTATTTCTCAAATACTGCTTAACCAATCCCCAGGTGGAAGAAGCCACTACAGCCCAATCAGCTCTGAGAGAGTCGAGTCGTGATCTGAGTCAGTAATCATAACATTTTACATGTCTCTATAATGATGTAGTGCTATCCAAAAAGAATGTGTTCCATTGACCTCAGGGGTTACATGACTAATTGGGTGGTCAGATTGGGTGGGAATCCACTTTGGACGAGGAGCTCTCGGCTTACGTCCGTGTAGTCATGGGCGTATATGATGTGTACACGTACAAGGGTCCATTTCTTTGTTTCCAGGTCAAATGCATGCGATGCAAATCTGGGGCTTGAATCACGCAGCAGTATTACAGGGTCAGCTGAGTAACTTCACTGAGTAGGGCCTGGAGACCTCCCAAGTCTGGAAGCTGTAGTGAAGCACTAAGCTCTCTGAGGTTTTACTCAGTTACCCAGGTAACTCTGTAATCATGCCTTATGACACACAGAGGCTGTAGTGACTTAGCCAATCAGGAGGGGCCAAATGTAACCCAAGTTCTCACACAAGGGCGGAGTAAAGGAGTAACGGTAGGTGGTGGTGAGATGACTGGCATCAGTAGACCTCCACACTGAGGGCAGAATATCGCTGATCACTCGTCTAAGTCAAAAGCAGAGCGGGATGTCAGTGCACGGACATTCACGAAGGTGCTGATATTAACTCTGTGGACTGGTGCTACCTAACACACCTCAAGTGTATACTGTGGGGATAGAGTACAAGTGTGCACAGCCAGACTCCTTACTCAAGCCCTGCTTATGAATTTTTGGAACCTTCTGGATGTCCCTGCATTTGCAAAGGTTTGAAAATGTGCAACCACTGCCAAAATTAAATAGGACGCCGCCGACATGGTTTCTGTTGGAGATGCAGGAGGCCTCAGGCAGGAGACTGAGGAAGAGTGAAACATGTTAATGCCCATGAGCAGGGATGGAGAGTAATGGAAAGAAAAAGATTCTCGCAGTGAGAAATTACTACTTCAGCCATTAAGGTCACAGGAGACAGAGGGAGAACTCGATTGCCACTCGAGCCACAGCTATACAGACTTTTTAGCTCTTACCCATGATGGGAAAGGTGCGCTCACTCGAAACCTCAGAGGAGAACAGAAACCCTTTTCACACCAACATTAATTACAATCACGTGTCAGGTAACATGCACTCTCCCATCCTAAATATGGCACGAAAACACACTTGAAGGGTTCAGTGCAATAACGTTATCTGTGCCAATTTTACAGGGATCAAGATTTGGATGGTTTTGAATATTGCTTTGCTTTATTTACGCAACAACAATACACGTGCTTTACAATGTCATTCTGACCAGTACACAACATTGATCAGTACACAAACTTGGTACACAGCAAAAGTATATTCTGTGCAATACCATAAAACATGAGATTGGCATTCATCAAGTTATTGCACCAAACCCTTCATATTAAAAGTGCAGATAATGAGTAAACATACTTAAATGTCAAAGTAATTGAGGAATAAATAAGATCCAAAAATGTATAACCCTGGTCCACCAGTTTTGTTGCCTTAAAGAACAGGAAGTGAAATCACACTTGTCCATCTGGACGCCATGTCTGGCTGGTCTGAAACATGCAGATTTTTCAGCTAGCCCTAGTTTTGTCTCAACACAACACGCACCTAAACAAGATTACATACAGACACGCATCAAGATGTTGAGTAACTTCAGCTCTTCAAGTTTGTACCATATTTTACTGTGAAATCCAAGTTAGCAAAAATTTATGAAACTTCATATCAAAACACGTCAACAAATCACTTTCCTCCACAAAACAGTGAAGGAGAATACATAAAAATAGGAAGCAGTCTGCCAAACGCAGAGACGTAGACAATATAAACAGGGTTACGACACCTCCATTTGCGTCACGGACGCACTGTGAGCGAAACGGAAAGCCTGTCTGCGGTCGGCTGCCAGAGAGAGTCAGAAGGAGAGAATCCCAGGCATGATTTACTCCCTGGGTTTACTCTGAGCTCCAGATCAAATGCCGGGCTGAAGGGCTGCCTTTCCAATCTACAGTCGTACACAGTCGCGCGCACACACAATCCAGCAGGCAGCGTTCGGAGCAATCAGGGTCAGTGTGTCGCACTGCTGAGCCACTGCTCCATCCAGACTGCATCTTTACCCCACAACATTATTTATGGAATAATTACATCACCTATATAGGCATCCATTTCCATATGTTGTGATTACAGATGTCTATTTCCAGAAATGACCTACTCCACACATGGATGTCTAACTTGACAGTCCAGTCGGCCGCAACTGCATGGGTGTAGCCCCTGAAAGCTAGCTTCTCCCCTGCGCTTCATTCACCCAATATTATCGCCATGGCAACCAAAATCAACAGGTGTCATAAGTGAAATATAACACATGTCCATAACAAAATATGAAAGTAATCGGTCAAAAACTGCAGCCTGTACAGCGTCCAACAGGTAGTGTCTACGGACGCGGACACAGCAGCGGAGACGGCGAGCACGAATCCATTGTAGCCACCCAACTTTGTCCAGGGGCTACAATTAGGCATCCATTTCTTGAGGTCGTGATTACAGGTGTCCATTTCTTGAAATGACCTGCTCCATAAGTGTAGTTGCCTGCTTATGAATTGCTACAGAGGTTATTATAGCAGTCTTTATGACGAGTACATGAGGTTGTTGAAGAGGTCTGAAGTTGGATATGACCTGTTCACGCGGTTATAGGCATCTGAAGTTCGATATAACCAGTTCGAGAGGTTAGTACAGGTGTCTGTAGCTGGATATCACCTGCTCCAGGCAGGTGAAGCTGTCCAGGAAATCTTCTTCTGCGATGCCAAACTTGGTGTACTGGTGTACGTATGCCCTGCAAAATTGAAAAAAACCATCTCAAGAGTGACCTCTGACCCGAAACTGTTTACCCATCAGTGCGGCACAGTGGTTATGAAGCAGTCCATAGTCCTTTGTACAGTGACACTGCATAAAAAGAGCTCAGAGTCCAGCACGGTTCACACAATACAAAAGCTAACAACCTCCTTGACTCCACAGTACACACACTGCATCAGTGACCTCTCACCTGGAAGCAAACATGTTCCACGCCCTTCCCACCATGAGGTCAAGGGGCTTCAGTAGAGACTGGCTGTTGCTGACGAGGGTAGCTAACTTCTCGTATCTGTTGAATGGAAGGGGAGACGTCCAGGTGCTAAAGGCTCCCTCTGCTGGTAACCAGGAGGAATACAGGGCTGTGTCAAGAAAGCCACCTGAATTGCAAAACGCACAGTCATCAGCACAAACTCAGGAATCAGAAAATAGAAGCATGGTCCATTCATAAAAATGTATCGCAAAAAATACCTAATAACATTCATCCTCAATGTACTGTAACTCTTGACCAGCAGGCGTGTCTTTGAACACGGTATTTTGATCAGAAGACCTGTGTGCCAGACACATACTATGGGATCCAAGTGCAGCAAAATACACATAACAGGGACAAGCCTCCCACTGCTAGTGAGTAACACACGTGTGTGGACTGTGTGTACGACAGGCAAGGTGAGCTGGTCAAATCACACAACCTGCTCACTGGGATCAATCAATTAAGGGGTGATCTGGGGTTAAATGAAAAATGACACCAGGAAACAACTCAGAATTAATCTAAAGAGGTATATGTAATAACCACCAAAAAAGATACAAGTTGGCATTTTTCTGTTTATGCGGTTGCCATGGTAACCGAGCAAGCTCATTAAATATGCAGAAAACTTCTGGCACCAATTCCTCTTTAGCTCTATGATAGAATTCAGTTTTTCTTTCATCATTTAAAAAATCATGCAATGATTTAAAAAAAAATATCATGCAATGACATAGCCATTCTTTGCCCAATTTATCAGTTTTGTGATTTTGGGGCATTTTACTCAAATTTTGAAATTATTTTGCACAGAATCTGACGAATACTCAAATTATTCAAAGTATGTAACAGATAGGCAAAATTTCCCAATGTCATTGCATTTCTAATGAAGTAAAGCGCCTGCAGCCCAAATTTCATTGATTTTCAATGATAAATAAAAAAAGTTATGGCTGCCACAAACATGAGAACCGTGGAAAAAGTAATACCTTAGGAAATCAATGGAAAATGCATTAGACCGCATTGAGTTCAGTCTTAGTCTGTGGCTTACACCCATTTTTCGGACCGTATTATCTGATTATTCAAATGCTTATCACTTTCCTGAAGTGAAAAGCATATATTTCATCATCACAGTTGCTTTTAAATCATGATTTTATGGCAAAATTCAGTTTTTAATCCTTGTAGCAATCAATGATTATTAAAGGTGGGTTATTATAGAATATTTTTATTCAAAAAAATTTTTTTGGAAAAATAATCAAATTTTTCCCATTTAACCCCAGATCACCCCTTAATATGTCAACTTTTTATTCTGGGAGGGAGCAAACAATCATTTACAGTAAAGCTGCTTTCACACCGGACGCGCAACGAATTTTTCGCACAACAGATTACATTCAAAGTCAATGCAAAGACGCAAATACACGCGAAACGCCTGTATTCGCATCTTTGCATTGCCTTTGAATGTAATCTGTCGTGCGAAAAATTTGTTTCGCGTCCGGTGTGAAAGCGGCTTAATGCCGAGATTACTGAACACATAAAACAAACTAAAAGTACAACTAAATTTACAAAAATGCACATTCAAAAAAATAAATAAATAAATAAATAAATAAAGTAAGTATCTGTACTGACAAAAAGAGCCATCGGGGGATGGTATATCCCTCTGGCCCCCCACAAATTTTTTGTTTTTCCGGAAAAAATAAAAATGTAAAAAAGTCCATAAAAAAAAAAAAAAAAAAAAAACACACACAAGGCCCAACTCCAGCATATGATTGACGCATGTGCCGAGTTTAATGAAAAAAATATCAAACTGTTTTCAAGTTGTGCTCCACACAAAAGCCTGTTTACAGACAGACTGATAGCCAAATCCCCCAGCGCAGTATGCCGATGGACAAGAACACAAAGTAAATATCAATATTTACAAGTTCACCAGGGGAGAAGGCGGCATCACTCAATAGTAACCCAAGTATACAGATGAAGTCAGCAGGAACAGATACTCACTTGTATTAGCATGAGACACATCTTTGCCCCGCAGTATCAGCAGGTTCGCCAGAGACGTGTTGAAGTTGACAAATTTCTCTGCTGTTCTCTGTCCCACAGCAGGGGCTCGAACCTGCCAGTCAATGCCTGCAGGGGGCGCACTCTCACTTTAACATCATCACAAGCTGCAACAGCACAGGAATCTATACCAAAAAAATCAGATGGATATTCTACAGAATATCGACTCTAAAACGAAGTTGGAAGATGAAACGTTGATGCATTACATTATTTTAACCAGTGAACTGTAGGCTATGCGCCTCACTCATATGATAGCTTCAGCAGAAAAAAGAGCACTGAAGTGTGCTTTGAGTATGGCTTTTACACGCATACGCTGTGTTCGAAATGGCTCACTCATTCACTATATAGTGTTTGTCATATAGTGAACTATATGCGGAGCAAGTGAAGCAAGTTTTGGACACTACCTGAGAAATCACTGCATCAAAGAAACATGCATGAAATCTGTGGGACGCACGTGCCCTGTTCAGTTCTGCCGCATAAACAAACCATCCTGCCGCCATCGGGCTTTCTTCTTTGGAGAGGTCGTTTATGATGTGACTGCATTGCAATGTGGTAGACGTCAAACAAATGTAGAGACCATTCATTGTCCACATGATTTGACAGGCCATTTTGGGCATTACTTAGTGGAGTATACATCCAATGAAATTCACCGTCGGGAATTCGGATACAACAAAAACACGGTAGACGTCAACACAAAGAGTCGCTTGCCATGCCTCCGCTTGCCATAGCTTCATACCCCCTAAAAATTCATCTTCAAGAAGAAGCAATCTTCTAGAAAAGGTTCCCCGACTACTCTTTCTGCGTCTGACTTCAGGGCACTCTAAAGTCATATTATGAGTGATGATAATGTACTTAATGAGGAACAATGTGAGATGAGTGACACTGTCAGAAGTAAATTTTTTGATAATTGTAATGTTTATATACAGAGTGCTTGATTAAGTCTGATGAAGTTCGGGAATCTATCTTTCAGTTGAAAAGGAAAATGTCTCCTTGTACGGACAACATCACTGCTGAGCATCTGCAGTACGGGAAGTCAGACGAACAGTGTATGGTTTTGAGTAAATTGTTTAGTATAAGCTGTCTGCCATGTGGTAGCTGCTGATATGCATGTTGGATGTATTATCCCAGTGCTAAAGAAACCCACTCATGATCCTAATCTACCTAAGAATTATAGACCCATCACTGGTAGTACTAACAATTCGAAACTAATGGAGTTATGTCTAATTCCTTTGGCTGAATGTGATAAAACGCCATTTGGGTTTAGAAAGGGTCTAGGTATTGATATGGCCTGTTCTTTCATGCATGACTTGACTCAGTATTTTAACTCTAAAGGTAGTGCAGTTTTTGCGTGCAGTTTAGACGCCCAAAAAAAGTGTTTTGATCGAGTTTGGCACGATGGTTTGTTTTATAAACTTATGGATAGGATAGATTTTATTTATTGGTTAACTCTTAATGAGTGGTACAAGATGAACGCTATTGTCCGTTGGAATGGCACGGATAGTGACCCATTCAGAGTTACTCGAGGTATCAGACGGGAGTCTTCTCTCTCCCGTCTTTTTTATTTATTTTATTGATGATTTATTGACAGAGCTGAGCAGTACTAATAGTGGTTTAAGGTTAAATCACTTACTATTTAATAATTTTGCAAATGCAAATGACGTTAATCCGCTGGCAGCCACTCCCACTGGTCTCAAACATTTGATGGATATGCGTTATTACTATTCACAGAAGTGGAGGTTTGTATTCGGCTTTGCTAAAACCAAATATGCTGTTTTTGGTAGTGCCAAATTTGGGAGTGCGCCGAACTGGAGGCTGGGTCCAAATGATATCGGTACCACTGATATCCTACACGTACTGGGTGTTAATTTTAAGGCAAATCTTAATGCTTCTGTGCATATTGACAATAGAATATCAGCTGCGAGGCGTAGACCCTTTAGTCTATGAAGTCTGGCTTTTCCCACCCCGGTCTTTGTACCGAGGCTAAAATGTCCATTTGCAAGACTGTTGTGACTCCGGTGCTTCTGTACGGTTGCCACTGCTTAGATCTGTCCAAGAGTGCCACGGACTCCCTCAAGCAATTTCAGAGTCAGCATGTTAAATGGGTCTTTGGATTTCCTAGTCGAAGTCACCATATACTGAATACTCTTGACATTTCTAAAATTGCCACCCTTTTAAGTAATTTTAAAATTTCTTTGTATAATCGTATTTTTTAAGTGAATTCCCCTGCAAGGGATTTTAATTTGTCGCTTTTGTCATCGTATATCTGTGGTGGCCGTCTGGTGAGGGGCTCCCTCTCTGAGTCCATCTGTGCAATTGGCCTTTCCCCCCACCATGGGCGCGTTTGCTAGGACTACAGGCCCTCTCCGGGTGTCCCATCAGTCCCGGAGGGGCCGGGATGGGGTGGTGGATTCGATGAGGGAGCTTCTCTACTCAGATGAGTTCAGCCACAGGGGTCCAGGACCCGACACCTCGCCAGTCTCCTAGTCAAGGCATTTTAGAATGACCTGTATTATATGCGACTGTAATGTTGTTTATATGAATTGTTGTATTCTTCTTCTCTCTCCTGTAAAGGAGGTGTGAGTGAATAAATAAATAAGTAATCTTCAGTCCCTGCATACAGCCGACCTGATGTGACCATCACCTTTGACCAACAGACCTCCAAACCCTAATCAGTTCCACTACCCTCTGTGGGGAATTACCGTGTCTGACTCAGCTAAAATGCGTCCCTCCTTCAGTAGATATCGCACACACATGATATGAGTGACAGGCAGGTGGTGTTACAGAGCGACAGACGACCGATAAACTGTGTGGCTGAGGCATAAAAATGGCTGAAACACTATGCAGTGGACCACAGAGTGGATACTGAGCCATTTAGAACACGGCCATTTTAGCAGAGATCATGTGACACTGGCCTTCCTCCATCTTGGCACTGGAGATGAGCATCTGCCGCAGGTGTTTGAGTAGGCCTGGCCAGGTGAAGGTGCTGTAGGCCATGGAGGAGCTGGCAATCTGGGGGATGCTGCACACACTCAGCAGCCTGTACTCAGGGTGGCACACCAGGCTGGATGTCAGCTCCCCTAAACGCACATGCATACATGCACACGTGAGCAAATACACATGCACACGTGAGCACACAAATAAACAAGCACGCATGATATTAAAATCCCTAAGTTTGCTTACAAACACACACACACAGACACACACACTGTGCTCACCCAGAGGGTTCCTGCTGTAATGACTGTGTGACTCCTCTGTAAGCGCTGGCTGTAGCACGCTGCCCAGCTGATGAGCGATGACTTTATTTACATCGCTGAAGGAGATGTGCTTGATCTGCATGAGCTGAGCGCAGATTCTGTGCACCGTGTCGTTCTCATGCACCAGGATAGCATCAGAGCACTGGTACAGGTGAGACAGTGTGAGCACCGAGTTGTAGTTCTGGACGATCACCTGCAGAGGGCGAAGTAGAACCCAATAACCGAGGGTAAGTCATGCCAAAAATGTCATGAAAGTCAAGGCTGGATGCAAGTTTTTTTTTTTTTTTTCCCTAAGCTCATACATTATATACACACTACTGAGAATGCATTATTTTAAATGATTGAATTAATGTCAGTTACATTTTCAGAGCCCTATGCCAGCAATATTTCCGAAGAAGATGTGCTTCTCAGCTGACATATTTAGAAGCCCACTAATTCAGCCTAGAGCAGGGGTGGCCAACCCTGGGCCTGGAGAGCCGCAGTGTCTGCTGATTTTTGGTGTTACTCAGCGCTCGATTGATGGATTAAAGCAGTTGATTACTCACTTAACTGATCTCACCTGGTGTCTCAGGTTTAATTTGGTAATAATGAGCCAATCAAGCAATTAGCAGGAACAACCCACAAGACTCCTAGAGCCAATTAAGTAGACTTGCAGGTTGTGACAGCAGTCTACCTGTTAACCAAGATTTGTCAATGTGGTTGGATATTTAGCGTAGTTGTAATGCAGACAAAGTAGAAGTACAGAGTACAGATAAAAGTTTATAGAGCAGGGGTGGATAACGCTGGTCCTGTAGAGCCAGAGGGTGTGCTGAGTTAGGTTTAAATCGGGTGGAGAAAACCAAAGACACCAGGTGAGATAAATAAAGTGTGTAATCAACTGCCTTCGTTCATCAATCAAGTGCTGAGTAACACTAAAAACCAGCAGACACTGCGGCTCTCCAGGACCAGGGTTGGCCACCCCTGGCCTAGCGGGAGACGCGGTAGTGCAGAGGTTAAGTGTGCTTGATTTGAGATCAAAAAGGTCCAGAGTTTAAGGCCTGGCCTTCATGGTGTGTTCTTGGGCAAAACACTTCACTCCCACACTGCCTCACTCCACCCAGGTGTATAATCGGGTACCAGCAAACTGTCAGGGAAACCTGACTAAGATCTGGGGGGGGGTAACCTGCTATGGACGAGCATCCCATCCAGGGGGAGTTGCAATACTCCGAGTCGCTTCATGCTACAGAGACCGGGGTTAAGCACCAGGTCTGATGAGCCACTTGGCTCGGAACCGACTCACTCTTACTAATTCAGCCCAAAGATTAGATGTGCTCCAAAATTACTTTTCCCCAGTTAGCACACATCAGCATGCAGGAGTAATCACTCCTAAAATGGGAGCGCAGCAGGGCCCTGGTGTGGAGGAGGTTCACAGCCCCCCCTCTCTGCAGTGCTCCTCACCTCTCCCGTGCCATAGGGCCAGGTCAGCTGATTGAGAATGAAGGATTGTGGGTAGGCGTCTCTGAGGCACTGGGTGATGTAGGTGCCCACGCCCGAGCCCGTGCCCCCTGCCACGCTCATCAGGGTGAGGATCCCGGCCAGCCTATCACAGCGCTCCGCTTCCCTCCGCACCAGCTCTCTCACCACCTCCTCGTGCCTCGGCCCGTGCACACAGAACCTGCGGGCAGAGCAGCAGACGCAACGCCAGAGCGTCACAGCAAACGCAGCACATGCAACGCTCACATGCACTGGGGGTGGCTCCGTGAAGCAGGATTACAGAGTTAGCCGAATAACTGATTAAGACAAGACAGTCCAGTCGCCCACGACCACATGGGTGTGGCCCCCGAAAGCCCACTTCTCCAGCCTGTACTGCGTCCACAAGGAAATCTCCATGTTTCAGCACAAATTTGCGCATTATTCGGCCAATACCGTCGCCATGGCAACCAAAATCGATTGGTGTCATAAGTGAAGCATAGCACACGTCCATACCAAATATGAAAGTAATCGGTCAAAAATTACAGCCTGTACAGCGTCCACAAGGTAGTGTCTACGGACGCGGACGCGGCGGCGGAGACGACAAGCATGAATCCATAGTAGCCGCCCGACTTCGTCTGGGGGCCACAATAAAAACTGCAACAGCCATTTCTACTCCAGGCCACCATGAAGTTTTATAAGGGCACTGAGTTTCATGCGGTGCGCTTATCAGACTAAGACAGAAGTCCTGCTTCATTAAAGTAAGAGCCTCCAAGCCACAGTTCACCAGCAATAACAAATCCATCACAGCCATGTCTGCTACCTTGTATTGACCTTCAGCAAAAATAAAATGACATTAAAATATTGAGGATGACAGATCAGGGACACGGTTGCACGGTCATGGCCAAGCAAATATTATTATGGGTATGGGCGTTCTCTGGATTGGGCTTTGAGGAAATGGTGTGGGAGCTCCAACTGGTTTTAACTCCTTCCTTACGGCAAGCCACTGCCAACAACACGGTGAATTCTACCATTCCCTACGGAAAGCCGGTGCCAGCGGCGTGGATGACCATTCGCAGACCAATGAAAACACGAAATCAGTTGACGATCGCGGTCATAGGCCACCTGTACTTTAATACTTTATATTGCGTAATTTTCGGGAAAAGTATTCCGTACAAACCCAACAATTTTATATAGAAGTATTCCGTAGGGAATGAGTTAATACAGTAGTTTGACCATAAACGTTTAAACCAACAAAATTAGACCCTTTTTACATGGAATGTTGGATATGAAGGAAAGCTTAAGAATCCTGAAATGTCAGTCTTCTGTGGATACGGTGAGTGCATTGGTGATGTCACTCCTTACCCGTTTGCCCAGTTGTTTCCAGAGCCCTGTTTCTGACAGAAGATTGACTGCTCTCCATACTTCCACTTCCCAGACTTGGCAGCTGTTGCCATTGCCTGAGCGATCACTTTAGGCTCCATATCAATGAGGACCGCCCGGGCAGACAGCTCTGTACAGAGAATACATTCAGGACATCAGGGACAAATGAGGAAATATGTTGAGCCGGTGGATTTTGTGTAGAGACACCACAGGTAACAGAACGAGAAACGATTAAACAAATTATGGCCAAGCTCGTTACGCGTTTTCTTATTCACTAATTATCCTCAAGAGCAAAATTGGCCAGTGCCAATCCACTAATTAAGACAGCGAAACCACAGCACGCTTAAAAGAAATTAAAGTTAATCAAGCAAATTTTAGTGGAAGGCAGTTTATGAGACACTCAGCCAAACTGGAGCACTACCTCCAGAAATGGACTCGTTGAAAAACCTTTCCCGAGTGCAGGCATAATACTCTTTTCCTTGGGATCTGGGCGTATATTTCTGCGCCTCGCTGGCGTCGCTGCTGATGACATCAAACAGCTCCTGGCCGATCTGATTACCGCACTGCCCCAACTGAACGGTCACGATGGACATATTTTCCGCTCCAGCTGTACGACTAGAAAAAAATCAGGAGCTAGACGTTAGTATCACAGCAAAAACAAACAAAAACATTTTGCATACAATTTTACTGAAGTCACGTTGTGCTCTGAAACTTTGGGGAGACACCAAGCTAACTTGTGATTAAGCGTGAGCCAAAGTATGCAAATGTTATCTTAAAGGTCCCCTATTATGCCACCAGGTGCACAGCTAGTTCAAAGTCTCCCCTACCTGGCATCAGAAGGGGGAGTGACCAACCAGAATAATGAAATCTGATTGACTGCTTGGCTGAAGGTGATCAGTTCTTCTTGCCTCTGGTTGGTTACTTCCCCAAGTGATGTCAAGAGGGAAAAGATTTTGAAATGGCTTGTGATAACTAATTAGCTGTGCACCTGGTGACATACTAGCGGACCTTTAAAATCCAGTAAGCAATAATGAGCAATTCCAGCCAGCATTAGGGACTGTCATCAGGCTGGCAATGTCGGCAACACTGAGTGCTTGTCAGTAAGGTAAGTAACAGAAGTTAGTACAGTAAGAGTTATGTTAGAAAAGTCTGCAAAATTAGGTGCAAAATATGGCAGACATTACTATAGAAGCCCATCCATGCTCCAGATAGTGCAAACCTCCCAAGGACATGTTAACTTGAGTTTTTCAAGAATACGACCGTAAAAATTTGTCAGCCAACAGTTAGCTAGCAAGATATAAAGCTTCGTTATGCCACCAACATACACTAACGTAGGCGACCACACACCGATTAGCCAAGACAGCTCCCGTAGCTCACCATCCTGCTACCTACCTACTGCACCATCTCAGTTATAGTAAAGCCGCTTTCACACCGGACGCGAAACGAATTTTTCGCACGACAGATTACATTCAAAGGCAATGCAAAGACGCGAAAACGCGTGCATTCGCGTCTTTGCATAGACTTTGAATGTAATCTGTCGTGCGAAAAATTCGTTTCGCGTCCGGTGTGAAGGCAGCTTTAGTCACGTTAAACTCGCCCGCGAACTCACCATTATGAATAAAGCATCAAAAATGTTAGCTAGCTATCTAGCCAACGCTGCGCATCCACACCCTAACTCTGCTTATTCGATGGCTGGTTAACATAGCAGTAGAAAGTTTGCAAGATAGCTAGCAGCGATAAACTGCAACCAAGGTAATTCAGTTCAGTGTTTTCACCAAGGCAACTGCATATGCTCTAGTTTCGCTTTCAAAGTCTGCGCTCTCACTGGCCAGTCTGCGTTCGCACAGGTCTGACGTTGATGTCTGTCCTTTGCGCTGACGAATCACGTTAGAGAAACTAGAAACGGCTGCGATCGCACAGGTCTGATGTTAGTTTCTGCCCTGTGCGCTGACGAATCACGTTAGAGGAACTTGAAAAGGCGGAAAAAACAAAAGCTGTGGCGGCACTGTACACCCAACTTGACTAAACAAACGAAAATGTATGCGTAGAAAGTGAAATCCGCAGAATGACTATAGCTAGAGCGGCATGGAATGGACTTTAGTCCGCGAAGAAGTGCAGTTTTTTTATTCATTTCTCTCAAGGATGCCACAGTGAGATGCTCGAGGTTGCGCTAGGTGGCAGTAAAGCACTACGCGAGAGTGGGACATCCAGGTGCAACTGTCATTTGAGAAACAAACGGCTCGGCGACACCTGAATTTTTGGAGGGACGTTATTTGTTCAAGGACGAACAGACAGAAGTATCAAATGGCGCAGGTCAACTAGCGCTCATTGTTCAAGATATTTGAACCTGCATTTGTTGAGGGGGGAAAATAGTTTTGTTTTATTGCAGCACAAAATGTGTGCGCATTCACTGGCAAGTAATTTTCCCTCTACCAACTCCGGTCATATAAGGTCTGAAGTCTCCTTCCCAATGTGAAGTCAAAATGATTGCAGGGTAAAAAAAAAAACAAAACAGTAATATATCAATGTAAATGATGGATTGTCCAAAGAAAAACTGTGGAACAATTATGTATTTGAAAAACAAAATGCGTACCATGAAGATAATGACTGGATTTAATCATAGTGGTCATTAAGGCTCTGCATGACACCTGGGAGGATAATTTATTGGACCATTGTTTATTTTGAAGATCACACTGCCACTGTCCTTGGTATGAATGTTCCTCAGGCTCCAGTAACACCTGGTGGAAGGACTAACCCCCCACTTCTCTTTTAAAAGCTATTTCCTTTCAATAGTATTACAGCTGATTTGTCATTTTCTGTTTTGCTGTTATGCTTTTCAGGGGTGCAGTGCAAAATTCAAGGCACTGTAGATACAGCAGTTTCGATGAGACCCTTAGCACTGTAGACTCAAAGAACCTTTTAGTCCTCCTTTATTTATATTCCTCATACTACCCAGAAGTAATGTGCAAGTGTTTATAATGGAATAATTGTAGCCCGAAGCCGGGGCTACTATGGATTTGGCCTCGTCACGCATCTGCTGCCATCGGGATTTCCTTGTGGAGGCTCCACAGGCCACATATTTAAAGCTATTTCTTGGCTGTATATGGGCAGTGGTTAGGACACAGCGCCTATCAATTTTGGTTGCCATGGTAACATAATTCACAAAATAATAGACAATTCTGGGTCAAAAATAAGCCAAAATGAAAAATGGGGGCGAACGGGGGCCCTTTGGTTGACAGCGACCAACCTTTCTAGTTCCTGATACTTTAAAACCTGTTGGTTCATATAGTTTGCATGTCCCTGGGGCAGTTTTTGCAGTGGGATATTTTCCTTTTAGTGAAGAAATAATCAATACATAATTGCGTATATATCACCATCAGGTGTCCTTCTGGAGGAACAAAGTACCAAGCTTTTTAAATTTGGCATTTCAGGATATGTCGCTTGAAATCATTGGAGGACTGGCAGTTTCTTTGGCCTAAATCAGCCAAATGAGATCACCGTGCCTGCTAATGAGACCAGTTAGACAGTCATCCTCTTGCACTGTCCCAGTTAGCTGAATTTCGACACTTTGGAGCAGAGTCGTTGCTATGCATAGAACATAACTGTAGGTCATGGAGCAAGCTTGGACTGATTCCATAAAGGGAATCTATCTGTATAAAACCTGATATTTGGTTGCTTTGTGAAGAATTCCAAAAGATCTGTCGCTTACTGAAGTCCTGACCACCGTGAGAGGTTGAGGAGGAAGTTGTGACTGATAGACATCAAAGGCAGCTAAATAGATCACCTTATTTGAGACTGGCCTTTGCACGGCTCAAAATAAACTGATCCTGAGGGACCGGTTGGTCCTAATAAAGTGTAGCCAAATATATTTCACCACTCACCTGGGATTTTAGTTGTACGTACAAACCTATTTAAACTGAGCCTCCTTATACCAAGTTTGCAAGTGCGTAGACTTTACATACTAAGTACTCGAGGACTATTTCTTGTCTCGCGATTCAACATTTAAAGGGCGTAAGAATCATTAATATTATAACCAAGTGAGAAGAACCTACCTCTCTTACCTGTAGCTTCTCATCTTTTACCTTGTTTTGAATAGCATCATAAAAGGCTGTTTCCCATTTTGTGATCAGTTCTTTTTCAGCTCCACTTCAAATTCCACAACAGGAAGATTCTGATGGCCACTGTGCACCAAACCTAGAAATGCAGTCGATCGTATTGTGCGTACTGAAGCTTCGAAAAACTCAGGGGTCCTTTTGAAATGCTGTGCGAGTTGTGTCGGACAAGATATTTGCTATGCGGCTACTGTTTGTCTCCCAGTTGAGTACAGCTTGTCAGCGGTTAAATTGGGATGGGGTTTATGGCCCTGTAAACGGAGGTCTGATGGAAAGCCGCATATAACTGTAATAAATCAGCTTGTGCTTTTTCACTGGGGCACATGAATCCGCTGTCCCAGGATAGGGAGAGGAAGTCTCCTGAGGACCATTTTTGCTGGTCTAATCAACAATACTGTGCCACATATTCTCAACAATGTGAGGCTACAGCATTGCTCTGAAGGCGTACTGGACTGCAAGCAGTCATTTCTCAGTCTCATGCCTTAAGGCTGCTCAGTGTGCACACTTACATTGGTTAGATGTTCCATTGATTTGGGCTTACGTTAGTTGCAGCATGTGCTGCATTGGTTTGCTGTTACATCGGTTAATACATTGATGTAGGTGACACATTGATGTAGTGTTATGTTGGTTTGGTGTTGTGTGTTGTTTTTAGTCTAAAGATAATACCTGGCTTTCAGGGTTAGAACACCTCAACTTGTGGAAAGAAGCGCAAAGAAGTCATGGATCACTGAAATGTCATGGATCACTGCAGATCAATATTCTAGGCCTCTTGTGTATCAAAATGAAAGTATTTTGCTTTTCCGGCTAAGGAAGTATTTGACTTGGGGCATGTTTTTTAATGTTCCACTGGAGTCCAGGAGCATGTATTCAGGGCTTCAGACTGCCACCAAAAAAAAAAATCTGTCCAGTGCCTCTAAAACTAATATTTGGTGGCAATGCTGCTACTTGACTTTCATTGTTTTTCGTTGTTGTTGTTGTTGCTGTTGTTTGTCACAACCCATGTGTGAATGTCTTTTGTGTCTCTTTCTATTCAGCAACTTGAATGTCCTTTTTGAAGTGTGTCCTCCTTGACTTAGTATTGCAAGTTGCAGGATTGTAACTTGCTCTTTGTGCTTAGAACCAGTCAGTTTTCCTATTAGAAACTTTTTCTTTAAGTGTAATGTGGACTCAATTATACCAATTCTCAGAACCTTTCCTCTTTAGTCAGTTAACTCAAACCAGCTTCCAAGCCTACTCAGGGTCCAAGATTGGAACCATGTGCAAGTTAACCCAGCTCAAGTCAGTGTGTCTGTCCAGTTTAATTGGAACAAGCTCACAAGCCTTATCAGGGTCCAGGGTTGGGATCACATTCCTGTTAACCCTTCCAGGTCTGTTTCCTTGTGGATGCTCTACAGGCCACAAATTTAGAGCTATTTCTGTTATATTTGGTACGTATATGGGCAGTGGTTAGGCCATTTGTTATATTTGGTATGCATACGGGCAGTGGTTAGGACATGGCGCCTATCGATTTTGGTTGCCATGGTAACATAATTCACTAAATAATATGTAATTGTGTGTCAAAAATAAGCCAAAATGAAAAATGTGGGCAATCGGGGGCTACACCCATTGGTCGCAGGTGACCGACCTGTGTAGTTTCTGATACTTTGAAACCTGTTTGTTCATATAGTTTTCATGCCTCTGGGACAGTTTTTGCAGTGGGATATTTTCCTTTTGGTCAAGAAATTATCAATACATAATTGCGTATATATCACCATCAGGTGTCCTTCTGGAGGAACAAAGTACCATGCTTTTTAAATTTGGCGTTTCAGGATGTGTCACTTGAAATCACTGGGAGGACAGGCGGTTTCTTTGGCCTAAATCAGTCTAATGAGATCACCGTGCCTGCTAATGAGACCAGTTAGACAGTCGTCCTCTTGCACTGTCCCACTTAGCTGAATTTCGACACTTTGGAGCAGAGTCGTTACTATGCATAGAACATAACTGTAGGTCATGGAGCAAGCTTGGGCTGATTACAGGTCTGTTCCTCTGTCCAGTTTGTTAGGAACAAGCTCCCAATCCTACTGTCATCAGGGTTGGAACCAAGTTCCCCTTAAGCTTCTCTATCCTCTGGTGGGACACTTCGGCACTGGAGAAGTGTGTACTCCGTCTGGCTGTGATCCTGGAAGCCACTGGCCGGCGATCGATGGCTCAGCTTCGCCCGCAACATCTGTACTGAACTGTGCTATCCTTATCCTGGGGTTCCGTCCCCACATTTTCCTCTGCTGTTCTGACCCTAAATAACCATATAAGCTGTCAATAAAACTAACTACTGGATTGTACTCTGCCTCCACACTTGATTCCTGGTATGGAACATGGCAATTATTTATACCTTAAAGTCATATTTTTATCTAACAGTTGGCCAATTTTGTTTGATTATTTCATATCCCTCTTTTATATCCACTGGCGAATTTCTTTCTCTGTCGCACTGTATAACTAATATTCTACTACCATGCAATATACATACAGTCTTGTATTCTATATCAGTTTGTGACCTTGGGGTTAAGCTTTTTCTTGAGATGAAGGCCAAATGATCTTTCAGAATTGCTTGGATGACCAAGTAATACATGCGTCCATAGATACACAGCTGTGGGCGACCAAACTGTTTAGTTTTGTGTTGATTTCAGGTTCAAGTTCGTGAAGTAATTTAACTGCATTCACTTGAGAAAAGAGCACTGTTTATTGGTTGAATTGTACGCTATGTAAATAAAAATGAACTATTGCACCTTATTCATTGTTGCACCCTATTTCATATATAATATCTCCAAAGAAGCTGTGATACAATCACCCAGTTTTTATGCAACCAACTTATGCGCTACTGCCACTAACTGATACATAAACGTAGTGGCAGCACTGCCACCAGGGTAAAATGTTAGTCTGGAGCCCTGTGTGTTCTATCTTTTAGTACTAGGGAAATTAAGGACACCATTTGTCTGTTATGTAACTCGATAATGCCACTCCTGTTAGATAAAGACTCATTTAAAGGCAGAATGTGTTCAGTTTATCTGAAAAACAACAGATAGACATACAAAAATAATCACTCTCAATCACCACTTCTGTAAAAAAAAAAAAAAGAAAAGTGTTAGCAGTGTCCGTAATTGCAGATACCCTGCCCTCTGCCAGTATTTTTAGGTTGCCGGCTGTAGGCCAGTAACCTACTATCGTCACTTTGCGTCCGGCGTCGGCGTCATCCGTTTAAAGCCATATCTCAAAAACGGTCTGATAAATTTTTTTAAAATTTGGGGATGTGATCAAATCGGTCATCAAGTTAATGCCCGAGCAAAAATTTTTTTTGATTGAATTATTTGTTTAGACTTGGCGGTCATTTTTATGTCAAATGGCCATTTTTGGCACTTAGGTGCAATTTTCTCAAAAACTGTCAGATGAATTTTTTTTTTTTTTTTTTTTAATCGCAGCAATTGAATCTGTATCATGACCTGCTTCAACAGTGTAAACGGCGTTTTGATTGAATCGCTCCTTCATAGCGCTACCTAGGCAATGTGTCTGGACTTCATCATTTTTAGGGGGGTGTTTTGTGCTATAATTCTCTTAATATGGCATTTAGAGCTCAGGTATGTATGAGGCACCTGCAGGGAATCAGGTATGCCGAACATTGTGAGTCAGTCACATTCGACCTTGGGCCTCCAGGTCAAGGTCAAATGGCAAAAATGTGCTGTAACTCTTAATATAGCATTTAGAGCTAAGGTATGTATGAGGCACCTATAGGGAATCAGGTTTGCTGAACATTGTGAATCAGTCACATTTGACCTTGGGCCTCCAAGTCAAGGTCAAATGGCAAAAATGTGCTATAACTCTCTTAATATAGCATTTAGAACTTAGATATGTATGAGGCACCAAAGGGAATCAGGAATGCCGAACATTGTGAGTCAGTCACATTTGACCTTGGGCCTCAAGGTCAAGGCCAAATGGCAAAAATGTGCTATAACTTGCTTAATATGATATTTAGAGCTTAGATATGTATGAGGCACCTAAAGGGAATCATGTATGCCAAACATTCATGGTTGCTCAAATTTCACCTTGAGCCTCAAGGTGAAGGTCAAATGGCAAAAATGTGTTATAATAGCTTAATGTGGCATCTATAGGGAATCATGTAAGCCAAACATTCTCTGCAAGTTGAATATGACATTGGGCATCAAAATCAAATAGCAAAAATTGCTATAACTTGCTGAATATGGCAATTAGAGCTCAGGTATGTTTGGGGCATCTATAGGAAACCATGTATGCTGAACATTCTTAGGCAGTCAGTCAAATTTGATGTTGGGCCTCAAGGTCAAGGTTATGACAAAAATCGCCCATATTTGTTTAATATTGTTTGAAGAGCTTAGGTATGTATTGGGCACTAATAGCAAATCATGTATGCTGGTTGTTTTCGACATATTGGATTTGACCTCGGGCAACAAGGTGTAAGGTACAGTTCAGGAACCACTCGCGAGAGACAGAAATCCAAAAAACGTATGCCTTTAATGGGGTCCAAGTCAAAGCCAAAAAACACAATAATTGCCAAGCCACAATACGAAATCCAAAAACAGTGTCGACTAGACAGGCAGGGGTCAGAACCAGGAAGGCAGATGAGCAAAGGTACATAAACGGTAGGCAAATATTCGTAGTCGATGAACAAAGCCAAGGGTCATACACAGGGCATCCAAACACAGAAATTGTGGTCATACAAAAATAGGTTGAAATCCAAAAAGACAAAACAGTACAAAAAAGGGCAATGGCAAGAATCGTAGTCGGACAAACCAGTCAAAGAAAAACAATACTCAATGGCATACAAGGCGCTCTGCACAAAGAAATATTGATCAACGTTCTGACAAGGAGCTGGCTGTGAAAAGACTGCTTAAATAGACACAAGGGAAGTCACATGCTATGATTAGGGACAGGTGAATTGGATCAGACTAATTACGAAGGAGCAAACACAAGGGGGAGCCTAATCACATGAAATTGGCAAAAGCCAAAACGTGGACAGGGATCACGAGACAGCCTATTAACAAACACACAGCTCCGGTTAGGGAGTTCTAACGTGCACAGATAATGAGAGGCAGAACAGAGTTGAGCAGGTGCGGAAGAACCGCTGAAACGCAGCAAAGATTAAGTGAAGGCAAGAGGCGGAGACTAGAACAGGGCGAGTGCTGAGAGCTTGTTAATCAATTAGTAAAGTGCAGCTATACAATCCCTAGTGCTCGTTAGTAAGTTAGTATTATACACAATGTTAGTTCTGGTTAGTAACTTTAACAAAATAACAAACTGTTAGTACTTGTTAGTAATATAGAAAAGCAAGGTGAAGGAAGCAAACGAGATTAGAAGGAACTATTGAAAACCCAGAAACCATGAAATCACCTGAAAGCGTGGCACACAATACTAGGGGAAATAAGCTGTCACAGAACACAAGATCAGACAGGGGAGACAAAGTGCAATGCATGGTGAAATACAAAACAATGACCGGAATCTAACTGGGGAATAGGACTATGGCAGGAAATGCATGAATAAACAGAAACAAAACATGGCATGGAATCAAGGCAATACAAAACATGAACAGAACATGAGCAGAACAGATCAGAATCATAACACAAGGTCCAGGTAATGACAAAACGGCCTAAAAGTTCTTTAATGTTGGCTTTAGATCTTCGGTATGTATTGGATACTAATGACAAATCATGTATGCTGATCAAACACACCATATTGGATTTGACTTTGGTCTTCAAAGTCAAGGTCATGTGACAAAATCAATCAATTTTATTTCCTCGTTTAATAATGTCTTTAGAAATTAGTATGTATTAGGCACTAACCTATATATAATTACAATTTTTACGGACATTGTAACCGCATGGTCGACCTTTTTTCAGGATCAATTGCGGCAATAAAAACTGGTCAAAACCCATTTTTGGATGTTTGTTCCTATTAGCATCATGGAATAGAAAGAATAATACCAATTAGACCCACTCAGTGGCAGTGTTGTGTAAAAAAAGTCATTGTCTGAGAGCAGAGCAAGAACCAGAAGTGAATTGAGAAGAGGGCGCACTTCACAAATTGACAGCAGACGACAGTGAAAATTCAGGTTAGAAAAAAATCTGATCGGATTTCATGATCTAGACTTCTTAAAGATTATATTTTTGCTAAAAGGCAGAAATGTTGCTGTCTGTCACTCATGAAAAAGTGTGACTGCTCAGTCGAGTTGCCCGATAATGGTAACTAAAACCCCTTCCTCACGGAGCTGCGTTGGCCCGTGGAAGTGTGCGGATGAAACAGTTCTCTTCTTTCGCAGAGAAGAATTGATTCGAAGAACCGTGAATTGATTCGCAGGGGTACGGGACCATTCGCCATCACCGCCGAAATTCGCGGATGTCCGAGCTGGTGCTTTTTAACGCCAATATCATGTAGACAATGTGTTGCTTTCGCAAGAATTCATGTTGGCTTGCTGTTGAATCCGCGGACTGATGCTAGTTACTTTTCTCCTGTTGGAGCTGTAACTGCGGGCAACCTTCAGGGCCCTTGGCACTCTAGTTTATTTTGCTATCTTTGGGACATCTCTATTTGTTTGTTTCTCCATTATGCAGGTCTTCAGCTGTACAACTGTGTGGGTTGTTGTTGTTTTTTGTATATTTTGCTTCACAATGTGCCAGACATTCTTTGCATATGAAGCCATGCTCTTGTAATCTGCTGAATGTCCTTTGGCTTGTAATCTGCTGAATGTCCTTTGGCATTGTCTTGCTGGAAAATTCATGGATGTCCCTGGAATATGTTGTTCCAAAATTTGTGTATATATCTCTGCATGACACTCGTACCTCGTGCAATGACACACCCCCATACCATGATAGATGCTGGGGTTTGGACCTTACCCTTTATGCACTGAGATTCTACTGGGTTCCTTCCATCTTTTAATTATTACACACTGGAGGAAGTGAAATTCCCACAATCCTGCCAATTCGTCTTCCACCTTATTATTGCGACCGGTCAAATCATTACTTGTCCTAAATTATGCCTGGACCAACTTTTTTGGAGTCTGTTGCAGTCAGGAGATTTTAAATAAGCATATATTTTCAATAAATAATTGAATTCACTAGTTAAAGCATCGAATAATATGTTGCTGTACTGTTTTTAAATATAGTTATGGGTCAATGGACTTTACAAAGCACACCTTTTTTCATTTATTTCCATTTGAAGACCACAGAGGAAAAATGATCTGAGTCCAAATTTTGCATTTTTGTATATTTAATATATTACATATATAATAATATTTTATATATTTTATATTTTTTGCATTTTTTTTTAGCGCTTTGTTTCGGAGATCGTTTTGAATTTTTTAATTCATCATTTCTCCACAACGTGAAAATGTGGCTCTGATTATTTTTCCATTGTGGTCTTCAATTTCCTAATGTTTCATCTTTTTCAGAATTGAAGTTTTGCTTTTGGACTTCATTTTATTCATCCGAACTGTGTTTTGGGGCCTTCAGTGCTGCATTAAAATCAAAGGCCTGTCTGATACTGACATAGTCTCCCTGGGGGTTGTTTGTTCTGTAATCTCAGGGGGGTGAAACAGTTCGTGGGAAAATCTTTTTTCATCCTGCATTTTTGGGTCATGTGGGATGGGAAGTGAGCTGTGCGAAGTCTGACCACCAAAGTACACACATTCGCGCGCACACACAGACACACACATAAACACACAAATACTAATATACACACACACAGATATATGCGGTCATATACACACACTTGCGTACACACACACACACACACACACACACACACACACACATACGCATATACAGACGTGTACAGTTCACAGACACACACACACAAAAGCATGTGCTCACACAAACAACTCACACACATGCACATAGACACACACACACAAACACACACATGCACACACACATATATATATATATATATATATATATATATATATATATATATATATATATATATATATATACAGACATAAACACTCAAGCATGCAGACATGTACAGTGCACACATGCTTAAATAAACACCTACATTAGTCAGCATACATGCAACTTGGCTACATAATCTCTGTCTGACTTTGTCTATGTCCCATTGTGTCTTCTCAGATGGGCCCAAATTACATCAATGTGGACATGGTTATTTTGTCTGTTTTTTACTGTGTAATGTCTGGCACTGTCTACAACTTGCTGCCTGCAAAGAGTGCTATGTTTCAGTTGATCAAATTAATTTGACTCGCAATGAAAATGTGAAATTAATTAATCGAAATGAGTTTTGCCGTCTTCCAAGTTTGGTCCTAGTTGTTATCACTGCAGACATAACTTATTGCGGTGAAATAATCACTATGGCTTGCCACCAATCACCAGATTGGTTATAAATTGGCATTTGGATTAGTTTTCAATATTTAATATTAATATGTGAGTAATTTACATTTTTAAGTGGACGGCTCTGAATAATATTTTTGCAAATATGAGTCTACCCAAAGTCATAAATGTATCCATGTGCACCCTAAAGCTTAATAAAATGGAGAATGTTCAGAGATGGAAAGAGGATTTCCATCAGCAACGAGGGTTTATCATTTTGAGTTATTCTTTCCTCTATGCTGCGCTCTTGCCTTTGTAGCAGTGAGGGTTGCATCACCCGCGTTCACTGCAGGGAGAGTAAGGTGAGGGGGAAGGTGCAGTGTGGGTTCGTGGTGTGGGGGGAGGGGGCAGAAGCCTTACGTCTCGGTCCTGCTAATGCTTAGTTCCCACTGGGTGCATCTCAAAGCGTAAACTGCATCCTTCGAAGGCTGCGTTTCTAAGGGTCATCAGTTACTTCCTGTCAAACTGACTTTTAGTATTAGGGATAAGGTTAAATTTAGGGTTAGGTTTGGAGCTAGGTTTAAGGTTAGAGGTTAGAGTTACGCAGTGTCTAGAAATACGGCAGTTTTGTAGGCACGGCAGTCGATTTGAAGGGATTAGGATAAGGATTAGGGATTATGGTTAAAGTTAAATTAGGGTTAGGGGTAGGGTCAGGATTAGGTTAGGGCAGGATTTGAGAGTGGGACTGTCGTACCTCTCTACATTGTAATGCATTGGAAAACTGCCGTACCCATAGCAACTGCCTAGAGTTAAGGTTAGGGTTAGGGAAACCAGAGACGACGCGCTTAAACCAAAGCTGTTTAACAGAGATAAAATGATGGCATGTCAGTTTGGCGGATGGAATTAAGTGATGAACCCTAAAAATGCAGCCTTCAAAGGCTGCAGCCTACGCTTTGAGGTGCACCCACTGTCGTGCGCTCCGTTACGAACGCCACGATTGGCCATCCGTGGCTGATCGTGGAACTTCTTCGAAGCTGCTTTCACACCGGACGCGAAACGAATTTTTCGCACGACAGATTACATTCAAAATCAATGCTAAGACGCGCATCTTTGCATTGACTTTGAATGTAATCTGTCGTGCGAAAAATACGTTTCGCGTCCAGTGTGAAAGCGGCTTAAAATTTCAGGTTTGGATACGAGGTGATGCGATGATCACAATTGACAATTAAACGCGTTGATCGTGGGAAATTTTTGAACCGTCCAAAACTTTTCTGCGATCAACATGATTGCCACGACTGACCTCAAGGTCTGATTAGATCTGATAGGATCACCACGATTACTCCACGATTAAGACCATGATTTCAATCGTGCCGCGAATCGTGATAGTGGAAACCTAGCATAAGACCGATTGGGAACACACACACCCTCAGGACACAGACTGCAGGTAAAGTCTTCCAGCAAAAAGCGAAAGAAGAAAAGAAGTACGTCCTGATATTCCTCGTTCTCTGCAGTTAGGCCCTTGAGCAGAACATATGTGTTCAAATTTGGTATTGCCAAGTTTATGTAATCAAGTCCTTATTATGCGACCATGAGAACCATGAGCTACCTTTCTGAAGCTAGCATTTCTTGTCGCAGCAGGAAGTGTGCGGAATAAATAAGTGCTGATGACATCAATGAGACATCTGAAGACAGCACGCGAACCAGGCAAATACAGTAACATGTGCCTCCAATCAGTAATGGCAGAAGGTATAAGTATAGTTTGGGCTTTGATTTGAATATTTGCCGGCTGATTATTGCAAACGTAAATACTGTTTCCATATAGAAGGAGCCTTGCTATATTATATTTTCAGGTTTCTAACTTCTCTCTCTTGGAAACAGTTGCTAGGGGAAGAAAATTTTTTGATGACATTTCTGCACGGCTCTCTCTCTCTCTCTCTCTCTCTCTCTCTCTCTCTCTCTCTCTCAAGCCCCACAGAGAATGAACCAAAAAGTAACTATAGTCCTTAAGATTATTATTATCTCTACTGTAAGTTTATCATTATCTTCAAACTCCTGCCCAAGCTATAATATCTTATGAGTGAACATTTGTGATCTGTAGATATACCTTGCAGTATATAATATGAAATTAATCAACACTAGATTACGATGCACATGCAGTAAATGTTTCCACTGCACTATAGCAACAATGGACAGGTAGTGGTTTTGCGCACGTTAAACAGAGTCTAATTACAAAATTCAACTTATGTTAGGCCAGTTGCTTTGAAGGGGTGGGTTACAAAAATATGTTATTTTATTCGGTGGGTTTGTTAGTCACTTATAAAGAGTGAAACCACTGTTCCGGTGGGTTATGGGACTTTATGTTCTGTTTAATGTAAAAAAAAAAAAAAAAAATGGCATCTGCATTTATGTATGGGATGTTCATAACTTAAAACAGAGCAAAGGGAATGCAGGCGAGGTTCCTACAAGAGTTCTTCAAATACACAGAACTGAGACTTTAGGGTAGTCATCTGTATTTGTGGCAGCTGGTCAGAGGAGAGGCCTCCTGAGTCATTCTAGAATGTTCTAACCAGTATTACCTCTCAGGTCAGTGACTGAGTTGTAGTTTTGAATTTTGGAGTAACGCTTGCAGAGAATATGATTTGTGTGATTAAATAGTTTACCATTATTTGAACCTTTCAGAACAAGAGTGGTCTAACTACAGTTTTTTGTCTTTTGTAGGATGATTGCACTGAAGTCAAAATTACATGAAAAAATCAGCTTGCAAAATATTACATTATTTTTTTTATGCATTATTGCTTTGATTCTTTTTATCTCCGCGGGAAAAAAGGTTATTTTAAAGGCCTCATTTTCAGAATTTCCACATTTATTTGTGAAATTTCTGGGACACATCACGCTTACATTTCTTCAAGTTAGCTGTATCCAGTTAGCTTAGACTGTGGCAACCAGATATTATATCACTGGCAGAAAACATACAGCATGTCCTACTGTATTTTGATTGTCTTTCATCTCAGGGCAGAAAGAATTATTGTTTGCTAAACTGTTAGGAACACACTGTGATCAGCACATCAGGCCCCACCCCCTGCACTGTCTCCCATAATGAGCTGTTTACACTCTCCTTCAGGTGTTCAACGATTGTGGAAGTCAGCCGGCTGACAGCAGAGTCTTAGCTGTGAGTCTTGACAGGCAAAGCAAGATCTGCCTATGCAGGGGAGGGCTCTCTGTCTCAGCGCCTCTTATCTCCATCTCTCCCTCCCCTTCTCCCTCCCTCCTGTCTCACTGTTTAAAACTGGAAACTCAGTATTGGTGGGTGATGATTGCTGAACACCCTCTCATCTTTGCTTCTCTCTTTCCTCTTGGTTCCTTGCTTTTCTGTTGAGTGTGGAGATGTTGGCAGCTGCTTGGCAGTGGCACAGAAAACAGGACCCAGAGTGGGTTGCCTGAAAGGAGAAGGGGTGGAGAACTGCTCCAAACATGTTTTAGAGGAGTGGAGCTCTATCTGCCTCGATTTGTTCTTCTTTGTGTTTTAACAGCCTGGAGGAGTGGATCTTTCTGAACCATTTAGTGTTCTAATCTATTTTTGCCTGTTTTTTTTTTTTTTTTTTTTTACCGCGGTAGAAGAATTGGGACCCTCGGATTTGGGAATCTGCTCAGTTTTTTAATCCTTATCCCTCTTGTACTGGGCCTCCCTTGAGGTGCGAATAGAATTCGTGGTTTCTGTGTCGTGGGACGTGCTGGGCCCTGTGGAGGATGACGGACAGGCTGGGGACTGCGAGTGAGCTGGACAGTGTGCGTGAAAGTTCGGAGACCCATGGGACACTGAGCCCCGGGGAGCAGCGAGCCCCCATGAAGAGACCTCCTAACACAGGGGCCAAACTGTGGGGCCGTGTGCGCAGCAAGATCCTCCGTCACAAGGTCTCGGCCCCCTCACTCACCCACGCAAGCTCACACAACCACAGCACCTCATCCATATTTATTTCTCTCTGTGCATCTCTCTCTCTCCACCTCTCCTCCACTCTATCCCTCTTTCAGTCTGACCCCATCTCTCTATCTGTCTTTAAACCATTTTTCTTCCTCTCTCACTCTCTTCACCCCTCACCTCACTCTCTCCCTGTACCCCTTCTCCATCTCTTAGCCCACCCCCTTGCTCAACAGGCGGCATCAGTTGGTGGTATTCTGTTAAATTTCCCAGCTGATATGTGCTTGTAATTGGAAGTGTGCTCTGTGCTGCCTTTTGTGTCTGAGAGCCAGTGGTGTAGGCTGAACTCTAACTGTATGTGAAACTGGGGACAGAGAAGACAGGGCAACTGGAGTTCTTTGGTTTTGCATGAAATCACTCTGTCTGTTCCTGTTTTTTAGCTGCATGTAGCCCATGTGTGCATTAAAATATTACTGGAACATTCTATGACCATCTCTGATTGTCAGAACGATGTCACTGGCCCCCCTGAGCTCAGCTTCCCCATCTTTGTCTTTAGTCTGTTCCCATTTCCATGCACACAGGATAATAGAGTATCTCTTCCACTAAAAATAGGTATTACATAACATGGCACAGGACTGCAGTAAAGGTAGTGGTTAACTTGGATTTTTTTTTTTCTGTGTCAGTACGCATGCGATTGAACTTGTTAACATTAGGTGAACATTTTCGTTCAAGTATCATTGTTACTGCTGCCTATAAAGTGTTTATTTTATGGAGAACCTTTAAGCACTATTCAAATTTTAAAACCACTTCATCCAGATTAATTCTTACGTGTTCCTGTGTATGTATGACAGGATGCATTGGATTTATAGTGCCGATAAACTTCTGTGTTATCTGAGGAAAATGGACCCATACAAACTGCTGGAAATTTTACATTACAGGCCCAGGCATTTTAACAGTTAAAGCAAAAGGCTGAATCTCCTATCAGACATACTCTGGGGTAGTGTTAAGGTCACAGGTCAGGCCAGCACAGTGGAGCTGAGTAATGCAAACATTAATCCCCTCTCAAAGTGGGAGCAGAATGATGAGGGGAACACAGATAAGTCTGTCAGGGGAACAGATTTGGTGAATCTCACTGACCCGTCCTAAGAGCAGCTCTGATTTAACCCCTGCCTCAGACCCCATGGATCGTTTATAACTGATGGATTTCACCAAAGGCTTCCTGGTCAGTACACTGAAAACCAGGGGCAACCAGCCTTGTATCTGGAGATTATCTCCTTGTAAGTTTCCATTATTGATTTAGCACACCTGACTCTACTAATTAGCTGTGCACACCCAGTACTAGCTCGCAACCTTAGAATTGCAGGGTTCTAACTGACGTTTTGGTCAAAACTGAGTTAACTATTAACACATAATTGGTAATAAATAGTTCTATCTAATGATTAAGTATGGTTATCCAATTCATTTGTTAAATTGGGTTCAGATCAGATTTACAAAGTCCCAGTTCCCTAAGCGTACACTGAGCGGCCAAACTTTGCAAGAAAATTCCTCAAAACTGTATAAATGTTAGTTGGAACCCTGTAATTCTAAGGTCTCGAGCTGTTGGAAGATCATCCCCCCCCCCCCTTTGACCTTGATCTATTTTGGCAGAGATTTTAGAACCAGATTCTTTCAGCACACAATTCTTTAACCCCCCCGCCGCCCATAACTATTCATTACATAATTGTAACATATTGCATAATGAATTACATTGCATACCTTCCTAAACACCTTACACAATCACGTATCAACATGACATTTTGACAAGGACGAGTACATAATGTCTGTTCTGGCATAATGGTACATGCGTGTGATTCTTGAGTGTTCGCAGGTGTGATCTTGCTTTACATACGTATCTCTGGCATCCTCTTTAGTGTAGGCATCGACATCTAAAGTTCCATCCTCCTAAAGCAACATTGCGGGAATGAAGAACAACATTCAATGTTGTAGCCTTTGAGCGAAAGTCTCATTTATGCTTCTACCTGTGTGTATCTGTGTATCAGATGTCTTTGTTAGTTTCAAGTGGGTGGATCTCCGTCCAGAATGTCGTAAAGATAAGCTATATAGAATTCAGAGGTTTGCAAGGTCTGTTCTGAAACCAGTTTCCATCAGACAGTGGTTCTCGATGTTGGTCCAGGGGCCTCCCAGTGTACGTTGTTTTTATTCCAGGCAAAGCGCTATTTTGAGATTTTAACAAGCTGTTAATTTGTCTTTTATTTGGTGCATTTCAAGTTCAGACAAGTTATTTTCCCCTGTAAGCCACATTTTCACTGACATATAAATGCATGCCATGAAGTATAAAAATGCCATATCCACAAAGTGATATATTGGACGCAACTGCATAAGAAGAGGAGGAAAGTGTAAGCAATTAGATCGAAGAATCTTTTGGTACACTTTGGTCATGAAAACTAACCATTTACTCAGCAAGCGAATGATAGTCAAACCTGTTTTGTGCCATGCTTGTGCAATTAAGTTCAAGCATAGCATTTTGAAAGAGTGCAAAACACGTGTTCAAGAACCTAATTTAGAGGTTTTACTTCCTGAAATTCCTTGCAAAACAGAAAAATTAACAATATATTCAGGCGTCTTTTATGGCATGCATGGACATTTCTGTCAAAATGTGCCTTAAGCAGTTAAATAACTGCTGTAAACGAGTACCTAATGAAGAGACATGAACAAGTTGTTAAAATTTTACTATTGCAATTGTGGTTGGATTAATAACCAGCATACTGAGGGTGGCCGCAGGTCAGACCTTGAGAACCACAGCCATAAGAGACAGCGGTTGTGACAGAAAGCATGTTACTTCACCTCCACTGCACCCTCGCCGAGCAATCTCAGCTTATGTCTGTCCAACCTGTTTTAGTTCAGGGTATGTTAAGGTGGATTAGTGTGGTACATCCTGTGACAGGCTGCTTTCCTTGAAGAAGAACGCTGCAGGGCTGGTGTTTCTGAGAATTGTGCAGGAATAAGGAGTTGATACAGGAGGAAAATTTGATCGGTATCAACCATAGCGTGTCATGCTGAAGCCAAGCCGTTCGTCGCATTTTGGTGTTTGCGCACTATGGCATTGCTTGTAGAAATAATTTTGTTCCCTGAGAAGTTTTTCTTGGAATTTGTCCCAATTTCCAGTTTGTTCTGGCATGGAATATTGCATCCCTACACATTCCCTAATGTCTGCCTTATCTTCTCACTAGTGACTGTTCAAGCTACAAATCCTTTACAGGTCAGGAGCTTTAAATCCTTCTCTGTCCAATGGGACATGACGGCTTTAGCCTGTGATACTTGCTGATTTTTTTTTTTTTTTTTTTGGCCCAGGTCACTACCCTGGCCCAACATGGACCTGCTCTACTAAGGCTCGATATGGGTTTTGCTTGCATAAGTGGTGGCTGCTGTCTACCCTCGCCGCAATGGTACAGAGTTATATTTTAGAAAGGAGGTTAATCTTCTTTAGCTGGTCTTTTTTTTACCATAAGCTTCTCGCCTCACAGCCTTTCAAAATGATTTCAAAAAGAATGATTGGGGTTATTGCTTATTTTAAAGGACCTATGTTTTTTTTTTTTTTTTTTTTTCTGAGCGTACTATAGCAGAGTTACTTATAATAACCTAAAATACCTCTGATAACACGTAATGGAATGTATGTATCTCTTGTGAGGGGAGAGGGATAGCTAGCAGAACCTGAAAATGCTTGTTTTCCCCTGAAATTCATCTTGTCTTGTTCCCACATAATTCTAAGGTCAAACTGAGCATGTACGTATGTGTTTTACTGAAAGCTTTGGCAGTTGTCCATGCAGCATACGTAATCCTATAGCTATGCAAACAAAGAACTGGGTCGAACTCTTTTGATACGTCTAATAAAAGATGACTTACGGGGGGATACTAAAGAAAAATATCTGAGGTTTTTGTGCGTGCCTTTTTCTTACTTTTTTAAACCCTGTGCATTTCTCTGAGAGAATTCCCTGGAGAAACCTTGGATTTCTTTGGAACTTCAAAATTTGAGGACTAAAATGGCTCTCTGGTTGTGCCTGGAACAGAAACGGGTCAGATTACCTGAGAGGTTTATTGAAGGTTAGTTTGGTAGAATTTCCTATTGGAGCAACACATTCTCCTGCAGACTCGTCACGTGGTGACGCTATCAGACCAAGCGTCGATATACGACGCGAAAGGAGGCTTCTGGCGTCGTTATTTGACGCTTAGGGTTAGGGTTGGGGGGGTGTAAGGGTTTGTTTTAAACTGGCGTCAAAAAACCGACGCCAAAAGCCTCCTTTTGCGTCTGATATTGACGCTTGGTCAGGTAGCTTCACTATATGACGCGTCGGGATGAAGTCTCTTTGGAGAGTAGGTCTCTCCTTGTTGCGATAGTGCAGAATGAAGAGGTCATTGCCAGGTGAACAGTGGGTCACTCTTTATACATAAGTTCTGCATAAAGCTGCTTTCACACCGGACGCGCAACGAATTTTTCGTAGGACAGATTACATTAAAAGTCAATGCAAAGACGCTGACTTTGAATGTAATCTATCGTGCGAAAAATTCGTTACGCGTCCAGTGTGAAAGCGGCTTAAAGCATTCATTTGAAATCAATTAATTGGAGTTGAGTTACCACACGTAACAGTATTTTAAATTGTTTTATCACTGTCGGAAAATCCATATTCTAAAATAATGCCTAAACCTTTTTTAATTTTTTCGCAGTGTTTAGAGACACGACAGTTTTTATTGGTACGGCAGTCGGTTCAAGAGATTAGGATAAGGATTCGGGATTACGGTTAGGAGAAGGGTTAGGGTTAGGTTAGGGCAGGGTTTGAAATGAGGACTTCCATACCTCTCCACATTGAAATGCATTGAAAAACTGCCGTACCCGTAGCAACTGCCTAATTTTTTCGATCTCTTCCGAGTGCCTGCGGCTCTTGTTATTATTATTTTTCTTTCTTGTCATGCCAAGTATATTCCTCTGCTGTCCAAAGCCTAAGCAACCAAGAAAACTGATTTGCCTTTAACAGTTTTGCTTTGCTTGCTGAAAACATTGATCAACTTGACAATGGCTGTTTCAATTATCTGCCATTGGTCATGACTTCTCGTTTTTTGTTTTCTTTTTTTAAAATTTATTTTATACGTATACAAGGAGATCAATATGCAGTCTCACATGATATGAGACTTTCTTTTCATCACGTGTTTTTTTAAATATGTGATCAGTGCACTGAATCACATCATATGTACATATTCATTTTCTTTTCATCACTTATAATGGTTCAACTGCTGGGCTTGTTTCATACTGGCCTGATCTACTGTGACATCGGTATGATATTTCAGGGCTGAAGAAATACTCACCTCGCTTAACTTCCCATAATTCTGTGGGGCTGCAGTTCATTTCATTTTTGTTTCCAGTCCATTAACTGGGTAGAAGGGTAGTTAAGCACATAAATTATTAAACTGATTTCCTGGAACGTCAAAATGTTCTCCCGTGGTCCAGAATGCAAAAAGCTGCCTTATTAAATGTTTTATTATTATTTCATTTTTATTCTGACGTTGGTTATGCAGAGAAGGTAACAAGCAAAGATGGAATCCTAGAGTGGATTCGCAGTCATTAGTTGTTCTGGTTTCAATTGTCTGGTAAATCATTAAGTGTACATAGTTGAGAATGTTGCCCCCTGCCACACAGTGGGGTTTGCATATGGGCAGAGAGACAGTTACATTGTGGAATGCACCCTATGGGCTACCTGTATGCAAGTGTATATTATGAATAAATTTTAACACGTTTATTTCTTGACAACTGCTTATGCCTTGGGGGTTTGCAAACAACTGTTTTTTTTTTTTGTTATTTTTGTTTTGTTTTTTCTTCCTGTTATTATTTATGGAGCCAGGCTTCGGGTGCAGGGTTAACATCTTTGACGCTTCAGTTTCACGTTTCTGCTATATGTACATCCTGTCTGAATGACATTGTTTGTATTTCAGTCCTGAAATGTTTATGTACCCGCCAATGTTTGTTCAATCCAGACCACTATTTTTTTTTTTTTTTTTTTTTAAGAATGGGGACTCAAAATGGGGAAGGAAGGTATGTGGTGGGGTCCGGGTTGAGTCTGTAGTCCATTAGGTGATGTTTGTGTGCGCATTTAACAGGAGCCCTGAACGGCATTGGTGGTCAGAAAAGTTCGGTGGTCAGACATAAACCTTCCCCATGTGTTTCTTCCAGCCATAAACCTGCTGATTTCACTAATTAGTTTTATCTCGTCCCGTGAAGAATTGAACTCATGAGTAAATTCAGGTGAACAGTGCAAAATCTGTGGACCACTTTTACTTTTTGAACTTGCGTCAACTACTTTCGCAGAAATGGCTTAAGGTGTATTTTTTTCAATTATAGCTGTTTATGACTTAAGCCCAGTATTCAAGAACTGAAAAACCTTTGAGTCAGACCATAGTGTGTTAAATCCAGGCTAATGTGCATAGCCCAAAGTTGCATTCATTTGCCTCACATAAAATCCAATTAATTACACGACTGTTAACCATGGAATCTGCTGAATGTATCTGAGATAAATACAACTGCAAGCCTGGCAATGTTCGGCAGAGTTCATAACATGCAAAACCACAAATGAATGCAAAATCACTGGGACAACAGAGCACCATGCCTGGCCACTTCAGCACAAAAGGCAGCCAATGTAAGCAGATGTCAGGATCCCGGAAATTTAATAAGGAAGACGAATATGATTAAGCTTTAACCTGAAGTTCCCCCAGGGAAAGAAGGGGGTTAAATATAGACCAGCTTGTCTGGGAATTTCCAGTAGACATGGGAAAACTGGGTCCTCTTCGCATAGTTCCAGGAATAACCCACTTAAGAGCGGAAACTTTTAACATGTTCCATTTGAGACAAAAGCAAAAACATGGTTTAACAGGAGATTTTTTTTCGCTCTATCGCTAGAAAGAAAATGCCCTGCTAGTGTATCTAATGTTACATCGCTCAGTGAGAACTTTTGTCCAAACATTCTAATTAATCTGGTTGCCATTAGTCAGTGGTCTTTAGCAGATAATGATGTCTCTGATAGGTGATGAGAAAAAAAGCTCATGCTAACCTGGGATGCGGTGCATTAGTATGAGCTGCCATCACTTCAATGAATGCGGCACATACTATGTCTATCATCAGTAAACAGAAAATGGTCAGAGGAAAGATAAATGACATGAAATTCTATTTCTATTTTTTTTTTTTTTTTTTTTTTTGTCCAAACAGCTGGATCCAGAAACAGAACCATCCAAAAACTGGCAGATGGATATCATAGAACTTAATGGGGTAAGACAGTTAGAAGTGCTCTTTGGCATACAGGGGGTCATCTATCTGTAAATCTTTCTGGGCTATGAAAATGGAAAGCTGTCAATAATTGATTACTCTCCCTCCTTCAGATTAAAGTTGAGTTCTCAATGAAGCTTACTGGTCGGGAATTGGCCTTCAAGAGGACACCTTCAAAGAAACAGAATGGAGTGTTCGGTGTGAAACTCGGTGTGGTGACAAAGTAAGATCTGGTGTTAAATCAGCGTTAAATCCCTTTACACACATCACCAATACAGCAATTAAAAAAACCTAGCGCTTAGATCCATGGTGTCATTGTAGTTTTATACAATACACACTCCTCACTCTTTTTCTTGCTTTGTCTAATTTTCTTTTCTGCTTGGAACTCTAATTTATGTTTATGCAGCAACTCTCACTGTGACCTCTTTGCCCAATCAGGAGAATGCAGATGAGCAGGTGTTCGTCTCTGGGCCATGTGTTCTGAGCTGCTTTTTCTGATTACGCTGTAGTTTGCACAGACTTGAGTCAGGTGGTATTTAAAAACTGGGAAAAATACTGGATGATTTGAAGCAAAGAATTAAAACCGAAATGTGTTCTGCTTGGAAAAGACCTGAGGTTAATTGTTAACCAAAGCCTTTCAGGTTCTAGCCACTGCGCCATAGCAATAACAAAAAAGGCCATCAGGAAAATGGGATATATATCCAAAGGTATTGAGTATAAATCAAAGGAGGTTAAACTTATTTTGTATAATACCTTTTTTTTTTTTTTTTTCAGTCTGACCGCACCTCTAGTACTGTGTGCAATTCTGGGGCACGCTACAAGTAAGATATAGAGGCTCCAGAAAAGCATCAATAAAGAGCCACTAAGTTTACTCCTCGTATGAAAGATGTAAGCTACGAGGGAAGACAGAGGAATCTTAATACATTCGCTTCAGCCTGTTGAAAAAGGAGACTTTGGGGTGATATAATTGAGGGCTTTAAAAGCATTAATAAATGGTTAGCCAAGGATCGATTTAGCACAGCTGTTAAGAAGTTTTTTTTTTTTCACACAGAGAGTGGTCACAGGGTGGAATAGTTTGCCTGGTCATGCCACTGAGGGAGATACTTAGGGAGTTTTTAAGACCAGACCTGTTACCGAACAGAAGCAATCGAGTTGTTAAGTAATTTAAGTGTTTGGTACACTTTAGTTGTGGGAAAGTTGCGACCCTTGTTAGGCTGAGTGACCTGTTCTCACAACCATGTTATGTTATGTTATGTGTTATATGTTATGTTATGTTATGTTATGTTGTAGCGCTTTTATATTGGAACTTAATGGTGTGTGTTGTGTTGGTTTCACTGTTGTGATGGAGTTTAAAGGCAAGCGCTGTGATGGTCAAAGTGTTGTAATGGATTTTAATAATTAATACCTTGTTGGTTACAGTATTGTAATGGACTTTAGTGTGCACTGTTTTGATTAAATTATTTAACAAATTACATAAGATAACGTTTATTGATCTGAAGCGGCTTACATTTGAACGGACCAAGCAAAGGCCACTTGCGAGTGGAGCAATGTTGGGTAAAGGGCCTTACTCGAGAGCTCAACAGCTGCACTGATCTTATTGTGGTTACAAATGTAATGGTGTTTGTAGTGTTGGATGCAGCAATCATTCCCAAGCACTGGACCATGTGATTACTAAGCTATACAAAAAACCACTATAGGCATGTCATAAAAAATTACCACCAAAAACTATCAGTATTACTGTGGTAATTCTATGGGTTTTTTTTTTTTTTTTTTTTTGGTACGCACTATTGAGAGTTTAATATTACTATTGAAATGTTGTCAGGCTACCATAGCTAATAAGATAACACAACAGAAAAAACTATGGTAATGCTATAGCTGGTGAAACGTACTGTAGAAGACTACAGCCACACTATAGAACACTATACAATTCTTATAGTATACCATAGTAACCCTTAAATTCATCTTTGTAAGGGGCTGTTGACCTTACAATGTGTGGCAATCCTTCAGGCTATGAATCCTCAGGCTGAAAAATTTTGGGAGCTAACGAGTTTGTGTTGTGTCCCTCTGTAGGCGCGAGGGCTCCAAGATACCCTTCGTCATCCGCCAGTGCATTGAGGAGGTGGAGAAGAGGGGGATTGAGGAGGTGGGCATCTACAGGATATCAGGCGTAGCCACTGACATCCAGACCCTGAGAGCTGCATTCAACGCAAGTGAGAGAACATTATGATTTATGTTTATTCATTCCGGAAAGACTTTGGTCCAGAGTGATGTTCAGTGACACCATGAACTTCCAGCATCATTGTGGGCTGCGCAGTGGCACAGTGGTTTTTACTGAGACCTCAGAAGAAGTTGCTACAGGGTTGAAAACACATCCAGGATCCTCCCTGTGTAGCATTTGGATGTTTACTCTGTATTTGTGTTGGTTTTCTCTCACAGTAAAAAATAAATAAATAAATAAATAAATCATGTCCCAAATCCTACAGATGGAAATTAACCCATCTGGCTAACTCTGGCACATTTGCAACCAAGCTCATTCATGGGCATCAAATTTTTCTAATAAGCAAAGCACCAGGTTCCATTTCAGTTTGAATCAGATTGATCCTGTGGAGTCAACATTGCCTCTCCTTTAACAGGGAATTGAAGTAGTAGGCTACAGGCCATGCCCACCACAAACTAGTGACAATTTCACAGTCCGTTATTCACCCTGTATTGTAGGCGAATACTGGCAATCAAGCATGTCTCATGCCTAGGATTTTGGTTAGAAATCCACTCGAAGAAAATTGCTCGGGCCCACTTTTTTTAATGACAATAGAATGACGTTTCCAACTTTGAGCCATTCTGTGCCTGGTAGGACAAGGGTAGTTAACTTGATTATATTTGGTTTATGTGGTATATTTGTGGATAGTGTGAGGGAGCCTCACAACCGGACAGTAGAATGACCAGAGCAATAGTCTTTCAGTGAACCCAGAAATTCCTCCAAATGCTCCTGACCATTACCTTCTGTAAATGTGGCTGCTGTTGTCTCTGCAGATACTACCAACGACTTCCCAGTAATGCTGAGCGATGTGGACATCAATGCCATCGCAGGAACTCTGAAGCTGTACCTACGAGAGCTCCCCGAGGCCCTGCTTACCGACCGGCTGTACCTGCCTTTCTTGGAGGGAATAGGTACTACAGCACTCACAAAAAAGCTCACCACGACCCTACAGTAAACACTGGAGAGAGAGAGAGACACTGTGTTTTTTTTTCCATTTAAGAGTGAGGTGGATCATGCTTTTGAGTAAAGAGTGATTCAACAAAATCAGCTCCTCATCCTAGTGTGGTGTTTGGGTCAAAATGACTTGTTTTCAATTTTCATTAAAAAATAAAAATAAAAAATAATATGTTGTAGGATTTTATTATTATTATTTTTTCAACCTGAAAATCCATGGTCTTGGCTCATTGTTTACAAAGAACTATAAAATGAAAAAAAAACATTTTAAATAAAGAATTGCAATTTTATCATGAAAACCAAACATCACATTCACCAGAATATACAATTCAGCAGAGGAAAATGTCAAAAACTAATCCTATATTTTATCACATAACTGTGGAACTTTTCTCATAGCCCAGCTCATGGCATATTTTTGATATTACCCTAAGTACATATCACTTTTGCGAAAATTTCATTGGTTGAGAAAATTTCATTGGTTTGTTAGCTTACAAGCTAATGTTAGCTACCTGCTTGGTTGATTGCGAATTTCTAAATTTTCTAGTTCAAATTCAGTGTCTGACTGACAAAGTTAACAGAGTGATGAAGCAGGTGTGGGCTTGGTTAGTACCTGGATGGGAGACCACCTGGGAAAACCAAGCTGCTGCTGCTGGAAGAGGTGTTGGTCGGCCAGTAGGTTGCAATCTTCCCTCTGGTGGAATAATGCTCAATGCCCCAGTGCAGTGATGGGGACACTGTACTGAAGGAGACGCCATCTTTCGATGAGACGTTAAAACCGAGGTCCTGACTCACTGTGGTCATTAAAGATCCTATGACACTCTTTGACAAGAGAAGGGGGTTCCCCGGTGTCATGGCTAAACTCCCAACCTGGCTCTTTCGACCTGCCACCTAATTATCCCCTGATCTAATTGGCTGTGCAACTTGTCCTCTCCCTCCCCACCTCAACCCTCAGGGCTCCCTTTAAAAAGAGACTTCAATCTCAACGGGACTTCCCTGGTTAAATAAGGATAGATGAATAAATAATGGGAATTTCAATTAAGGTGCATACAAAATTTACATTTTTGTTCTCTTTTAAATTATGCAATTCAGTTAAGTGATAAACAATCTTATACTGGCAGTCATGTCTTATGACACTTATGAAACTTGTTGAGTAAATTTTGGGGTCAGTGCTCACTAAAGCTTGAAACAAATGCAAAATTTACTCAGCTCGTTTCATAACTTTCAGATGACACGACCACTTGTGTAAGATCCTCTGTTTATTCATATTGGTGTGAAATTCAGCTAAAAACAATAAATATTCAGTATTTCACATAAGCCTGTTTCTCCATATTGGTGTAAAATGCTAATAATGCTACAGGTCAGTTTGACATGGCAAACAGTATTAATGGGTGAAAAATATGAACACCACACAAGGTCAAAGCATTCCTAAAAAAAATTATTGTCTAAGGAGTTTAAGATGTGGCTGTCGACACTTTTAACAGGTCAACCAGCTCTTCTTCAGCCAACCTGCTTTACAGAAAAAATTAGCTAGTCAACCAACTGACCACTGGTTTTTCAGTTTAACCAGCTTTCTCGAGTTAGAGATCAGCTATGATCAGCTTCAGACCAGCTATGGTCAGCTAGACACGTTGAAAACACATCTTATATATCGCAAACAAGTTATGAATGCGAGCAGGCGTTCACTGTCTTGCCGCTGAATTCACCCAACACAGAAAAAGCCCACGACTTTCAAGACTACTATCCAGAATCCTGGGGGAACACTGGCTGTATATACTGCTGTTATTAGCAGGCATATTATTTATGCACTTTGATATTTTAAAAGTGCTACTATGCACACTAATGGAAGATTCCTACAGAGCATAATGCTCATTGATAAATCAGCCATGATATGGTACATTATGTTCTTGGCAGAGCACACTTCATTCAATATGGAATACATAAACTCTGTGACTACACGTTCTACTGTGTGTGTGCGTGTGTGTGTGTGTGTGCGTGTGTGAGACTGCTCTAATGTTACGACCTTTATGAGCTCATGCGTATTTAGTTAGTTGCCTGGGGTTTTACAGTTCTCCAGATGTACAGTGGTGCAGTTGAGGCGTGATGAGAGGAGATGAAAGGCCTGTCTGTCTTTCTCTGTGTATCTTGCCTACTGGGATCTCCTCTTCCTTCCCACAGCACTGTCTGACCCTGTTGCCAAGGAGAGCTGCATGATGCATCTGCTCTGCTCACTGCCAGATCCCAACCTCTGTACCTTCCTCACATTGCTGGAGCATCTCAGGAGGTAAGCCCCTGGAAGGGGAACAAGGAGAGATAAATATTTTATTTTCATATATTCAGATATTTCCTATTTGAATTCTACATTGGCTGTAAATCAGTGGTTGCCTGGACATCCATTCTTCCGTAGGTTTTCACTCCAACCAAAACAAAACATACTTCTTCCGAAGGCTAGAGATCTGGTTGGGCTGTTATTTGATAGGATCAAGTTCTGTAAGCCAAATTAGGGTTCATATCAAAACCCACAAGATGGCTGAGCTCCAAAAACGGGTTGAGGGAACAATCTGTTAAAAGTATATCGTAAAGCGGTATGTTTGTGTCTTGTGTGTTTGTCTCCATCACTGTCCACTCATATTCTTATTTTTCTGCTATGCAACTTCCTAAATCCCAAATCAGAACCCAGATTGTGATGGTCATTACTCTGATGTAATGACATGGACTGTAAAATCCCCTCAATCTAGTGCCACATAGGCCTGCTTTGCTCATCAGACTCAAAATCTTGGCTCATTTTTTAAAAGAAAAGCAGAGGTTTGAGCCCCTTATGGGAAGGGGCCTCTATCCTGTTACAGTATCCCGAGATCCCACTGCTCACTGATAGTTTCCAGGGCTCCAGTTTCAGGAGTACAAACACCCTATGAGGACAAGTGCCTTTCCAGGTGAGGGAGTAGGAGTCTGCGATGATGAAGTTGTCTATTTGGCAGCAAAACCTCAGTCACATGTATCTGGTCAGTGTCTGTTTGCACGGTTGGCATCAAACTGGTTGATGCATGGCGGAAAGCTCTCCCGACAAAGGGGAGAACACTTCGCTGCCATCTACTGGAAAATCTATCATTGTTACCCACTAAAGGCACCCTCAGTCTAAAACTTGTGCATGATGACCATTTTTGGGTCTAAAGTAATCGATTGCATTTGAATTAGAATTCTTTAAAAGCCTATGTACTGCTACGTGGAAACTCATTGCACTAAGGTTCAGTGAAAAGGTGAGCTATGATTTACAACCGAAAATTTGAGATGGTTGTCTTTGGACTGTATTGCTTTGAAAACAGCACAGCAGCACAGTATTAGATGTTTCATCACATTAATTTAATTGATTTTAAAGATAAAATGCTGCTGCTGTGTGTCTAGCTTGTCTTTGTCTGTTGGCCGTTAACTTTCAGTGTGCTATTCAATTATAAAATAAAAGACAGATAAGTTTTACTCTGGGGTCTGGTTGGACCCCAGTAACAAATTAATTATACCTTCAGAATGCAAAAAGCTGATCTTCTGGTGCTTTAGTGTTTTAATTAAGACATAAATTCTGACAAATTCATAAAACGGTGAGGCAGTATGTCACATATTTTTAAAATGGCAAACGAATATATAGGTGCGGGGTCCAGATGGACCCCACTTGGTTGGATGAAGGTTAACATATTTCAAAAAAAGTTGGGACAGTAAAGTATTGACGCTACTACCTTGTAATGTTGCCATTCCTTTTCACAACACTTAATAAATGCACCACACTTCTGTATTTGGGGACTGCTGGCAGGCCAGTCCAGCACCCACACCCTCTTCTTACGTAGCCATGTCTTTGTCATGCATGCAGTGTGCAGTCTTGCATTGTCTTGTTGAAATATGCATGGGCATCCTTGGAGAAGAAGTCATTGTACAGGATGTTGCTCCAAAAGCTTAGTGAATTTTTTAGCATTAGTGGTGCCTTCACAGAAGAGCAAATTACCCCCCTGAGGGGCACCGACACAACCCCATACCATGACAGAGCATGGCTTTTTGACCTGCTGTTCGTAAAAGTCTGGATGGTCCTTTTGTTCTTTGATCCAGAGCGCATAGCATCCATTTCTGCCAAAAAAAAGACTTAAAAATTTGATTTGCGTGACCGCAATACACATTTCTACTGTGTGATGGTCCATCACAGATGTCCTCAAGCCCAGAAAAATTGACAGTGTTTCTGGACACTGTTAACATCAGCCTTACTTTTTGCACAGTAAAGTTTTACTTGTCATTTGTGGATGTAACACTGTATCGTAGCACTTGATGAAGGTTCGCCAAAACAGTCCTGAGCCCGCGTGGTCATATCAGATTTGATAAATTTCAGTTCTTGATGCAGTGCAGTCTGAGTGATCAGCGATCGTGGGTATTCAGCTTAGGCTTGTGTCTTGCCCTTTATGCACAGAAATTCCTCAAGATTCCTTGAGTCTTTTAATTATGTTATGCACCAAAGAGGGTGAAATATCCAAATCTCTTCTTATCTTCCTTTGAGGAATATTATTTTTAAGGCTTTAAATGATTTTCTCATGTATGTATGGGTAAATTGGCATCCTTGGCCCATTTTCAGCTCACCTGGATTGAAGGTCCAGCGGGCTTATGTTGAGGCCTGCTTGTCCGTCGTTGTTGGGCGATGGTTGTTGTCCGCGTGTAAACATCTTCTCCTTTGAAAGCGCTGGGCTGGTGATATTGAAACTTTACATGCATGTTCCTACCCACGAGGAAACCAACGTTCATTTGAGATGTTTTGATCCATTTGCAAATATGGCTGCCACGGACTGTTTGCTAGAGTGTTGCCTTTACTCTTCGGTGTTAAATCTAAAGAAAGCAAGTACACTACAGGCCAGAAGTTTTGGGGCCACCCTCAGATTTAAAAAAAAATCACACATCAACTGTTCTTTACTTATTTTTTGCACATGAAATGACTTCAGTGCATAAAATGTAGGAAGCCAATAGGTTTTGGGTGAATTCCAGACCCCAGACCACATTTTAAAGCAGTCTTGACTGATTGATCACTGACCACAATGTTTTATAATTGAGGTCCAGTGCCTTTGTGTTACATGATTTTATGTCACTAGGACACGAACAATTTTATGTTACAAGAAGGCATGCTGTACAAATGCCTTCCCCAAACCCAAGGGGTCACATTGCACTTGGTGCACCGTTAAAAATCTGAGGGTGGCCCCAAACTTTTGGCGTGTAGTGTAACTATGTATAAGGGAAACTCATTACAAAATCCACAGTCCTGGTGAATGGCTTCTCCCAGGTCCTTATGCACCCCAGTTTCAAGGTGTGCACCTGTTCAGTGTGCCCCTAGGATATTCGGCTTGCCATCTTGGTTACTTACCTCGAACCAGTCCCTTCAGCTATGCCTAAGCCTGACCTCCTCTGCTCCTGTTTGCTCCCACCTGATTTCGGACTGTCTCCTGACAACTCCCCAGCTAATGCTAGGTTCCCACTATCACGATTCGCGGCACGATTGAAATCGTGGTCTTAATCGTGGAGTAATCGTGGTGATCCTATCGGATCTTGAGGTCAGCCGTGGCAATCGTGTTGATCGTAGAAAAGTTTTGGACGGTTCAAAAAATTTCCTACGATCAACACCATTAATTGTCAGTCGTGATCATCGCATCGACTCGTATCCAAACCTGAAATATTAAGCCGCTTTCACGCTGGACGCGAAACGAATTTCTCGCGCGACAGATTACATTCAAAGTCAATGCAGAGACGCGAATACACGCGTTTCGCGTATATTCGCGTCTCTGCATTGACTTTGAATGTAATCTGTCGTGCAAAAAATTTGTTTCGCGTCCGGTGTGAAAGCAGCTTCGGAGAAGTTCCACGATCAGCTACGAATGGCCAATCATGGCGCTCGTAATGGAGCGCACGACAGTGGGAACTAAGCAAAATGAGCCTTTTAAGTTATTCTTCTTCTGTTTGGAATAAAGAGGCCAATTTTTTTTTTTACATTATCTGTGATCTGCGCCCAGTTCCTGTTTTGAAATAAATTGCATCAAGTGGATGGTGAAGTTCTCACCATAACTATAATGACAGCTACAAGGACAGTATCATTGGGCTCACTTTCAAACTGATGAATCCCGCTTACAGACACAAAAGGAACACTAACAGCCAATAAAAATCCTTCAAAATCTTCAGAGCATCTCATTCAACATGGCAGATGATATAGCCTCAAGAGTGTTGACAGAACCTAATTCTTCATCCGTGCAGAAGCTCTTATTGTTATTGTTACTGTCATCTTTAATTTTGAAGTCTCGGTAGAGGCAGGCAATTACAGCGGTTTTTATGTTTTTGAAGGCACCCTCTGGAGTTCTGAACCCATGATGATTCCTGACTGATGGTGTTAGACTGACATCAGAGTTTGCAACATTGTGTAACAAAAAAAGAATTCACACTTTCCTCTGTATGCTATTCGAAATGACAGTGGATGCAATTGTCAGCATAATAAAGCCTGAACTTCTGTACACCGTATTGGTCATTTTGGAGCCCTTATTACCCCCGCCAATGAAGTTGGGTCGGAGGTTATGTTTTTGCCCCTGTTTGTTTGTTTGTTTGTCTGTCTGTTTGTGAACAACATAACTCAAAAAGCAATGCATGGATTTGTCTGAAATTATGTGGGTGCATTGCTATTACATCAAGGATGGACCCTATTGATTTTCACCGTGATCAGTGAAACAATATGGCCGCCACGGCAGCCATCTTGAAATCGTATGACACGCGATCACTGAACTTTGTTCCCACTCACGAAGATTTGGATTGTGCTGCCTTGGCGGAGGTTTGCACTCTACGAGTGCCTCTACACTACAGGCCAAAAGTTTAGGGCCACCCTCAGATTTTTTAATGGTGCACCAAGTGCAATGTGACCCCTTGGTTTTGGGAAAGGCATTTATACAGCATGCCCTCTTGTTACATAAAATTGTTCAGGTGCAAGTGACATAAAATCATGTAACCCAAAGGCACAGGAACTCAGTTATAAAACATTGTGGTCAGTGATCAATCAATCTAGACGGCTTTAAAATGTGGTCTGAGGTCTGGAATTCACCCAAAACCTATTGGCTTCCTATATTTTATGTACTGAAGTCATTTCATGCGCGAAAAATAAGGAAAGAACAGTTGATGTGTGATTTATTTTATTAATTTATTTTTTTTTAATCTGAGGGTGGCCCCAAACTTTTGGCCTGTGATGTAGTTTCATTCTAAGGTCCTCTCTCCCCAGGGTGGCAGAGAAGGAGCCAGTGAATAAGATGTCTTTTCTCAATCTGGCAACCATCTTTGGCCCAACCTTGCTGAGACCCTCAGAGGAAAGCAGAAAAGGGCACATCGCCCTGCTCTCTGACCTCTGGTCACATGATGTCATGGCACAGGTAGGGACAGGATTGCATGGGGAAAGTTTCAGAAGGGAGGGGATTTTTTTCATGCACGGCGAAGAATTGGTTTTTGGTGGGAACGTGATACAGTCCACTTCTGTTGACAACATTGCCAGTATTCAACCACTCTTTCATCTGTTAGAGTTGACTTTCATACATCAAAAATTCAGCTTTTTTGGAAAACTTCTTTTAATTTTGTTGATTGTAGAACTCTACACTGTGTGCATATAAAAAAAAGCTTTCATTTTATTGACAATTTAAGTTAAGCAGATGTTTTGTCTGAATCTTCTTACTGACGGGTTTCACCTGGTCCCAATCAGAATAAAAAAAATAGTGAAAAGGTACATTGTTCTGTATTTGTGGCAGCTTTTTGCGAATGTTTAATGTGGTAAATAGTGACACTGTGCATTAAATTGTAAACGTCCCTAAAATACTGACATGGGCCTTTTTTTTTTCCTCTTGATAGGTCCATGTTCTTCTGTATTTCCTGCAGTGTCCCTCAGTATCCTTCTCCGCGCTCAAACACAACACCCTCAGCTTCTCGCCGGATGGATAGCCTCGGCTGGGATCTTAATCGTGCCTCTTTTTGTTTTTCCTTTCTTACTACTGCATCAGAAAGAGAAAGACAGGAGTCTTAACTTGAGAAACAAGAAAATCTGTTTGCTTTACCTCATCATGAGCAGATGTCTTTGTCAGGTGCCCGTCTACAAGTAAACCTGCCCAATGAGAGATGAGCGAGTTTGTCACAGCCTTTTCCTGCTACCCTTTTTATCCAATGTCCTTTTATTTTGCCCGCAATGATCAGGAGCACTTGAGACTGCTGCCCCTCTGTTAACTTTGCCCAGATATAGACGCCAGCGTCCGTAAATTCCGAAATTTAATTCCTAAACAATGCTGTTATTGAATTTCCAAATGTCTTGCTTCACTAGAATAATTTTTCAAAGTCTCTGTGACACAAATACTGAGGTATATAAAGCTTAAAGAGGCTCATGAATGACAGGAAAATTTGGCATTATTTTGTATTCTGAGCAAAGAGGTTAAGGTAGCCTCTGCCCAGGGCTAGCATGGGAGAAATGATTATGGTCTGGCTGAAGTCAGGTTTCTTTACGCTGCAAAAGAGGGTAAAGCACTTAACCTCTCATTCGAAAGAGACACAGACATGCATATATACTGGACAAAGAAAGTTAGGGATCACCCAACTTTTCAATATTAAAATATGATATGGAAAAAAATACAAACTATCACATATTTCAAATTCAAAATTTGGGGTGATCCCTAACTTTATTTGTCCAGTATACACACACACACACACACACACACACACACACACACACACACGCACACACATATGTGCGCACACATATACATGCACTCTCACACACACATGCGTGCTCACACTAGCACACACACGTGTGTTTGCATGCACACATGTACGCACACACACACTCTCACACACATGCGCAGGCACACACACACACACACACACTCACAAGCGCATGAACAAACACACGTGCACACACTCACATACACTCAGACAGGTAACCAGACAAGCGTATGATCCTTTCTGACAGAGCGGGGCTGAGCTTACAATGTTTTTTGTACTTTACTGCATATGTCCGTATGTTTGTGAATGATTGTTTGCACGGGTGTGCGTGTCTGCCTATTGAGAGCTCCCTCGCAGATTTTGGAAGATTGAGCAATCTTGAAAGCCAGATTTTTGGAGCACATGTATTGGGGATGGATCACGAGGCCATGCCACGTTCTTGTTTTGAGCTGGTAAGGTAAAAAAAAAAGTTCCTTTTTTTCTGCAACTCAGCTCAAACTAAGCTCTAGGGCCTCTGGGAAACCTGCTTTAATTGTCTGTGTCAGATTGGAGAAAATTCCATCCATACATCAGGAGAGTGATTGGCTGTATAATTTATCTTTATTTCTGTACACATAACTGAAGCTGTGCTCATGCTCAGTGTTACTGCATCGCCACTGGATCTGTTCAAATGTTAGACATGGGCAAGTGTGAGAGCATTCTCATTACATGCCTATTGAATGTTGTGAGGGCATGGGCACCATTATTTCCTGTTCAGATGTTCAATGAACAGTACTGAAGTAACTCGCTTTGTACATTTGCTGTTAACTTTTCATTTGAATCTGAGAGAAAATTGCGCATAAATGATGACAATAAAATATTGCTTTGCGTAAAGTTGCTTGTACTTCTTTCAAAAGGTTGTTGGGTGTGTGCGCAGCAATGTCGCAGGTTCACCAGGAGAGAGCGGTATGGGATAGATGATGGAAACAGCAAAGTCAAAGTATAGAAATGTAAGTCGTTTAATTTATGTAAACGAATTAAATTAATCTGATATTATTGTGTAGCAACTTCGGCCCGAAGACGCAGTATTTCGTGGTTGTAGCGACCAGTTGCTAACATCAGCCGTTAATTGCATGAAACAACAAGTAACACAAACAACAACACACATGAATTAACCCACTGTGCAAAACAAAAACTTGCTTTCTTAAAATCTTACAATAATTTTGACGGAAAAATATTGAGTTTAATAACATTCAAGTCCGGTAGCCTCAGGAGAAACGCCCACTTGGTGTGCTACAAAAAAAAAAACGCAAGGCGAACACCTGCTCATTAATAACTGCAGACTTGCTCTCAGCTCTTCAAACCCTGTCTTCGAAGACCGACTCATCGCCTGATGGAATAATTCATTAGCTGTCACTTAATTCTGGATTTAACTTTCACGCAGAATGCGTACGATTAATGGACATGTTTATGTACTTTGATATCTAGCGCGCAGCTGCGGAATGACAGATGTGGAGGCAGGTTGTTTTCTGGGTGTATGCATTTGGGTGTGACAAAATACTGCCGCAAGTCCTTGACTATATCATGTGTAGCCACTATAATTTAAAACAGAGGATCATAGCAGTACTCCACAACTTTCCATCTTAGCATCGCAGAGACAGATGTTATTTTTTCGGACATTATTTGTGGCTTCGTTGCTCCAGTTGGGAATGAATCCAACTTAACATGAATAACGGATCGGACAGCAAGTCGACGTAAACAGGTTTCGACTGATTTCTTGCGGAGCTCATTTGTCCGGTCTTCGAGGATGTTCAGCTGTATCGGTTGTTTCTGGGTGCTTCTCTCCTCCGCTCTCGTGGCAATTTGCGGTTACAGTTTAGCCGCTCCGGCTTGGATTGTGAAGGACCCCCTGCGAAACGAAGCTACAGTGAGCTTTGGTTTATTGTGGCACTGCTCGGAGTCAATGGATCATATGTACAGCTGTTACACCTTTGCAGGTCTTGAGAAATTCACTGAAATTCCCTCCGTCTCCTGGCAGGTAAACATTAATAAATGCCGAACGCTCCATTGTTTTATTGTAACATCTCTAATTTCAGTCTGTTTCCACTTCGTTTCTTGCGTGAAATTATGACGGCAAGGCGAAAGACTAAAGAGCATACAACCTTATTTGAATCGAATTCCATTTCCCAGCTCATATCATTGTGAGCCCTTGGTGGCCGATCATTGTGTTCCTAATCTCAAATTATAATGGCAAGTACACTGTAGCTAAACCGTTTTTCCTCATCGATCAGAATACTCATCATATCGTAAAGAAGCACCCTAAGTTGCCTTGGATATACTCCACCTATTTCCGCTATGAAATTTCTGAGAGCAAGTTCAAAGAAGCTATCTGCTGTATTAACAAATTGCAGCCAGCCTGGTGTATCGCAAGCTCAGGTCTATTTATCATCTTGAAATGTAATTATTGTGGGTGCACAGCAGTCGGTAGCTTTGTTTTAAGCGTTTCGTGCAGCTTATAGTCTCCAGGGAGAATTTGAAAATGCAGTGTTCCCGGTTACTTATTGACACCCCTACGTCAAGTTACTTTCAATATAGCTGTGTGGTCTTCATGTTGTGTTTAGGATGTGTATGTTGCCTAAGATATTCGTTTGCTTACCTTTGCTTGGACCTGACATTCCCAGAACATATTTAGTTGGCGTGACTCACCAAGAATGATCAGCAAAGTTCAAGTTTCCTTTGAAGTTCTTAAACGGCATGGTTTTGTTCGGGCAATTTCTGCATAGGGGAGACTGGGGTCCGATGAGCCATGGGGACCAATGAGCCATACCACTATTTTGCGATCAGTCGATGACAGAGTTGCTTAAAATAGGCAAAATATTTGACCGTTGACTGATGAGTCATGGGGATAAATTAGCCATATCACTATTTTGCCTATTTTAAACACCTTTGGCATCGATTGATCGCAAAATATTGATATGGCTCATTGGTCCCCATGGCTCATCGGACCCCAGTCTCCTCTACTTACCGTATTAGTACAAAGACCCTGAACAACTTACGGGTACAAGCGACTCAGTGAGGGATATCACTGATAGCCGGCTGATATTGTCATCAGAAATTTTCTAAAATGTATAAATGCCTGTTGACGCATATTTGTGCAATCACAAATTCACTCTGGAACTGAATATCTGAAATGTAAGAAGATGAACATGCATTTAGTTGCAACCTCTAATACACAGGTTATTCCATTGTGCTTGGTCTTTCCTTTGCAGCATTTGTCTCTGTAATTGCTGAGGCATTTTTGTTGAAGTGTATAGAGACCCGGACACAGCCTATCACCTTTAGCCATTTGCTTCATATAGCAATTTCTACAGATTCTTTTAATATTTTTCCACTGCAGATGAGATGTGGTGATTGCAGATCAACTGAAAGTAGTGGAAGTGCAATTGTTACAACTTGCCCTAGCTAAGTGGTGAGATGTAACAGGACTGGAACACACTGTAACAGTGTCCCAAAGATTGTAAAATAGACTGGTAAGCTTTGTATAAATATGAGTCAGAGATAGGCGTATCCGACTGTTTTATTGCTCATATTTTTCATCATTGATACTAGTCACAAAGAAATGGTCTTCATTTTGCCTAACTGACCATAATAAGACGCCATTAATGTGCAATGAAATGTCTCAGAAGACATGGATCAGCTCAGGTGCCTATTATTGCTGAATAATGGCCTATATAGGACAGAATGAGTATATTTAATGTGCAATGCATGAAAAGTTACAGTGGCAGATGCATTTATTGTAGACAGTGGTATGTTGTTATGGTGCGTTACAATGTAACTCACAGCATGATAGCTGCATTCCTGCATGGCACCCAGTTTCTCCTGTCTTGTGTCTGAATTATACTATTGTATAACCCACAAGACAGTGATTTAAAATATTTTTTGAAGTCTGTGGCATTCATACACACATTACAGGCAAAAAGGTTACTTGTAAGGTGCTGCTCTTCTGTTTATGATCTTTGATGAAATTTTCAGATAAGTTTGCCTTTACCTCATGAGAAATGTGGTGCTATAATACCTACTAAAGCCACACCAGTCTCACTGGGAATGTGTCATTTGGACCCTGTACCTGTTGGACCCTACAAGTTCGATCCTGACCAGTCGGACCCCTGATCCTAACCGTTTGGACCCCATACCATTTGGATCCGAGACAAGTTGGACCCTGGGCCAGCTAGACCCCTGACCAGTTGGGTTAGGGTTAGGGTCTGGGGTCCAAACAGCATGGGGTCCAACTGGGTAGAGTCTGGGGTCCAACTGGTTTGGGTCCAAATGATCTGGGGTCCAACCAGTACTGGGTCCATTCAGTTAGGGACCAACTGGTATGGGGGTCCAAACGACCTGTACACCCATTCTCTCTGATTGCGTCTACACAAAATTCCACATGATCCATGTAAGGTTGAACCCCTATCTCCCCTGTCGTGGGAGGCGATGTGTTGCTTCTTTGTGACTGACCTGAAAACCCCGCTAAGTCTCTGAACTATTTGTTTATAAGCTGAGTTATTTGTTGGTCCAAATAAGCGAAGTAGTCATTGATTGTACTCTGTAATAAATCAAAAACCTGGCAGTGATTGCGGATTGTGTGCACTATATTTTTCAGCCTAAAATCCACCCGACATACTTGCTCCATTTAAGCATATTAAGTTTCCTGTGCTCACAGTACAAGACTTTGGAGTCAAGGACTTCCTCTGACCGCCTTCATTAAAATCTGTGATAGATGACATCTCTTTCATCTTCAAATACCAATTAATGTAATGTAGATCAGATGCATGGTTCGAGAGACAGAGACCAGGATACCGAAGGAGCCATTACATTAAAAGGGCACAATATTCTAATAGATTTTCTGCAATATCTAAATGTTAAATGACACCAGCAGGAGTCTAGATTTATGTCGCTGTCACCCATCACACAATTTTGTCATTAAAAAGGTGAAATGTACAACATTTTCCACAATTCAGTGTGTTTGTGAGTATGTTTTTTGTATGGCCCTCTCTGTAAAAATAAGGAAAATATACTCAAATAGAAACAATGGATGCTAAGGAGTGATTGCCAAATGCTGGCACAACATTTTAAGTCTTATACATTGCGATGAAAAGTTCTCCTGGCGATAAATATTGTAAGTAATTTACTTCCAGGGCAAAATTTTTGTTTGCTGTGTATGTCCAGGAAAACTATGGATGGTCTGCTTTTTTTTTTCTGGAGGGGCCCAAGGTCTGCCATTTTATGCTCCAACCTGTAAATCCCACATCTCTCCTTTATCTGATGGCATTAGGTTCAGACAGCATCACTCTGATTGAATGTGATGCAGTAGCACAATTGATAGCGCCTGTCCAGGTCACGGCTAGTAGATTCCTTCCAAACTTCAGTCTTCTGGCGGTACAGCCATAACCGTAACATCACCGCCCCTGACCTGTGGGTGACAGGAAGTTAGGCCTCAGAGAGGCCATCTGTTGACAGCAAATTGATTTTTTTTAATAGATAAGGACTTGTTTCAGAATACAAAGACAGAGAGATTCATCTCTGTTTTTTTTTTTTGCTGTATGAATTGAAATTTTTTCCTATACAACTAAATTGAGATATGGTGAAAAGTATGGATTACCTTGACTTAACCCTGTTAATACCAGTGGAGGTCTCTGCTGGTCCGTACTGTTGGGTTCCTCTGTGACTGATTGATCCACATTGTCATTTGATGCAGTTTCTCTGGGTGTCATTGTAGAGCATTTTGTGAGAGAGGCATTGTGTGGATCGACAATATGAAAAATAAAATAAAAATTTTGTGCCATGGGTAGTTGTATCTTGAGGGAAATCAGTGTAGGTTCCTCTGTCTGTTGCTACCCAATTAATATTCAAATACCAACAGGAAGTGCACCTTTGTCAGCGTGAAAATCAATGGTTTTGATGAGAACATGAAGTGTGAATCCAGTTCTATCCTTAGCCTTGACATGACTGTAACTCTGCCCTTTTTTTACGCCGAAATATTTTGCTTTTTATCTTCTGTGATCATATATTAATTGCCAACATTTTTTATACTGCAAAAAGATGTACCATATCTTTGTGATCATTGAGTGAGATCCAAGTGCTTCACATGAATTATGAAACGTACTCAGTGGGATGGCTGAGATGTTGAGCACTCTACAGCCCAACTCGGAAAAAGCTAGCATGGTAAGGAAAATGCACATAAAAAAGAAAATAGTGATTTCTGAATTTACTTTGCCTTGTATTCTTTACAGACAATATGAGGACGAGGAATTTAATGTTTTGTTCGGTCAACTTCATTTTATTTGTAAATGTATACCCATTCCTGGTATTTAGGCCTGCGATGTATTCCAAAAAAAGCTCAGACGGGGCAATTTAGGAATAGTCAACAGGTGATTGCAATAATGATTTGACACAAATACACCTTTCAGTAAAGGCCTTGTCTGTCAGGAGCAATGATGGGGCCAAGGATCACTAATTTGCACACAATTGTGCGAGAAAATCTTTGAAAGGTTTTAAAACCATGTGCCGCAAAGAAAGATAGGAAGGAATTTAGATATTATGGAAAATCAACAAAATACATGTGCTAAAACATCAAATAATGTGCTGTGGTATTGTTTTCAACGTAAGGCAGGTCAAAGATGTTATGATCCAGATAAGGAACCAAACGCAGATTTGGGGTGAAATCCACTAAGGATTATGTATTAACAGGAATATGGTAATATTAACAGGAATATGGTTATAGAAGAGGGAAAGGCCATTACCCCGAACATTTGAGGGGCAGTCCAACTAAGATGGTAATGACTGGTGAGGGTATCCTGTGGCAGAAACCTGGTAGTGAATCTCCCTTGCAAAAGCAGGACTGCTCGACAGTAGAATCAAAGTGTTTAGTAGGAACGCATTCCCAATCCTGGAGATCGATGATGGCTTGGGAGGTGTTCCCAATAAACTGACTCAGAGGAATAGGCAAAAATAATGGATTAACAAGAGCATGGTCCCAATCTTGGAGACCAATATAAAGGCTTGGGAGCTTGTTCCTATTAATAAGACTCCAAAGAGTAATAACATCCTTCTTAATCCTTAATTTACGAAAAACGCACAGAAGAAGAGAGTATTTCAATACTAGAAAACACAAACTTACTGGAAGGCTTTGTGGAGTATAAAGCTTGACAATCCAGCGACCATACTGAAATCACAATGAACATAAATAGACTGGACATTCGCAAAAGGGGCGAGGCATACGAATGATAACACCGGGGAGCAAGGGAGGAAACAAGACAATAATTCAATTCAAGGAGTCAAAACCACAAAAGCACATGCAGACTGTTAGAACAGGGTAGGAATAAATTAAGGACACACAAGGGTTGTGATAAAGGATCATTTACAAATCATTGCCCTCAGCTATAATTATGATTTAATATGCCTTCACAACTTTTTCTAATTTGGGGTTGTAGTCTGTATTACCTTTTTAACTGTTAGTCCATTCATACTAGTGTAGAAAGTGAGGAAATATCAACACTGCACATTTTAAACATCGTGAGTGTTGTACAGTTGAAGATGAGTCACACGCTGTACGCGTCTGAAAGTGGTTTGTGCTTAATTATCTTATAATGAAAGTACCTGCAATGGGATTTGAGAGTTTTCAACTGATTTGTCGTGGTCTCGGGGGAGAGATGCATCTCTGTGATGTTATGAAGAGCACGACTGTCTTATTACTAATGCAGGGGCTTTATTTCCTGGGAGTAATCAAACAGATTTTTAAAAGAATATTTTCCCAGTCAGTCTATGCTTGCACACGCGTTCTTCCACAGAGATGCTTTGAAGTGCGCGTTTTTTTTTTTTTTTTCTGATGTGAGGGCATGTTGAGCTGACGGGAGATTATATTTCCAGGCCTTCCTCTGAGATGCACTAGCCTTCAGAGCTGAAATTCTGGTTTGCTCAGGGAGATCTGCAAAAAGGAACGGACCTATTGGTCTCGCTCGCTAGGGATCTAGAATCGGGTTCCTTTTTGCCACATGCAGTATAGACACAAGCAGCAGGGGATACAGATGCTGTTTATTATCCCAGACAGGTAGACAGCTGCACAGCAGTAGAGGTGTGGATCGGTTCCAAAAAGCTCAGGAAAGCAGTCATTGTGAGCTTGTCCTCTTTGCTTGGCCTCAGAGAGTGGTGTCTGCAAGCTTACCGAGCTGGTGCTTGTTCCTGCAGCTGGCGCACTGCAATTATTATGTCTTAACTGCATATGAAAATGAATTAAGTTTATGAAGCAATTCATTCTACCTGTTTATTTATTAATAGTTTTGGAATTGCAGATATATTCCTCCCTTGCTTGCTAATATCATTTACAGATCTGCCTTTTAACTGTATATTTAAGTTCCAAGACTGGGTGGGTTGATTAGTTGTGTATATTCTTTGCAACAATATAGAATTAGATTCAAATTGAACTTTATGGGTGCTCTAAGGTGATGCTTATATCAAGGCAAGTAGACTCATTGGGTGTCCAAAATTGACATATAGGCCCCAAATGTCCATCCTCTCTACAAAGGCCATTCACCTCTTGTCCTGTGTTTACAAAGCCTGGCAACCCTATTCCCATGCTTTACCTGCTCATTACTGATCTAATTATTATAAGCCATTATATTATTTGTAATTTATATGAGCCATTGTCAGGCATACAAGACACTGATAAGAACATTACCATTACTGACTGAGTTCTAATAGGACAACATGTTGATTCTTTCAGTAGTAATGGAAAAATTTTGAGGAACTCATATAAACAGGGAACTTAATAGCTCCGCCAAGGAGCTTATGTTTTCATTGGCATTGGTTTGTTTGTTTGTTTGTCAGCAGGATTACTCAAAAAGTTATGAACGGCTTACGATGAAATTCTCTGGAAGAGTCGGGGATGGTACAAGGAAGAATCCTTTAAATTTTGGTGGTGATGCAGATCACGATCTGGATTCAGGAATTTTTTAAAGGATACTTTACCATTGTGGGATAGGCTCGGCATAGGTTTTCACTCTCCGAGTGCTTCTAGATGATATTATATTCCTGTTGGATTACAGCTGTACGGGGTTTGGTGGGGGGGGTGGAGCAGCATTTAACTAATGAGTCACCTAATGGAAGAGATGGATAATGCAATCTCACGGTCAGAAAAAGACTCCCCTCCAAAAGCTTAGATTGGCGTGCCTGCAAACTGCCGAAATATAAATGGCCGAGAGAGGCTTTGCAGAGCATTGATTTGGTTGGCAGGAAGGCGGAAACCTGGCCACATGCCTAATTGAAATACACAGGCAGTGTGGGGCTCTGTAAAGCTTTTCCATTGTGCTACTTCACGCTCCTCTCTGCGCTGCGCGTTTTGATAGAGAGGTGAAACGATACCACTTGCAGGACCATACCCTGTAAAATGGACTGATTGAACACAGCTGACAAGGCTGAACACAGCCTTAAAACACGGCAATCTTGTCCTCTCCTTGACGCACAATTTAAGACAACAAGCGATTCCTCATGTTAATGTTCGTTGGTTGCCAGAATCTGAAGTGCCGTAGCTAACTGAAAAATGAATTAATTGCTGCTGAATGATGCAATCTGTTGTCTGAGTATAGTTTTGACTGCATTTCAATCCTGTTTTAAAAAATGTAAGATTGTGCAAGATGTGGCTTAATCTAATCAAATTGTTTTGTGGAGGGCGACTAGCATTCTGAAAATTGCTCTGTCAAAAAAAAAATTGCACTGTCAATGTTTTGATTGCTTGTTTGCTGGAGATCTGGGCAGTGTGCTCTAATGAAAGTGGCTTATCGTTATTATCAAGCATTATCTCCCAGACACCGAGGAAATCACAGCGACGGATTAGACCAGGAGAATTGACCGTTCTCCTTGAATGTCCAGACTCTCTTACAACTTGCAGTGCACACTAGTAATGCCAATCAGGATATATTTTTTTCTTGGCTTGTTTCGGAGTACAAATAAATCAAGATTGCCTCGGTCGTGCCCATCTGATCTTGCCAAAGTTAAGGAGACCATTAGATTAGCGTTAATGTTTGCATTGATCGGTGCCCTTGCGGTATTCGTGATGCTGATTCATTTAGTTAATTGACTCACCGAACTGAGGGAAACCTGGAAAAATGTTTTTACCTTCAGGCCATGTTCCAGATTTTGGAAGGTTCTAGTCTTTGCTCAGTGCAGTTATCATATTCAATCATGCTTTGTGAAACTGGGTTCCGACGTAGCCTTGCTCATGTACGTCTCTGACCCCTGCTGGTCTATGTGTGCGTTGCAGGCCAGTGTGGTCCTCTGTTGCGGAGGCTGTGTTCTCCTGGCTCTCAGCTCCATGTTGGCCTTCATCACCGTCTTCCTCCCGAGCGGCACCAGTGAGCGAAGGGCTTGTATCCTGACAGGCTACGTACAGATGGCATCAGGTAGGTACCTAACCACAATCACAGCTGTAGCAACGAACCCTTTTCCCAGAGACCTTCCAACCATTGGGTGTTCATTTCAACCGTGAATTCACGCATATGATTCTACCAATTAGCAGCTTAACAATACCGCTAGGAGGAGTGATTTGTTAGGGTTGTGAAAACCTGTAGGACAGTAGATCTCCAGGAACGGGGTTGTTTGCTACCTCTATCGTGTCTTCCTTGCTTCGCAATCATTGGGGTGACGACCACCAAACTACCTGATGACACGCATGTTTATTCCGAGGGTAGCGAGTAAAAGGCAAATGGTGAAAAAAAAAAAAATGTAGAATAGCATCGGTACTGAGAATGGTGACAGACATTCAATGGCAGTCGCTAGGCAACACGATGGCCCTCAGTCTTGGAATGTTTGGCACACGGAAAGATTTAATACTCACCATAAAAAGGCCATTACATTGTCGATCTTTAATACAGGCCATTGGTTTAGGGAGTGTATGACTGATCAGTCTTTCGTTTAATGGGAAAGTAGCGTCGTAAACAATGCACGGCAACAACCTGCGTCTCTAATGAATCCTGCATTGCAAGGACATTGAACTGCCACGGTTTTGTGCTCAATTTATCATTTCAATCACAGAACCATCCATAGCCCCACCCAGAAAAATAAAAAATCCCACCTAGCGTGGGTCTGAAAAATGTCCTCTCTTAAATGAAAAAGTAAAACGGGGTGAATAATAAACGGCTCTTTGCTCTCTATTTTTTGATCTTCCGGAGTGTTCGATGTGAACTGAATTCCTGGGACACACGCGCTGCATTGTATAATCCAGCATAAACAGTATGATTATTTCATGAATAGGATATCCTATAAAACTGCTCGGCTGCAGAATTTTCTTTCCACTGGCAGATTGCGTTTCCTGATCCATTTCCCACCCTCCCACGGCCACATCCTCTTGTAGCTTCCCATGAATAAAGAAAACGCCAACTCTCTAGAACTGCTTCTTAAATATTTACCCTGGAGTATTACACAAGAGTGACTGAAGGTGGATGTACCCTGAAATTCAGCAGAACTCTGTTTCCCGGGCTCTGATTCAGACTGCGGGTGAACTATTTGCAGTGCATGTAAACGTTTACATTTCACTGAAACAGCAGTAACTGTCTCTCAGAAAAAGCAGTGGCCCTTGTGTGAGTGTGTGTGTGTGTGTGTGTGTGTGTGTGTGTGAGCATGTGCTAATGCTATGCTAAGGCTCCGGGCAATCACTTGGATAGTAATGCTGCATTGCTATTATTGTTATTGTTATTGTTTATCATACACACAAAGACTTGCACACATATGAATAGAATGTGTCACTGGTCCCTGGTGGCCGGTGTTTGTGTCCCCATGGGAGGTGTATGGGACAGGGTGAGGCAAAGTCACATAGGGTATTGCTGTCCTCTGTAGTTGGCTGTCTGATTTTAAAATAAGCAGTTAGTCCAGAGGGACACTAATCCCTGGACCATGGCGTGTACTTACTAGCAGCATGTTTTGCATGTCCAGGGAAAGCTGAATGATCACAGGGGTTGAGTAGTGGACTGGAAAATAAAAGCTGTTGTCAGCTCTCCCCAAACTCCACTTGAAGACCTCTGTCTGACACCCCCCGCAGCCTCTGTACGAGGTGCTGACATCATCTCCAATCTAAAAACATGACTGTCACCAGGTGAGAGCCCCACCACTCCTGGGGCCCGGCCTCGTGTCTGTCTAACAGCCAGTGACAGCTGCTGCTTCGAATACAAAGAAGGTCGCATCACCCCTGGGGCCACAAGTAACGGTTAATTCTGTTGCCACACTGGCCTTATTTCTGAATGCCCTATGAAAGAAAACATACTATATGATAATGGGACAGATGTGTACATCAAATTTTCCCTAACCATTTTGAGGAGGAGTGCTATGATGTTTTCTTCAGAGACAGAGAAAACAGTTTGGACACTCAGTTCTGTTATGTTAAAAGCTACACGTACAGTTACCTGTCATTTTTTAACATGCCTCACATAGCACATGTGCTGTCACTTGTTTCTCACTTTCTTTTTAATGCATGTATTTCGTAAATCCAGCACAGAAATAATCATTTTGACTCATGGATTTTGTATTTCCAGCACAGAAATAGCCACTGTGACACATGTTTTGAAAATAACGCAAGAGTAGAGGCACAAACAGGGCACTTGATATGAATCATCGTGGAGAGAGGCTCCAGTGTAATCTCTCCTGATGTGCAGCGCAGAAGATTTGTGCTTTTACCAGGAGGTTTTTATGTGGGGCAGTTTCCTCATTCTCCTCGTCTGGAAGACCTCGCATTATTTCCGAGCCTATCTCCCGTCTGCAGCTTGTTTCCTTTATTTGGGGGGGCGCGCACGAGCGCATGCTGCCCGCCTGACGACCCTCTGCCAGCTTATGCCCTGCGGTTGGGCTACAGGAGTGCCAGTCACATGCAGCAGGCATGGGGGCGGTTGGATAGTTCCACTGACCCAGTCTATTTCAAAGGTTTTTCTAGTTACATGACACGGTCTGTGCTGCTGAGTTGGAGTTAGCTCTCTCGAGATACAGGGAAGTCCATGACTGTTTTGGTAGAGAATAAATTATAAAGCACTGTTCCTCAAATCACAGTCCTCGCGAGCTGAGACCTGCTGGTTTTCCAACCTCCCTTCACCTGCGAGTCAGGTGTGAAGAAAGTCTAGCCAATCAGAGACCGTAATTGTTCAATATTTGCCAGGAGGGAAAGGAAACTTGGGCTGGATTTGGATTCGAGGGCCAGATTTGGGGAGCCCTGTTATAATGGAATGGCAAAAAAGTTAATTCCATATTTATGTAAATATCTCAATTTGCATCAGTTAAAATTGCCGTCTGTGAGCTGAGAGTGTGCAGCTATATTGAGTAACCATGTAGGAATCACAGCCATGTAAAATTATGTCACTTTCTGAATATTTATAGACTGGACTGTAGATCTCTGGAAAGACAGGAGGGCAATGGCCCCTCTAAATTTAGTAAATGTATATTATCCAATATTATATACAATTATCATGCTGTGAAGGATGCTGTAATTGCTGTCTCTAAACAAAATCATATCGCAGGAATAGGGAACCCTGTTATTGGAGAGCCGTTGCCTTGAATGTTTTAGATAGCTCGCTTCTCCAATGCATCTAATTCAAATGATTTCCTTGAACTCGAGCCCTTGACAAGCTGTAATAATTTGAATGAGGTGTATTTGAGCAGAGAGACACCTAAAACATGCAGGGCTATCACTCTCCGGGAGCTGGGAAACCTATCCCCTGTCCTATAGTATTCCTGCGTGTCCCTGTTTTTCTTACAAAATTGAATTGAGATCTGGGTCTTCAATGTCAATGCCCGGCACTGGGTGCCTGAAACTGCGGAAGATTTTACTGTTTATGACTGCCTAAGGCTTAATGCATATTTCACCATATCACATTCTTTGCTGACACACTCCAAAAACAATGAGATGCTAAAAATGGGGGCGGAATATGTAGAGCACAAATCACGGTGGAAGACAGTTATAAAAGAGTAGAATTGTGCGACTGTCTCTCCATTTTTACCTAATTTATTTTTCGCCTTATTAGCGAATGCCTCCACAGCAGGTTTATTTATTTTGTTACAAACAGTTCCCCTGTTCCCGGTCATAAACTCCTCCATGTTGCAGCCTCCTCCTTCAGTTCAGTGGGTTGTGTTATGAGCACTCACACTGAAGCACTTTATTGCCGATGCCTTCAACATGTAAATGCATTATGCATTATATGTGGTGACATTAAGAGAGGGAGAGAGAGACAGAGAGAGAGTGAGGGTGTGTGTGTGTATGCGTGTGGGGGTGTATCCGTGTGTGCATGTGTATGCACTTGCAAGCTTATGTTTGTGTGTGTGTGTGTGTGTGTGTGTGTATAGATGCATCTGCATCTGAAATGTGTTTTTGTGTTTATACGTATGATCGTATGATGCATGCCTGTTTTCATATTCTGAGTGGCTGGAATGATTAAAACTTCAGATGAGTGTATTTTGCAAATCCTGCATTTTGTTTTTTTTTTTTTTTTTTTTTTGCCCGTACTGCAATAGGCACAATAGGCGCAGATATTGCCGTGCCTTGTAAGTGTTGTTCCAGGATCAACAAAATAATGCTCATCGAGGAGTAACATAGCAGTCCATCAATGAACAGCAGCTATGCTGATGTCATGAAACCACGAAAGCTTTGCAACTGTGCTAGCACAGCTAGCAAGAATCTTAAGCTAGCAGTTCAAACCAGGGAAATCCAGCACAATTTTAAAATGAAAGTGATGAAAATTAAAATTCTCAAGGCGGAAAATTGTTTTGGATTTTCTTGATAACATTCTGTACATCTCTGTTCATCAGCATGAAAAGCTTGCTAACATTATCCAGCAAACATCAGACTCTAAAATGCACAAAATTTATCAGCAACAAATAGAGAAATCAGCACTGCTATTCATTGGTGGACTATGTTACTCCTGGATGTGCATTATTTTCTTGATCTTGATACAACATTTACATGGCCATATCAGATCGTGCAAGGTGTAACGGTCTCGAGGGGGTTTTGTTTCAAGTGTGTTTTCTTGGCTCCTCTCCTGAGCTCTTATTAATTCTCTAATTAAAACAAACTGTAAAAGCTACACGAGTAGCAGTCATCACTAAAGCTTGAGCTGTTAATATTGCAATCAGAACTGCAACCAGTGCCTTTACGTGTTCCTTCCTGCTCTTAAGGTGCATTAGTGGAACGGAAGGAATATGAGCTTGTTGATTTGTATTATTGTCTGCAAAATCACTCAAGGCATAAAGCCACGGCTGGACTGCTCTAATATTCAGCTGGTTCTGTTTGAGTTCATTTTAATTTTTCCTTGTCAGCAAGCTTAAGTGCATTTTTTTGCTTTAGTATCATGATTAGGAGCTGGGTATGAGATCTAACATCATACATACATGCTCGCTGCGTCTACATGGGCAACAACGATGATCGCCAGCAGTATCTGTCAAACTGTCAGTACTGGCGTGTGAATCTGTGCCTGTGAATTGATGCATGAAGTATAAGAATCATACAGAAGCATAAGACCTTTGAGGGAAAAAAATGACTGAGTTTAGAGATTGATCATGAAGTTTGCTGTGCGCACAAAGGAGCTGTACAAATTTTGGCTGCAACGTCTGTGGCTTTGTCATTGTGAAATAGCATTTTCTGAAATTCATATTCCGTCTCTCATGTTTTGTTTTCTTGGAGTGAACAAATACTGCACAAATAAGCAAAGAGAGATGGCTGTGCGCAGTTTTCCGGTGATCCGAAACCACACGCACTTGAACATCTGGAGCAGCAAGATAGGCAGGCTTGGCATTTGGCGCAGGCAAAAATTATCTAAATGTCTGCGACAGGGCGCTGAAAACCATTCATAATCTCTGCACGGTTTCCACTCCGATGGTGAGGAGCAGCGTTAAAGACCAGCAGGAGACAAATCGGTGACGTTTGCTACAACAGCAAGGTAGCTGTGGTCAGTATCACGAATGAACATCTGTGTATTCAAAATCTCCAGCAGACACTAATGGCTGGATTTGTTTCCTTTGTTGTATGGAGCTCATGGATCCCCTCAGACTGAGCGATTATCATTACAATAGGTGTGCATGCCGCAGAACAGTGTGTAACAGAAAATTCCTGAAAAGAAGCACTTCTAAGCGCGTAGCCTCTAATTAACAGGATGTGCTCACCGCCTGCTGCCTTGAGCACTGCTGAAAACAACCATCATTTTACAGGATGTTGAGGCAGTTTTTTTTCTGGAGTCTAAGTGGCAATATTAATCCTTAATTTGATGTGATAAAGAAACTCCCTGGAAATCGTGTTTTCATACCTCTGTAGCCAGAATGAAAATGTAAATATAACATACATATAAAGGTGGTCTGTTTTGGGTTTATAGGAATTTAGGGAGTCAAGCCAAGCAGTGAAGATTGAGCTCGTCCTTGTTCGGTTTTGTTGAAAGACAATGAGCCTCATGCAAGAACCAACACACAAACAAATTTTCTCTTTTTTTTGTTCACATCCACGATTTTCTCGTATTTTTTAGTACCCATTGATTTCTGGGATTCACCAATGTTTTCTTATTTTTGCTCTTCTCTTAGGTAAGAGAAAATTTTACGAGTGGTCGAGAGCACTCTTACCAAGATTAGGGACGAAAATCCTGTTTTTAAAGTCCATAAATTGTTTGTCCACTGCACAGAAACATGTATTTTACAGTTTAGGAACATAAAAAATGCATGGTAGCAAGCATGTACCCTTCTGTATTACCTCCAGTGTATATCCATAAAATCCTTTTAAAAAATCTGAAAGATGTTTCAAAAGGTTTTTTTTATATATATATATATATATATATATATATATATATATATATATATATAACTATTTTTTATTTATGAAATTACAAATGGAGTGTGAAATTTCATTAAAATATTTGTAAAAAAGCTTATAAATCTTTCTATTTAAGTATGGAACAACAAACCTCAAAGTTTCATCTAGGACAGTGAAAATTGCCATACTCGTGCCGATGTTACACACGGGCATGTCGGGGATCCTTGACTGCACTCCTCTCTGTGAAAATCTTGACCAAACAATCGCCAGTCTCTTATCCATATTCGTATAATTCCACTCATATGTCATGAAGGAGAAGGGTGGCTTCCAGTAATAGCCAATGCTGTGCAGCCTCCTGAATCAGGCTCTTTTTGATTATTTGTTTTTGTTCTTACATATGCAACTGATACTATTGGCGATTCTGCGGCCTGTATGCAGTTTACATGAACCGTACGATGAGCAAATGAGCAGAAGCTCCTAAAAGTGGTCCATAACAGCTAATGGCAAATTATAAAGAAGCATCCGGTTATTGTTTCTTTACCGTGGTGTGTGTTCATGTGCTCTTTCATCGTTCATCGAAATGAATAGTTTCCAATAATTAATATTTTGATCAAAGTTTTTTTTCTAACTGGAGACCGTCTGGAATCGAACCAGCTGCCATGACAGTAGGGTGATGGCCTGCAGCAGGGCTTGATTTGAACATGTATGATGATGATAAACATAATCTATTGCACCTATCATACCTATCTTGCAACTCATAGTTTCCTTTTATCCCAACTAGTGACATGCAGGGTCTTAAGGTTGAATCTAAAACTGATCCAATGTTATTGTGTTAACACGCACAGAAGGACAGAACTTAAGAGTCCAATACCAGCTACACTTTGCGGCTGGTTTAACTAGCTATGCTTAGCGGCTGGAATTAAAAATCCATGTAAAACTCTTTACGTACATCCGTAGGCAGTGTAATTGGGGGGAAATCCATATAACGTATGGGAAATCCGTATAAGTTGACAAATATGTTATAGAATCAAATTTACTTTATTATATGTTTTAAAGGAATTATTGTATTATCATTATTGTATCTCCCCGACGACGATAGTCGGGAGATACTATGGTTTAGTTCCGGGGCCACCGCCGCCGCGCCCGCAGAGATTTTTTGTTCCGGGCTCTGGAAGCGACAATAATTATAAGAATTTTTTCTAATTTTGCATGGGCTAAGATATTTATTTGACAATGCTCAAGACCGATTTTCAGCAATTTTGGACGTCCAATATGGCTGCCGGTGGCCATTCTGTCCGAAATTTGGGGATCGGGAGATACACGACTCAGTCCCTGTGGCGACAGAGTTATCTAGTTTGATTATTGAATTTGTGGTTAAAAAATACTATTGGTCAACTGATCCCAATTAACACTATAAAACTCAGGAAGATCACATTTACTTTAAGCTGATTTAACCGTTCCTCACTTTTACTACTGCTTAAGTTCTTCAGCTCACGACCTTTTTTTAGGTGTTCTCTCCCCAGCTGTTCTGCCAAAGTCGGCTATTTGCACACAACACAAGACCTGCCCTTATATGGTTTTCAGTGGGCGTTACCAATGCAAATTTCAAACAATTAGCCAAATTGCAATTAAGTGGGATTCATCATTCAGCACACATGGGTAAGAGCATGGGTAAGAGGAGTCCTCTTATTTTTTTCTCTTAACAAAAAAAAAGAGAAAAAATAAGAGAATTTTAAGAGAATGTTGTTGCATGAGGCCCAATGTTTGTTAGCTCCATTGCATTTGGCTCCCATTTTGGACATTCTTGTCCGGTTGCCCAACCAATTTGAAAATGTCAACCAATGTCTCCTTATGATTTTTTTTTAAGCTAGCGTGCGATTCATCTAGCAGATAGCTATTATGTGTACAAATCAGGAGCAGGTCACGTCACTTAATCGAATGTACAAAGTTGGCGACTCAAACACAGTGGCTGCTGTGTGCAAGCTGAAGGTTTCTAGTGAGCACCCTGGATGCCTGATTTTGGGAACTGGTGCATTTTTTTCATTACAGTTTTCTTAGTGTGAAAAGAGCAAATCTGGGTGATTGTTCATAATCCTGGTTCTGTCTGTATTAACTGAAAGAGTTTTTGACCCCTGAAGATGAAGAGCAAGTTATTTATTTTGATTCTCTTCTGTTCGATCCGTCCACACTGATGTGTCGCTTTGTGCAGATGCTCTCTGGTCTCCTTACTGATGTTAAAGATGAAGATACATGTGATTGGAGGCCCCAGGCTGTCCTCATCCAGTGAAGCGGTGACTTTGGGATGCTGATCTTGGATGCTGACTTTGGAAAGAAAAGGCCCTTATCTGAGTTTGAGATGTCTTGATCGCGGCGAAGAACACTTGTGAAATGAAAAGATGCTGTAGGAGTGCTTGATGCCATCTGTGAAGTTTGGCAGAGGAAATGCGATAGTCTGGGGTTGCTCTGGTACTGGTGAATTGGGAACTTTGTCCCCAGTGAAAGGAATCTTAAACAAGGAAAGCCACCACTTTATTTTTGCCTTACCATGTGGATGGCTCTTGAGTGGAGCCAGTTTCATCCTACAACAGTTCAATGACCCAAAAAAAAATTGCGCCAAATGATCAAAGACCTATTTTGGGAAGATACAGTCAGCTGGTACTCTGCCTATTATTGAACGGCCAGCACAGTCACCGGATCTCTGCTCTATTGAGCTGTTGTGGGAGCTGCTTGACTGTATGGTACAAAAAAAGTTCCCATGAAGCCGAAAGCCAATCCAACTTTCAGGAGGTGTTTCAGGCAGAACCGGGTGAAATTTATGCGGATTTTCTCGTGGAATTGATCACTGTAATGCCGAAGTTCTGCAGGGCTGTAATTGCAGCAAATGGTAGATTATTAGTTGAAAGCAAAGTTTGAAAGACAGAATTTCTGTTTCGAGCAGAAATCATTATTTACAACCTCGTCAATAACTTCTTCAGCGAATAAAAGCATTCATTTTCATGGGAAACATATTTTTTGAGTGGTTCCAAAAAATTGAACAGTAATGTATGTATGCACATATAATTAGATGTGTTATTCCTTGGACTGTGACATGATTTTAAAGGGCTGTTCATTTTATATATTGACATTCTGCACCTACATTTACGTGCATGAGGATCAAAATGCAGAGGAATAACAACCCCTAAAGATTTTGTCACTGTCCAGATACTTACATACCCTACTGTAAAGCACCAACACAAGCATTTTGGAGCAGCATATGATGAGAGATTAAAACTTACAACACATGAGCTGGGTAGTAATTTTGATAAAACCAACCACCATAGGTGGTGAATTGCAGTACGATTGCTGCATGTGGACTGTGCCACTTAGCCATTTCACTAAGTTTTGTTTGTCTTCTGAAGTTTAAGATGAAGGACTGGATTTTTGTTGTTGTGAATTGTGGGAACCATTTCTGCTGACTGACGCTCCGTTCCTCTTTGATGCACGAATTTGTCCCTCTCTTGGTCTTGTAGCCCACACAGTATGCTCACATTTTTAAAAATGTTTTGCTGGTCACTATAACTTTGTGTTGAAAGCCTGACAGGCAGAGCAGTTTTGCCCGAGTAGATATTGTATGCATTGCATGTTCATGCATTAAACTAATTCCACTGAGAAATGCAAGACATTTCATCACTGCGTAATGAATGGCTTGTGCGTTTTTTATATTTATCATTTTCAGAGGCAGTGCTTCGGAATGATGCATGATTCAGTGTGCTCCCAGATTCTCAATTAATTAGGACATAAACATTATTTACACTTTGCTTATTAAATGGAGCCCACAGTTTTTATGTGGGGTATAATGTGATTTGCAGTTTGATTGATTACATCACAACAACGGCCTCCTGCTCTAACCCAATAATCGAAATCTAAATATGTTTCTCAGATTAAAAAAAAAAATTAGTTGAAGGTCACAGAATGTATTTTGCACTCCTGTATAATTGAAGGACGCTGCTGTTTCTGTTAGCTGAAGTGAAGATCTGGCAAAGAACAGAGCGGTCTCTAATGGGTGATAACGATATTACAGCTGGCAGCTTTTTCATAAAATTGTATCCCCCCCTTTGGGGACTTTAGTGTTGATGCATGATGACAGTGCACTATTTATTTGGACTTTAAAGCAGGGATTAGGGAAGGAAGTTGATAGGAAACCCTTATTCACCCTCGCGTCACTTTGCTGAAGTGGAGTTTTTGCCAGTTATCAGAGTGCTTCACTCCTTCATCCACTCATTTCAGCAGTTTCTGGCGTCCCTCCACCTCCACCTTTTTTTCTCCTTTTTAAATATTCCTTTCCTGACGGTAATGACATCTGCAAATGCTCTTATCAGTGCCCTGCAGAGTGAAATTCCCAGTGTTATTTAAACTCTAACAGTGTTGACAGTATGGTCCAATCGAGAGCTTATTAAACACTGAACATTTTGCTGCTTGTTGAGGCCCAAGCTTTGGCCGTCGGGCTGGAGTGAGTTGTTTGGTGGTGTAGCTGCTGTTGTTTGTTCTGTCAGACTGCAGTATCCTGGCCCTCGTTGAAGCACAGAAATACTCCGACCAACACTGCAGTGTGCTTGTGATGGAATGGAAATACAATTCCATTAAACCTTTGGGGGGCTGTATCTGTGCAGGTTTCCCAGACTGAACTTCCCCTGAGATCATTTGTCAGAGGCAACTGCTGTTTATACTGGTGTGAGACAAATGTAATTTTGAGGAACGTCTCAAGCGTAGGCTTGTCACACTGTGGCAAAACAGATTTTGCACTGAGATGGGAGATGAAACAGGTGGTAGAAAAGACAAAAATGGTCACGTATCAGCATTAGCAGTGAGTATACAAGACACAACTGGCTATAAGTGGCTATTAATGATTGTATATTGATATTATCTACAGCCCAGGGAAAATCCTCCACAGGAGTGGTAGCCATAGTTGCTGTGCATGACTTTGAATGTGGTGTCCCCTTCCACTCTGTCTCATGTATGGACCTGCTTGTCAACTGCTCTGTTTGCTTGTAAAACTGCTCTTTAATTAAGTTCTTCAAATGCATTACAGCATCAGAATTTTATACGGACATTTTGAGAGTATTACTGTATCGGTTAAATTAGGAAGTATTACAGCAATTTTGAGGGTGCTAAGAGATGGAGAGACAGAGAGAGAGAGAGGGAGAGGGAGTTCGAATCTTAAAAATTCCTTGTTTGAATTCTGAACGTGCCATTGACTTTAAGTATATAAAACAAAAAGGCAATTCAAAAAATAATCACAATCATTTGAAAAAGGTAAATGCATCACGAAAGAAAGAACAAGATTCATATTTTTAAGTGTATCTGAAAGTGACAGCCACTCTATGTTCAAGTAATTTCTGGGGTCACTGACATCTATTAGCATTCAGAAATATTCTGTTTCATTAAATGTGTGTCTTTTTTGTTGTAAATAAAGGCACGATCGCCAACTGCACTTTTCCATAAAAAATACCGATTTATTACTGCATTTTCAAAGATTTCTTTGGTGGAAACATGCTTTTGTAAAATCATTGGATCCATTAGTTCAGGTGGATACAGTGAAACTGGATTTAAAGGTTCCGTGGGAACAAAGGAGAGATTTTGTTTCGATCAGCTGATTGTAATGTTGCTGCATGTTGTGGCCTTGGGCTCCAACTTGTCCTTAAAGAAGGCCAGAACAGCACAGACGATTGAACTGGGAAGAGGATCTTGTGCAGAACAGCTCAGAAAACAGAAGTGAAGAGGACAAGGTAGGGCCTGGCTTAGAAAAGAAAAATGCTAAGCATCAAACAAGCATTGTTCTTTTTCCCGGTTCAGGAGGAATTGTGATAAAAGAGCCAGTAAGTGTGATTCACGCTGGGAAATGAACGGTTTTAGCATTCCGTCACATGTTAAATTAAAACCTTCGATAAAATGACTAATAAAACTTGCTAATTTAATAGAATTGAGACAGATTCATTAAATGACCTCAGAGGAAACCTGAGAGTACGCTCAAAGGGATAGAGTGATTCCGAGGCTGGCAGCATCGTGTAATGGTTTGGGAATTCAGCTTGCTACTGATGGGCGGCAGATATGGTTTCACTGCCGTTCTGAGAAATAGAGACTGAACAGAGGAACATTTTTGCTTCTTAGCCAACACATTTGTCAGATGTATCCTGAAGGTAGAACAAGGGAGAGAGGAGACGGGGCATTTACATGTTCTCTGATGTATCTGAAAAGCAGTATTTTTCCCACACTTTTCAGTGATATCAGTGAACATGTAAATAGAATATTATATTGGAAATGTTGCTGGGAAACTGTGATATTGAATCAAAATAGTTTCAGTTCAAAGCAATAGCTAATTTTGTGATTACAGTGCTGTGATAAAGTATTTGCCCCTTCCCGATTTTTTTTTTTCTCTTTTAGGTTATTTGTCATATTTAAATGTTCTAGGTGTCATGGAGCAGAGGTACAACCTCAGGCTCAGGCAAAAGCTCAGTTCACAGGGATTGTTAGAATCCGTGGTCAGGTAATCCAGGTGAGTAACAATCTGTGGTAATGCAGTACAGAACGGCGAATCCAGAATCAGAATCAGTGTTCAGTCCAAGAATAAAAACCAGGAATTAGGTACATCAATGCCAAATCACAAAGAGAATCGGACGCCAAAAAACAATCAGAGGTAATACAAGGGTAATCAATTGTGCACCAAAAGACAAAACAAACCATAACCAGGAATTCTAGCAATCAAGAAATGCTTGTACGTTGACACAGAAGATATTGGCTGACAAACTTGCGAAAAACCGAAGTGTAAATAGGGGAGTATGAAGGGAAAGTAAGTAACTGATTACATGGGATTCAGGTGTGGTGAGCTGAAAAAAAGTGCAGGGAGGTATGGCTGTAAACAAGGGAACAAGCTAATTTATAACGAATAAGGAGAGGTGCGAGTGCACGAGTGAAGACAGAAAACACGAGGCAAAAGACAGATGCAAGAAATGACTAGAATAATACATGAAACTGCCAAAGTAAACAGTGAAAACATGGAAAATAATAAAAAAGGTAAAATGCATAATGATATTTACCTAACAGACTCAGACCCTGACAACAGTTCATCCAGCTAATTTTAATATGAGACAAAACAACATGAGTAAACACAAAATGCAGATTTTAAATAATCATTTAATTTATTGAGGGTAAAGAGTTATTCAAAACATATATCACCCATGTGAAGAAGTAAGTGCCCCCTGAACCTAATAAATGGTTAGGCCACCCTTGGCAGCACAGCAATAACTGCAATGAAACATTTGCACTGACGGGCAATGTGGTTTTTTTTTTTTTTTTTACATTGCTGTGGAGAAATTTTGGCCCTCTTTGTGGAATTGTTTTAATTCAGCCACACTGGGGAATTTTTGAGCATGTACTGCCTGTTTATGGTCATGTCACACCCTCTCAGTTGGATTCAAGTCAGGACTCTGGAGCCCTAGGATGGCATGCTAAGGAACATCCATGGGCTCAGGCGAGAACTTTGGCCCTGACTCCTTCTGGGACAAAAATTTGGTTGGATTGGCATCCTTGGAGAATTTGGGAGGAGCGAAGAGCTTCCTCTAAGATGTGTTCTACCTCCAGCTTGGCGGTGGCTAGGAGTAAACAGTTGGGTACCACAGTTGCAGGTTTAGTTTCAAGGGAGGAGTAGAGGTGAGACAGGGTATCAGGATTGACATTCTTGGAACCAGGATGGTAGGTGAGGGTAGAGTTGAAGTGGGGAAAGAAGGGCAACTATCGGGTCTGCCTGAGATTCAGCCCCTTGGTGGATCTGAGATACTCAAGGTTGCAATAGTCCATTCACACAAGAAAGAGTATGCTGGCCCCCTCTTGCCACTGCCTCCAATTGTCAAATGCTAGCATGATAGTCAGGAGCTCCCAGTCCCCAATGTTGTAATTACTCTTTGCAACCTGGCCTCAGATTGTCAAAGGCGGAGGTGTCCTGAGGGGTTCTGTAGAAGGGGACCTTACTAGAGGTAAGGGCTGAGAGAGGGACAGCCACTGTGAAATAGCCCTGGATTAAGCGCCAGTAAAAATTGGCAAAGCCAAGGAACCTCTGAAGCTATTTGTGATCCACAGGTTCCAGCTATTCTAGGATGGTCTATACTTACTGCTGATCCATCTCGGTCTTACCTCAGCAGATGGTGAAGCCAAGGAACCGTACTGAGGCCTGGTGGAATTCTCTCTTCTCTTGTTACAGGTAGAGCTGGTAGGTGCTGGATGGCACACCTGCTCCTCCAGGGTGCAGGAGAACACCAAGATGTTGTCCAGGTAGATGTAAACAAATAGGGAGATCATGTCATGAAGGACATTGTTGATGAGATTCTGGAACACTGCGGGGGTGTTATTGAACCAAAACGGCATCACACGCTACTCGTAATTCCAGAGGGATGTATTGAATGCTGTCTTCCACTCGTCTCTATCCTTTACATGTACCAGATGGTAGGCATTGCACAGCTCCAACTCGTGTAAATCGTTGCACCCTTGGAGGGTGGGGAATGCCGAATCCATTAAAGGCAGGGGGTAGCGATTCTTGATTGTGATGGAGTTAAGACCTCGGTAATTAATGCACAGGCGGAGAGATTCATCCTTTTTTGACTTAAAGAAGAAGCCTCCACTGGTAGGTGAAGAACCAGGTGAAGAAGTATGTGCGCAAATTTGGATACATATGAAGTGTTGAAAGAGTCTGCTAACTAATGTCAAACTCCTCACTAGCGCCTAGTTAAGACCTATAAGACCTGACTAAACCTCTGGACGCACGCCAACAATTTACATACACTAAAGTTGTATTTATACTCATCATAAGCTCCACAAGCCTCGCTGTAGTTTCACGCGTGGCCTGGGTTACTGTGTTTATATTCACTTCCATGATTTAAGTGTATCTGGAGAATAAAATGCAGTATCCACAAGGGGCAATATCAAAACAAAAGGTCCTGGAGACATGGTAAAATCAGCTCGCATGTGCAGTAGCATTGTCCTGTGGTCAGTAACAGTATTGATAAACCAAGATGTCTCAAACATTCACTGGCTTCTAAGCAGTGTAATTGAGGACTATAACTAATGGCTTTTTCATATTTTGACATTCATTTCGAGTTATTTGCACAATGTAAATATTGAAAAGGTTAGACAATATTGCTGATATTTTTATTTTATATTGATTTTAAGCCTCACAAGCAATTTTTCTTGTTAGGCAATCATTAATACATTCTGAAAGAATTGCCTAGATGCACTGAGCTCAGGTAATAGCACACAAACTTTTGAATACAAGTGAGGTCCAATTCAAAAATGTACCCCTTATTCCTTCATTCCTCTTCCTTTGTTCAAGTGCCTACTCATGCATTTTTGGCTCTGCCTTACATACTCCCGAGTGAATGAGGCCAAGGGAAGTGCAGGAAGGCAGGATATTTCTGAATTGGACTGCAACCCAGAATATGGCATACAAAAATGGCCATCCATTTTTTTTGAATGGAAATCTGCTGAATGGCTTGGCACATTGACTGTCCACTTCTTATAAATTCCATTGTTCAGAAATTGGGTGCAATTCTTCTCGAGGGCGCTCTCGACATTGTCCTCAATGAATAGCATTGAATGGAGCAAACGGCTAAAATAATTGTTTACACTTACACTAGACAAAAAAATCCAAATAATTTTCCTCAGTTTTGCAAATATGACATTAATTATACAGCAGAAGTGAAATGAAAAGGTACAGATATCCATTTTCTATCCTTACAGGTAAGGCAATTTTGCCTATCAAACACTTCCATTCTGGTAATGTATTACTTCACGAATGATTACGATAGGACATCCTCCTTTAATGGCACTGGGAGTTTCCATTTAGGAAGCAACATTACCTTAGTCTAACTTGCGCTTTACGACAATTAGATAAACATAATCACAATAATTACAGTTTTGGCTTGTTAAATTTCTTATATGTTTTCTAAGCATAATTACAACAGATAGGAAAGTGCTCAAATTAATAAAACTTACATGTGTGTCAGAAGTCATATATTCAAGCTGTTTTAGTGGTCCATTACTACCAGGAAGGTGCTCCTTATTTCATGAGCACATGGTAGAAATTAGCCGTGAGGGCCTTCTGTCAGAAAGCTTTCTGTTAAAAACCCTTTTGATGACATGGTTAACATTGTGAATAGGTCTATTTTAACCTAAACCGTGATCTTTTCCTAAACCAAACCAAATTGTTTTGGTTCTTAATCTTAAAAAAAATACGTTTTCTTGCCTGAACTAAACCAAATAGTTTTGCTGCTATAAGTTAACCAAACTGCAACTGAGAACTGAAAATTATAAATATTACTGAAAATGATGTCAACTAAGTCTAAAGGTAATAAATCAATACATGGCTTCACAGGGAGTTGAATTTTGTTAATCTGCATGGGAGTCCATGGTTTAGCTCATTCATCCACCTCAACTTGCTTGCTCTGCGAACAGTGTGGCTCTTCACACTACATCACGTGACTTTTCAAGGCTGACTTCTCCCAACAGCATTGATGAATAAAATCAAAATGGTGAATTCTGTAAAGTGGCTTGTGGAGTATGACATCACTAATACTTACAGGAAGGTAATTTACAATTGAAAACCTGTAAAAAAAAAAAAAAAAAAAAAAATCTAAAAATGCAACTATACCTCTTGTCTTGACCCCCTATATTGAATACGTGGTGAAAATTCCTAGAAAAAAATTTTAACCCCATTTTAACTTGAGTGAGGAAAGTGGGTATTGTGACGGCAGATAGCAGCACCTTAATTTTTTTTTTATTATTGGACAAATAAAAACATTTGCCTGATGAAGACCCTGTGAGTGGTTGAAACGTTGCATCAATAAAGGTTTGGGAGCTTTAATCCAGTGTGCGGATTTTTTTACTTTCTTTGCACAAATAAAAACATGCAATTTCTCAAATACCATTTAAAATACATTTAATACATTACATATGTTTTCAAAGTGAATGAAGGGGAAAAAAGCAAAATATAGAGGATTTATATAAAAATTTCAATTGAAATATATAGACATTAATTTCCTCATCACTAGCTATTAGTAACAACAAAAATAACGTAGAGTAGCAAAGACTTCAAAGGTAAATGACAGAAATCAGAACAAGAAACAAGATATATGCCCAAAAATTACAGCACCTTTAAGGTAAGCCAAGTAATTTTTTGTGAATCTCTTCTTTACATGAAGAGGCACTCTGCTCTTGATCTCTGTACCGACACCCAACGACACGGATGAAAAACTGCATGATTGTGCCTCACCATTGACATCATAAGCCCTGGAGGGCACATTACACTCATTTCATTGCAAAAAGGTGTTATCTCACACAGCAGTGGTGTCAGAATTAAGTTTTTTGTTGCCCTAGTATATTTGTTTCTGCGACAGCTTCTTTGAAAACAACCGGCATCGATGCTGTCGTCAGTTTATAAACCTTCTTCAGTACCTCCTAGTTTGCCTGATAACACCGATAAGCATTTATTATCTCACATTATTATTCACAATGGACCCAGGATCAAAATTTTGCCTCAAGATTTTGTTGTTTGTAATCGTTATTTCTCTGACAGTCAAAAAGAAATGGGTATAATAATGAGCCATAAAGTTGAGACAAGCGGGCCATCGGAAAGAAATATTGCTTTGAAGTTTGTGTTACAGAAACAGCCTCTGAGCCCAAAGCTCTGTTCGGATGGTTTTCAGGACTATCACGGGTCCTCAGTAATGCATTTGAAGTCAAGTAAGTGACACAATGTTTTACAAAGTTTTGAACTGCACAGGTTTAGTATCACCTGGGGTTATTCTTACAGAGGTTTCACAGCAGGAAAAAGACACAAGAAATAAAGTAAACTAGATAGCAAATTTGGGCTCGGTTAAAATAGGAGAGATGCTCTGGAAAATTTTGCGCTACCATCAGTAAATTAATCCCAGCAGATTTATGCGTAGGTTGTAAAAAAATTATTAAATACGTTACTTAACTATCCAGCAGGAAGCAAGTGACCTTGAAGCTGTTTATTATAAATAATACTTTTTGTGCTTTTTTGGCATGACGGCTTCAAACTGTGCCACATAGCCATGAACTTTCCTTCATTTTGTTGATCCAAATGGAAAATTATCGCACCTGGCATGGAAAAAAAAAGAAAATTGGGCGCAGGAATCCGGACAGGATGCCCGTAGCAGCTTCAAGCAGTGATGACACATGCACAGCCTACTGTGCAAGTTAAGGTGATCTTGCTGGCTGGAGCTTGGAGCTCGTTTTTTTTTCGGCAAATGCAAACGTCAGTTCGCTGGTTAAACACGGTGGCCTCCATGTTAGGTATCCCATGCCTTATCAATTAAAATAGCTGATTTTCATCAAATAAAGCAATTTGACTTTTCATTTCATATATGAGTACATTATTTTTTTTGTCAAAAAAATGACTTGGTGGACTTTTAATAGGGAGGACAAATGTGATCCATTCAAAATAATTTGTTAAAAACAGTTTATCTTCTAGCCAAAGGTTTGCTCTTTTGCGAGCCAGTGTGTCCCTGTAACACTGGCTCACAACATAGTATACATGAACTCCTCATACATTGCATACAGATGCCTAGCTGTCCCTTCACAGCTGTGGTGTGTGTTGGGGTGGCATTTGCCATAACTCACCAAAGTACACATATAGGGTAGAGCGGGGTGAGATGCCCCCTCTTAAGCAGGAATTTTCATAACTGAAGGTAAACAACATGAATGAATCATTTTTTTTGCTTGAATGGATAGTATGTAAAGATGGCTACCACATCTCGAAAGATTTATGACATTGTCACTATAGAAACATTTTTAAATGTTTAATTACTTTTTTTTTTTTTTTTTTTTTTTTAAAAGGTCATCTTACCCCACCCCTGGGGTAAGATGCCCTTCTGAATGGGGTAAGATGCCCCTTATCTAGAATAACTGGTAAAGCCTAATACATACTGGTTTTACTGCATTTCACACAAGTAATTATTATATTATAGCTGTCTTAATTGGCAGGTACACATCATACAAAAGATCAACATCTTTTCAGAAATTTCCTTGCTAAAGAATTGAGGAAAGAAAGAGGTACATTCTCCTCAACTTTTTATTAACTGACTAAACACTAAGGCACAAGTGATGGCAAGGTACTGTTGGCATTAAATGCATCAAGGAATAGATGGTTATATCTTGTGTACTACTAAAAAATATGAGGCACCACATTAGATAAACATGTAGCGTTATGGAACGTATATGAGTATCCATTAAAAGTCTTTAAAATTAAGAGTGACCATATGCATTTCACCCAATATATTTCTTTTTAAGCCCTTATGGGTATTGATGCATATATGATTCATTATTGTGTAACTCCATATGGCCCTACTTTTAACATGTATGGATACACTTAACTTTCCATTCCCAATTTCTTTATAAAAATCATTGTGTCTGATATATATTTCCTAATAAATAGAACATAATTTTTAGAAAAAACTCATAAAACAGAATGAATACGACTCAAAATGGGGTTAGATGCCTTCCTTCCCTAGGGGCATCTTACTCCAAACCAAAAAGGGCATCTTACCCCGAGCACTACCATGTTGGTTTTGGCTCATTATCCCCAATTTCTCCTATTATCACGCTGACATGTCCTGCAGACTCCTGGAGCATTCAAATACTTGAGGCAAAATGATTCATTTGGTCATTTTTTATAAGAAAGACAGTAAAAACACAAATACTTTGAGTTCTCACATGTCACTTGCTCTGTTGACTCATCTGTTGCTCAGGATTTCCCTCCAGGTGGCAGTACATTTGTCAAGTCAAGAGCCACATACTGGGCTAAGCTGAAATTGAATTATAAGCAAATGGCATCTTACCCTCAGGGGCGTCTTACCCCACTCTACCCTACACTCCCTTTAGCCATAACTCTATGTTAGTTTGCCAATGCTTTCTACACCTGATAGGATGCATACGTGTTTTTGCATGTGTGCACATGCTCGTGTGTGCCTGTATGTGCATGTGTCTACATCAACCAGAAAGGCAAGCGGGGATGTCAAACAGCGGTTTATGTATTGCTTTGGAAGATGATAAAGCAGGTAAATTCATAGCTAGCCAAAGTGCAACACAGGGATTTCTGGAGCCTTCTGTGGGCATTTCCTCAGTATTAAGCACTGTGTAAGGAAGTAAATGCAGAGAGGAGTCTTTGTGATCAAAGGGGTCATAGAACAAGCCGCAACCTCAGAAAGAAGGAGAAAGAGACTTGATATATGGCCGCCCGTACAACAAAGTGAAACGTAAGGAAAAATGGAAGGTTTCTATCACCAATCGAATTACTGTACCTCCTCCCTCTTCCTCTTGGTGTTAGAAGGAGCTGAAATGCACCAGAAATCTAATTATTTACAAGCACACAGCTTACAGTCAGCAAAGCAGAGGATTTATTAAGCATAACGGTCGCACGGCCCAGATGTTGAGCTGTATTGGCACCTAATCATCTTCAGAATGGCTTTTATGGATCCGTTTGGCAAGAAAGGTGACTCATTCCCTTAATCAATTTAACAGACCTGATCATATATTTTTCTAGAATTTTTCACTTTCTCATTCATTTCTGGTTTGCTCTTTACTTCCCTCACAGTATTTTTTAGCTTATTTTTGAACCATCTTATCCACAAAACAGCTTACTTCAGTTTAGTTTCTTTTTTTGTTGTTGTTCTTGTTCTCACCAGCCATTGGCTACTTATGTGTCTGAAGGTACAGGAAGAATGTGAAATATTCTGAAAATGTTGTGAATGAAAGGTTCAGGAATACACTGTAAATTCTGGGACATGGCCACAAGTGACCATCCCCCCAAGATACAAAGACGTACATCGCATATCAGTTGAATGGTTGGGCTTGACATTACTTAAATGCAGTTTTACACCTGCTTTCGAGGAGTTGAATTTCCAATTTCAAGCACCATATAATGCTCATTTAATTATCTCCACATCCGTGTAATTGCTCTCTCATGTCTCAGCCACATTACAGGCTATCTTGCTTTTCCGCTCTCAGGGGCACAATACCAGTATATTCTGAAAATCCTGGCCTGGCTCAAGCAAGCTGCGGGCTGGTGAGATATAATTTGACTGATTAGAATGTTAGTTAGCTGGAATGACATGTTCTTTTTCTGAAATCATGTGGATATAGCACAGAGGCTGTGAACCTTACCTGGAAAGGGCTTGGTATGGTTGCAGATTTCATTTAAATCGAGCAGTTACACAACCAAGCAGTTACACGAGACAGCAGGCCCGATTTTGACAACCTGCAACTGCTTATGGTATCGCAGATCAAAACTGGGTGTCTATGCCAGTAATTTTGTGACAGGAGGCGATGGCGCTGCTGTGGCATCTTTGTCAAAAAGGTTGGACTATGATGAGTTAATTACCTATGGGTATAGTGGGGGTTTCATTCCATTAAGGTTGATCAGATTAGCTGCTGTCATTCCCCTTAAAGCCAGTGGGTTAACCCCCTTGCGCAGATTTAGATGCCGGCAGATGTGGAGCTTCTCTATTTATGCATGCAGTTACACTATCCTATCAATAGGTTTTGCATCCAAAACAGTTATTGAATATTCACGAGGAAGCGGTGCCTGTAAACGATATAGAATATGGACGCAGTAAGTCCCATCACTGCTTCCCAGGAGTTATATGAATTAAACTCCTCAGCCAAGCCTGATGCGCAACCTGCCTAATATACTTGCCCATAGTGTCTATCCTGCAGTTAATAAAAATGATCTCTTGTGACAGAAAAAATCATTGTCCTTTCTTGCAACCATTTCAGCTATAATAGGCCAAAGGTATCCCAATTAAGTATTGAAAAAAAATCAGTTTTCTCAAGCAAAAAATCTACATGGTATTAATAGTACGTCCTTCGACTATCAATTATAGTGATCAGATATTAAAAACGTGTGATTCCCTACCATTGATTTACGCGTAGATTCGTTCCTTCATCGCTCCTTATCTGATTCAACCATTTCTTTATACGAAGATACAATGAAAAATAAGATCAGCGTGCAATTTAGTATCCCCATTACACTGCGGGACACAACAGTGAAACATTTGTCTAGATGCTGCCATTTTCTTTGTTATGCTGGTCAAGCCTTGTGTCGGTGTTGGAATGCGTGGTATGCATAGAATTTAAGAGCGATTAATGGGGCCGGCCACCTTTGTTGGTATTAACTGCAAAGGGTTGGGGGCCTGTCCACGCCCGGCCAGTGGCTGTCCCGGGGCAGAAGCCAGATGTTGAATTTCCCTCACTGAGGCAGGACTGCTTGACAACAGTACCAAAGAGTTTAGCAGTTATGCAGCTCCAATCCCGGGGACCAATGAAAACTAGGGAGGTGTTCCTGATAAACTGACTTGAGGAACAAAGTGGAACAGACGATTAACAGGAATGCAGTCCGAATCCTGAAGACCAGTATTTAGGTTTGAAAGCTTGTTCCCATTAATAAGACTCCGTAGAGTAATTACATTCTTCTCTATCATTTAAGTACCGATAAACACGCAGACGAAGAGCTGTGCTCAGAACTAGAAGATAAACTGACTGGTAGGCTGAGCAGGACAAAGCGTCACAATCCAGCAACACTACTAGACAGAAAGTACGCTCAAGGAGCAGGGCACATAATCGTTCACACCTGGGTGTGAGGAAAAAGACACTAAATTCATTAAAGGAGACAAAACCACAAATCATGCCTGGGTTGATGGAAAGGGGGAAATTTTGAATTAAATAATAATAGGATAAAGAATAATTGCATTATTTAATTCATAACATATTTTGTTTATAATTGGCAAAGGTGCCAATATTGGTGGAGAGCACTGTATAGATCAGAAATTATCGTGGGTTTTTTTTTTTTTTTTTTCAGAGAAAGTAGCAAACTAATGCCTTGTAGATCACGTGACTTTAATGTTAGTTTTCTTGAATATATTTGCACCATGTTTCTTCCAGAGAGTTCAAAGCCTTTTTTGAACACTAATGGCGTATTTCAGACGCGTCAAGTGAGCTTTCAACCCTGCTGCCCACTTGACAAACCATCCCTCTATTTCTTTCTGACCAAACCCCCCACTGCGCCCACATCACTCCTCCGATTGTTAGTCACAGAGCGACTGCTCAACATCCAGCATTACGAGCTGGCCTCTGTCACGGAGCTTTCACGTCTGTTTTCCATCCTCTCTGACTCTACAATGAAGGAAAACTCATCTGATTGAAGTTGACGTGTTTCCGCACCATTTTGTAATGGCCAGTGATTACTCTGACAAGTGTTGCTTTGCCTGCAAGCGTCTGACATGTTGAAACTAAGGCTGCCCCGCTGAGGTTCAGAAGCAGACGATGATGCGGATTTTCTGGAATAATTGCATGAAAACCATTTGCAGAGAAGTCACTGTATAGGTTACTTTTTGAGGAGCTGGGCTTGCAGTGCAGTAATTGCAGTCTCAAATCCCAGGAAGGACTTGTGACTTTGGATGCAGTGTCTAAACGGAATTGCTGTTGTAAAATATCCTGGTTCATAGACACAAGAGCCTGACTGTCAAATTGGGTGGATTTTTGCATTTTTTGACCATATCTGTACTGGTAGTAAAGTGGCCGAAATGTAGGACTGGTCACTCAGCTGAAATTAGAGGATGCAAAATAACATCCCTTTAAACTAATGATCAGTCTTTACCCATTTTCAATAATTATTCATGATAAAAATGTTTTCCAATCATTAGAATAATCCATCCATCCATCCTCTATACCGCTTCTTCCTCACTGGTATTGCGGGGGAGCTGGAGCCTATCCTAGCTGACTATGGGCGAAAGGCAAGGACCCACCCTGGACAGCTCACCAATCCATCACAGGGCGCACACATCATTCATTCTCACACTTATACCTCAGGGCAATTTAGCATCCCCAATTAGCCTGACATGCATGTCTTTAGACTGTGGGAGGAAACCGGAGTACCCGGAGAAACTCATGGAGAACACGGGGAGAACATGCAAACTCCACACAGAAAGTCCCCAGGCCGGATTCAAACCCACCACCTTCCTGCTGCGCAACTATGCTTGACATGGCTGAATACAAATATTGTATTTGTGTGATGTTTAAGCCCTCAGCACAGATCTGGATTAATAACCGACATGCTTCTGTGAGGACGGGCTCCTAAATACTTCTGAAGACCTTTTTCAATGAATACAGTTTGTCACTGTATCATCAAACTCTATTATGCCAAGAGTAAGCCTTATGTCAACACCATCCTGAACACCGCCAACGTCACTGGGCTTGAGCTCATCTGCAATGGGCTGACATCAAGTGGAAAGGAGTGCTGTGGTCTGACGAGTCCAACTTCGGAACAGTTTTGATAAATAATGCACATCCTGTTCTCCAAGTTCCTGCACAAACAGACACAAACAGACCTGCTCTAAATAATTCACTTGTATCAGCTCAGTCTGTGTACCCGCTCCCTTTCACAGCTCTGCATTCCGTCCCCACCTTTCTCTCTCATAGCTCTTACATTTTTTGCATTTGTCTACAACAACCCTCTGGTCTGAACTTAATCCATGCCTGCTTGCATTTGCTCTTTATTTTACACTGGACTGCTTTTTGAACAAGAGCCAGTGCAATGCTGGATGTGCAAAACGCTTCATTCCAAGTATCTGTAAAGCAACGGCATAGCTGGAATTTGTGGCTAAAGGATATTATACTTAAATCTAAGTGTTGTCAAACTGGGATGGTGTCTGTCTGTCTGTCTGTCCTCTCCATTTGTGTGGTCCATGTCTGCACATAATGGTCCCCCAAAAAAAATGAAAGAACTTGAAATGAAAATAGTTTGGCGACTGCATGTCACACTTTGTCACATGTATACTGTACTGCACATGTGTAATGCCCCTCCCCTTTGGCATTCCAGAACCTCAGCTAATTGCTCTTAGTCAATTATTCAATTGAGCCTCTGTTCCCTTAGTTAATTGTTTCACCTGTGTCTCCTTTGTTAATTATCATTCCCTTTTCCTATTTAAAGCTTAGTTTCACCCTTCATGGGCAGGTAGCCTTAGTCTGTTCCCCTCTTTTGTTTACTGCCCTCATTTTTCGCTGTCCTTGAAACTTTATATTTCATTTTTGTTATACACGTTATTATTTCATAAAATCCATGCCCCTGCATTTGGGTCCTCATCTCCAATCCTTGCCATGGTGCTGTATTAATATTTTTGTGTGCCAGGGCATGACCACATAGCTTCTTTAGGTTGCTAAGACCGCACACATTACCTTTCCATACTCTTTTTTTTGTTTTCTTTGTAATCAAGTAATATGTACTTTGAAACTGCAGCTGGTCTAGTCTGGGGATTTTGATGTATTTATTGCTATCTGTTGATGCACGGTGTAAGGGGCCAGTAGCTCTGTTCACTGGCCATTCAGAACTGTGCTTCCTGTCCCTGAGGGGATGCCACCTTTAATAGGAATAGAAAAACATGCAGTGAATGGCCTAGAAATCACAGATTTTTGTGGGGTTTTTTGCCCTAAAACATTCATAGACCTCTCTGTTGGACATCCAAATATATCATCGGTTCATTCCAGGTCAAATCACTCAGTTTAAGGAAAGTTGCCAGGTGACCTTCTCTGATTTTCATGATTTTTTAAAATTAAATACATTAGATATATCATGAAGCCATTTTTTTTTTTTTTTTTACTGCTAAGTCTTCAAATATTTAAGCTATAAGACCTAAAAGTCAAGCATGACATAAATAAATTCCTCACACATTCTATTTCATTGCTCAACTTTCAATAGTGGAAGGCTGAGCGAAGTGTCAGATGGGCATGTCATGGAACCGAGCGATTAAAGCCAGTGGATAGTCTTCTATCAAATTTATTATGCCGGTGAAATTATGCAAAAGTAATTGAACAACTGTTAAAAACAAAAAAACCAACTGCTGAAGTCTGTGGCCCCCCTGCCCAGTATCAGGAAAAAAAGAGGCCCCTAGCATGTGCTCTTACAGATTTAAAGCCGAACAAAGTGCACTGTAAACCCTGATAGTATGGTGAACTCGAACGTTTTGTGGAAACTGATTACATCAAAAAAATTGTGTATTTTTCACGTTTTTTGAGTGCTATGAACACAAGATCATTAAGTTGGCATACTTAATTTTTTGAGGTAATCGGTTTCCAGAAAACATTTGAGTTCATCACACTTGTCAGGGTTTACAGTGTGGGTTGTTCTTTACAGTAAGTTCACAGTGATTGGACACAGAAGCATAAGTGGAGGGTAAAACCGATGAATGACCTACAGGGGGTTCTGGAGGGAGATTCGAATGATCGCAATGGAAGGGGGTAGCCAGGCACAGATACAGAATGATGGGGGAGGGGAAGGAGGAAAGGAGGAATGCTTCCTTTTTCCACAGGCACAAAGAAATTCAAATAAAATAATTGATGATGCAAGGAACTGATCAACAACGTTAATAACTGGCATAGACCTGGATATACTGTTTATCTCAGTGAAGTATACATTTTTAAAAATTGGGTTGTTCTCAAACATGGCCATATGCCCTACCAAATAATGGCCATTTTTCACATTTTGAAAAAAAATACCATTTTAATCTCGCTGTGATTACTTGGTAAGTGTCTCAGTTCGTTTCTGCTTTGTGGCTTGTACACATACATCTGTACTGCCTCCCTCCTGGTGTCCCCAGCTACCTGCCTCTTTCAATTATCATTACGTCCATTGTTAATTGTTCGCACCTGGTTGTTATTAAATGAGCCGTTCAGAACAAGAGTAGTCTAACTACAGTTTGTCTTTCGTAGGATGATTGTGCTGAAGTCAAACGTACATGACAAAGCTTGCAATATATTACATTATTTTTGTTTGCGTATAATAGCTTTCATTCTGTTTTATGTCTGCGGAAAAAGAGATTTTTACTGTATTTCAAACCCCTCATTTTCAGAATTTTTTTATTTATTTGAGAAATTTCTGGTATTTTGTAGTTAATATATTATCTTAAAGGTATAAAATACTGAAAATTGGCTGATTAATGTCTAATCTTCTAACTGCTTATTGCAAGACAAGAAAATTATAGGACAAGCAAGTAAAATGTTTATCACTGGAGTACTTCTTATTTCTGTGGAAAAAACTTGTTGAATGCCCAAGTCACACTAGTATTGACAAATACTTTGTATACATTCTTCCATGGCACCAAAAGTGAGAGTCAGCCACCATAAGTGTATTGGTCTGTAATGAGGCAGCATATTCAGAATAAGAATATTGATAGTTTCTATATTTTTCAAAAAGAGGAAATCAAATGCATTTCACAGTTTAATACACAATTAACAACCCACACTACCATACTTTTACGCACACTTTGAGCTAGATCTGAGCTAGTTCAGTATTGCACTAAACAGATTCTGAACCTTATGTCATATTCCCTGCGTCAAACTCAATAAACATGAGAAGTGTAGTCAACCCACTCTTGTTCTGAAGGGCTCAAATAACCTTTCAATAACATCGACATTCAAATTGTTATTTTCTCTGTTGTATACGGCACATGATAAAGAGAAAAAGAATGGTGCAAAAATCCCATATTGGCACTAACCCATTGGTTTTAGGCGCTGTAGTTAGACCCTAAGACAGGACGACTCAAGGCAGACATCCTGGGAAGCGATGTACATTTTGCATTTTGTCACCTCTGTTTCTTTATGGTAGTGTTTAGCTGGCAATGGGGTTTGAGGTGCATTGTGGGTATTATTTCTGTGACTCATCTGCTCATTTCTTTGGATAAAGTAATTAAATTTTGAATTACAGGATGTCACTACGATTGAGAATTCTGGCATTCAAGTACCCCTGTCATACTTCTGGTAAACAAGTCTATCACAGACACAGCAATGCTCATTTGGGACTTCTGTCTCTGTTTAGGTGACAATAGTGCTGCACTGTGCTACCGAACGCCCAGGTTTGGGTGCCAGTGAGTGTTCACCTACTCGCGCTTTATCCATTTCTTGTAATGGATTATTGTGCACGGTATGACTGAAATTGTCACTTTCTGAGACACCTTGGGTAACTGTATTCCCATATTACCTGTGAAACAAGCTTGTTAAAATGTTTACAGAGGGGTATGCTGGGTGAATCACATTGTTTTTCTCCTTTGATTAAGTTTTAAAACAGAGCATGTTTTTTTCCTGAAAGTTTATTATTCTTTGTTTAAAGGACTAGATGAATATCATGCTGTTTATTATTTTTTATTTTTTTATTACCTTTTCCTTAAGTGCAGAAAATGCTAGAGAGGACAGCATAAATGTCTTCAGCAGAAATAAATGATGGTGGCCTATGAAAATTGAATCATGCATTAATTTTCCGTGAATGGGATTTTGTAGGTAAACATGACATTACAGTATTTTTTTTGTCAACCACTCTTTTGATTTGTGCTTTATTATCCTGGAAATTTTATGGCATAATGCAGTTTATGACCAAACTGCATGGTTTGAGTGGATGTTATTCAGCTGCTGACAAGACACTCACTTTCATAGTTGGGACGTACCTGTTGTGATTGCTTTGAGATTCATGAAACATACTCTACCTGTCAAGTTTTGCACGCTTTAATCATGTCCTGTTATTTTTTAGTCAAGTGCAGAAATCGTGTGACTACTTCCTCTGTTCTTATGATCCAGACCAGGAGCCAAATGCAGACTGCAGGTACAATCCACAAAGGAGTATTTATTAACAGGAATAAAAGAGGGAAGGCCACAGCCCAAAGCAGAGGAAGGGCAGTCCAGCTAAGTTGGTAATGACTGTATAGGGTAGGGGCATGTCCACGCCCAGGCCAGTGGCCATTGCGGGGAAGAAGCCAGGTGATGAATCCCCCTTGCAGGTCTGCTTGCCGACAGGGCCGAAGGGATTAGCATTAATGCAGTCCCAGTCCTCGAAACAGATGAAGGTGTAATGGCTTGTGTGTTGAGACGCCAAACGCAGCAGCTGGAATAAAAGGAAGTCTCGCAGATAGAGAGAGACAAACGAGTAAAATAAGAGCGAGAGAGGCTCGCGCTTCCAACGGACCTAGAACTCGTCCGAGTGCAAGGAAGCAAAGCGAGCTCGACAGAACGAATAGAAAGGGAAAAAATCTTAAAAACCGTGATAAAAAGAAGCGGCACCAGACGGTGCCCAGAAAGAGGAAAAAACAGAAAGATTCCCTTGCTATCTAGAACTTTTCCTCTTTTGCAGCTAATACCTCAAACAACTGTCTTACTAGAGACCTTACCGGCTAAAGTGCAAACATAACACTGACACTCTAGCAAGAGCAGTGAGGCGGAACAAGGACTTAAATAGAATCCGGGCGGCGCCCCCAATTAATGCCAGCTGGCCCAAGAATTCAATAGTGAGCAAACCGATATCAACCCGGACGAGAGCAACCAAGAAAGCTCTCAAAGCCTCCAAAAACCATGACAGAAGGCTTGGGAGGTGTTCCTAATAAACTGACTCAGGGGAACAGGCAGGAATAAAGTGTTTACAGGAATGCAGTCCAAATCCTGGAGACTGATTGAAGGCTTGGGAGGTTGTTCTTAATCAGATTCAGGAGAGTAATTCTGTTTTTCTTTTTCACCAATGTATCGAAACTCATGTAAGAGGATTGCTGAGATTGGTAATAAAAGACACAAACTGAGTGGAAGGTTTAGTGGGGAATAAACCATGACAATCCAACAACCACACTGACACCACAAGCAAATTATGTAGACGGTGTTAAGACTGTTTTCTGTCGTGGAGTCAAGTTGGGACCGATGAAGTGACACACCAATGACCACTTTCCAATTGAAAAGGCTTTTATTACAATGCGCAAGGGAGGATTCTAGCATCCGACATAGCATTCGCAGAGAATCCTAACACACTGTTCACATCTCGGGGTTTAAGTACAAGATCAGTGCTAGAGCAAATGGTGGATGTAACACCGTCCCATAAACATCCAGCCAAACTTACAGGATGTTGATATTACCTTTGATCATGTACCTTCCTTCTGAGCACAATACAGCTTTACCAAGTGTGAGCAGGTGCCAGGCGCCCTTCACTGTGGGAGGATATTGATGTGAGTGTGTATGAGTGAGGGGAGGGGGCTGGGAATGAGTATGTGTGTGTGTGTGTGTGTGGGGGGGGTGGCTGGGGTAAGCGAGGGGAGGTGGCTGGGAATGGGTGCGTGTGTGGATCTGTGTGTGCTGAGAGAAAACCCTTAAACCAGTAGCTCAATCCTATCAACGGGACATTTGCTAAAAGTGGGAGGAATACAAATTATAACACAGGGAGCACGGGAGGAGACAAAACAATGAAACAATTAAAGGAGATGAACTGCAAAAACATACGCAGACTGCTGGAACAGGGGTGGAGCCAATTATAGACATATGAAGGTTGTGAAAACTGTTGCGTTTGGTGTGATCTTTCAGGACAGTAAGACTGTCCTTGTAAATAAAATGCAATGAGTGTACTTAGCTGTTTTACTGGCAGAAGGTAGCTAATTTGAAGAAGATTTTGGTTTGCCTTTAAAAATAAAAATGCATTACAGTGCTTTAAAAAAGTATTTTCCCCTTCCTGATTTCTTCTATTTTTGCATATTTGTCAAAATTAATCATTTTAGATCATCAAATTAATTTTAATATTAGACAAAGATAACCAGACAAAATTCAAAATGCAATTTTTAAATGATGACTTCATTTCTTGTAGGAAAAAAAGCCATCAAACCCTACCTGCCCCTATGTGAAAAAGTGATTGCTCCCTTAGTTTCTAAATCTAACAATTAAACAAATTTAATCAACAGTTGGGTTCAATTTCAGTAGACACACCCAGACATGATTACTGCCAGCCCTGTTAAATCTGAACATCACCTAAATAGAACTTGTCAAGCAGTGTGAGGTGGGCAAACAACAGCACATGATGCCTCAATCTAAACAAAATCAAGAACAGATGAGAAGCAAATTCATTGACATATATCAGCCTGGAAAGGGTCACAAAGCCATCTCATTTTTTTTATTTTTTCCCTTTTTTCCCACCCTGAACACAGTCAAACTGTTTAGCCCTCCGTAAAGTGACCTACTTCCATCGACTCGAGGAGGATGCCGTGGCACATGATTCGACTGACTCACCTGAAAACTAGCCCTCACTTCTTTACACTATGCAGTCGCACACCAATTACGCACTTCCTATGCTGTCAGTAGAACACATAGTTAGCGTGCAATTTGGTTTGTACAGCCGACCGGAAGTGCAGGTTGCTACAGAGCCATGAACTGACAAATTTTAACTGGCTTAATCCCTATTATCCCCGGCGAGGCTGCGCCAGGTTATTTCCTCACCCATGCAGACCTCCAGCCAGAGCCGATCTTGGCGCGGCTGGGATTCAAACACCTGACCTCAGGGCTCACAGATGAACATCTTAGCTGTGAGCCACCCTGAGGCCCCGTACACAGCCATCACTAAGGCTCTAAGACCGCAGCGAATGATTATCTAAAAGTTGGAACAGTAGTGAACCTGCCCAGGAGTGGCCAGCCAACCAAAATTACTCCAACGACTCATCGAGGAGATCACAAAAGAACCTGGACTCACATCTAAATGGCTTCAGGCCTTACTTGCCTCAGTTCAGGTCATTGGTCATGGATTCCACAATAAGAAAGAGACTGGGCAAAAATGGCATCTGTGTGAGAGCTGTAAGGTGAAAACCACTGCTGACCAAAAAGAACACAAAGTCTTGTCTCGCATTAAACATCTTGATGGCCCCCAAGACTAATATTCTGTGGACAGATAAGTCAAAAGTGGAACTTTTTGGAAGACATGAGTCTCAACACATCTGGCGTAAAGCTAACGCAGCATTCCTCAATAAGAACAAAGAACATTGACTACGTTTACATGCAGTCAATAACCCTTACATAACCGGAATATTAGCAATAACCCGGTTGCGCACGGCCATGTAAACACCAATAACCCTTTTGAAAAACCGGAATATGCTCATATTCCGGTTTTTAAAAACCCAAAAATGACCCCTGGGTTACTCCTCTTCTAACCTGAATATTTGGTCATGTATACGCCTATCGGGATATCCCCATCGAAAGGAACATTAATTTGTGTTCTGCGCATGTTCTATTTGTAAGGAATCTTGGTCTTTTGTGTTTCTGGATACAGGAAGAAGAAGCGGAAATGACGCGCATTACATTATGACGTTCTCCGTGCATCGAGACGTTGTCCGTGCGTCACTGTTTTGATCGGGATATCCCAATTGATTACAATTACCATGTATACAGGAATAACCCTGTTTGCTCACGCATGTCAACAGGTTATTCCGAATGTTTCAAAAACCAGAATGTTGACCTTAACCCGAATATTGACTGCATGTAAACGTAGTCATGGTCACAGTGGTGGTAATATGGTGGTCTGAAGCTGCTTTGCTGGCTTAAGATCTGGACAAATTGCCTAAATTGATGGAACCATGAATTTTGCTCTCTACCAGAAAATCCTTGGGGAGAATGTCCAGCCATCAGTTTTGCGCCTGAAGTTCAAGCGTAGTTGGGTTAAGCAACAGGACTATGATAAGAAGCTCACAAACAAGTCCACCTCTAAATGGCTCAAAAGGAAGGTAGTCCATGCTGGGAAACACTCCAGTGTGGCTGCGTTAAAATAATATTCCAAAGAAGTGAGGGCCAAAATTCTTCCACAGCGATGTAAAAGACTCATTGCCATTTATCACAAGCATTTGATTGCAATAGTTGCCACCAAGGGTGGCACAACCAGTTATTTGCTTTAGGGGGGCAATTATTGTTTCACTTTGGTGACATTGGTCTTGAATAACTCTTTACCTTTGGTAGGCCTAAACAAAATGATCATTTCAAAACTGCATTTTGTGTTTATTGACATTGTCTTTGCCTTATATTAAAATTAGTTGGACGATCGGAAACATTTAAATATGACAAATTAGCAAATTTAGAAGAAATAAAATACTTTCTCGCAGCACTGTATACTTCTTTTTTTCACCTCTAACTGTTTAAAAACTGTTGGTGGAGTAAAACTTTTGACTGGCAGTGTGTGTAATCAATGCTTCGGAACAGAACTGATGGAGGGGCATTGGCATTTTTGCTTGACATTGTTTTAAATTGAATGAAGTAAATTGTGAATTGCTGGTCCAGACACATGTGCTGGGGATCCGGGCAAGTGGGCGGAACAAAGAGAGGTGTGCCTTGATCCCATCAGCCACCTGGCTAGGTGGAGGCTCGGGGTAATGGCTTTCATTTCGGTTTACTGCTGGCAGGTCAGGGGTCGCGGCTGTGACAGAACTGCATTGATCCAGGCTTGATTACTGGAATGCTCTGGGGCCCCCTGCCTCTGGGAGGAATTCATTACTGTACTGTTGTTGCCTTGGCAACATCCTGGCAGGACCACCCGGCAATTCATGCTGAGATGCATCTATTTAGTCAAGGCTGTTTAACATCAGGCTGAATGCATTGACAGCTCAGTGTAATAAGGTAGCTGGAACTAGATGGGAGATGCTGGTGATCCATCTTCCTTTGTGTGAAATCCTCCAGCAATCAGGCACGGGTGAGCAAAATTTGTGGGACAGGTGAAATATGATCCGTTGGGGAGGTAAATTGAGTTAGTTCAAACAACAGCATTGTGAGGTAGTCCTTCTTTTACTCTACGTTTGTTTGATGAAGAAAAAAAATGCTATACCAAGGCGAAACATCTATGTGAAAAGTCAGTGCGCCAGGTGAACCACACAAATACGTTTGTGGATTAGAATCGTCAACTTCAATTACCAGTGTGATTGAAAAAAGGTTTTGCAATGAGCAGTCATTACATTTCCTGAGTAGTATTAAAATCGCTGCAGCAAATGAGCTTGAGAATAATGCAAAAATATGTTCCCTGTAACTTTCTAGGTGCAGCCATCTGTCGGCATGAGTTCAAACTCTGGTGTGGACAACATTTAAAGAATAAAACAAAGTTTAGTATTGCTGTGGTCTGGCAGGCAGAGGTCAGTACCAGGCGGGCAATATGTAATACAGAATCATAATCCAAAACTCATGGGTACAATACAACCCCATTTCCAAAAAAAATTGTGATGCTGTGTAAAATGTAAATAAAAAGAGAATGCAAAGATTTGTAAATCATTTAAACTGTATATTTAATCAGTATAGTACAAAACAACAATGCTAAAACAAATTTTATTGTTTTTTGGAGAACATTTGCTCATTCTGAATTTGGTGAAAGCAACACTTTTCAAAAAAAGAACAGACAGGGCATATTTACCACTGTGTTGCATCACTATTTCTATTAACAACACTCTGTAGACCAAGCATTTGGGAACTTGGGAGACCAGCTGCTGTAGTTAGGAAATCAAAATGTCGCTCCATTCTTGCTCGATGAAGGATTCCAGCTGCTGAACTCTTCCATGGCCACTTTTGTGTAATTTTTTTGTGTCATAATGTGCCAAATCTTTTCACTGGGTGAAAGGTGTGGATTGCAGGCCGGCCATTCAAGCACCTGGACTCTTTTACTTTGGGGCCATGTTGTTGTAATATGTGCAAAATGTGACTTGGCATTGTCTTGCTGAAATAAGCATGGTCCTCCCTGAAAAATATTTTGACTGTATGGCATCATATCCTTATGATTCAGACAAGGAACCAGATGCAGAGTCAGAGTACAATCCGATGAAGGGATTTATTCATTGGAATATGGTAGTAACGGAGAGGGATGGAGCCCAGAGTTGAATGAATACAGTTCAGTTCAGATGCTTAATGGGCATTGGGTAAGGGACGTGTCCGTGCCTGGCCATTGGTGTCCCGGGGCAGAAGCCAGATGGTGATCACCCTTGCCAGAGCAGAACTGTTAGCTGGCAGGTCCGAAGAGTTTAGCAGGAAAACAGTCCCAATCCTGGAGACCCGGATTGGGAGGTGATCCTAATAAACTGGGCTGAGGAACAGACTCGATGAGCAGGTTAACAGGAAAGCGGTCCCAATCCTGGGGACCGGGAAGAAGGCTTGGGAGCTTGTTCCTATTAATAAGACTAAGTGGAGTACTCCTGTATTTTACTATCATTAAAGGTTATGATAATTTCAGAAGATGATAACTACGACAAGGAAACTGACTGGCTGCTACTTAACTGGAAAAAATTTGGGTTTTCATAGCTGAACAGGTTGCAACAAAGGAAAATGATTTTTCTGTCCCAAGAGGTCATTTTTATTAACTGCTGGATAGATACTATGCCTAGACCTGGGCATCAATTTAAAGGAATTTTTTGTGCCTCCTGAATCTTCGGCTCAGCAGCTACCGCAGCTTAGCAGGTCTGAATGCCCCTTGAATCCGCTACTATGAAGTATAGGTGCTGCATTATTACGCAAATATTCTTGGGAAGGGTAGGTCTGACATGTAGGAAACCTGTCTTAGAGAAAGCTCCGAAATGAAGGGGTTTCACCGAGATGTGTGCCACATCGATATACTGCTTACTGTGTATTTTCGAGGCTTATAAGTTCCAGAGTAAAAGTTATGCAAATAAAAACACTTCTTAATTTTATGTCTGAGTGCCCAGGTGCAGCTTAATATTCCTGTTGAAAAGGAGACATCGGCAACCCTCAGCAGATCACTGCAGGAAGTAAAAACAGCAAAATTTAGTTGTGAGGTTTGTAATTGAACCACGACACAATTTAATTTTGTGTAAAATGGGCTGGAATTCCCAAGTGATTCCTCCAACTGGGATGTTAATAAAGAGCAGATGGAAGTGCAAGTTACAACATCCATATACATCAACTGAACTGTTCAGGAATCACAGCCCTGAAAAATTGCGTCACTGTCTGAATACGCATGGAAATCACTGTAGCAATGGTCGAATAAGGCACTCCTGTCGATCAAAGTAAGGATGAGTGTAAATGGCCGACTACAAAAGAAGGACTGATGTAAATATGAGGGGAGGGGTTAATTTCTTAGTGATCATGACTGGTAGCCTATCCGTGTACTGAGCACTCTGTCAAGGCCAGTCCTGGATGGACCGAACCAATACAACAGTAACACAAGGAACCCAAACACAGTAAACACATTCTACCCCTGGATGGAATGGGGATCACATTTGTGGGTAATACCTGCTATTTTACTCACCGTGCCTTCAAATTCCCTGTAGTTTTACAAGGACTTATTACATTATCTTGGGCAATTATTAATGACAGACGACAATTTTTGTTTGTTTGTATTTGTCATGTCGGTTTTCTTTCATGCGTTCTTCTGAGTCAGCTGGTCCTCGTGTCCCGTTATCATCTCACTGTGGGCCAGAGCCTTCTTACACCCACTTAGATCTGCTTGGCACTATCATTCTCATCTTTAATATTTTTCAGGCATGAAAGCTTCTTGCAAACCCCAAATGGTACAAACGAAAAACAAACAAATTTTTTTTTTTTTCTTTTTATAGTCAGCAAGTGTAGAAAAACATGGATGTGTAAACTTAAAAAAAAAAAAAAAAAAAAAAGGAAAAACCAAACAAACAGGCCACTGCTTCTTGTGTGTAAATAGCAGAAATCTGTGCTTTAGTGACTCTCTGAGTGATTATATGGGTCTGGTAGGGACCATATGTTCTCGATTGGAGTTAAAAATACTGTTGCTGAGTCTCTTGTTTGTTTTCTGGTCAATGCCGTGATGCATAGATGAGGGCTGCAGTCTCAGATTAAAGCTAGACTGCACCAGTGCGGACTGTGGCTCTTAGTTCTCTGAGGTGGTGAACTATTGGTGGGTTGATTTGGTTAGTTACGGGTCTGCATTTCTTCATCTAGTGCTCCCGATTGGTCAATCGGGTGGCGTCACATGGCCTGCATTTCAGTGCGACACGCGACAGGTCTTTTGCTGACTGCACTTTACATGATCTCAGCAGACATCTCTTGTGTGAAAAGAGGAAAACTGCTGACTCCGGGGCTTCAGAAGGGTACTGTAGATATCTACACTTTTTAAAGCCAGCAGTATTATTTGTGTGTGATATTTGGCATTCCTAATTAGGGTAGGGATGGAGCATATCAAACCTAGCTTCATCGCCGTATTTTTTGTTAAATTTAGAATAGTTATCTACTGTTACCTTTATACTCAAGTAAGGTTCATTCAATTAAGTTACAGATTTATTTTTCTTTGTTTTTGATTCTTTGTTCTATCCTAGCTCTTTTTTTTTTTCATTGAGTTTCATACTCACCTGTCACCGCAGCGTGAAACCAGCCCTCACTTCAACGGATGTTCAATTTTGTCATAATTAGCAGGTTGTCAACTGCCACTGGGAGGCACACGGGTATCTGTGGCGTCTTTTCATTGTTGTCGGGAGCCGTTTGGAAAATGCTGCTTCTGTCACTGCCAGACTCGCACATTGAAGGGATCACACTGTGATCTTCATAAATATTGAGCCGAGTCACAAAATTGCTTTCCGTTGGTTCATAATGTCAACAAATGTGACTGGAAAAAGTTGGCAGGAATGACCAAATCATTCAATTGATAAAGATCTCAAAGTGAGTTCATACTGACTCTCTCAATGCTCTGGCTGAGTGATTGAAGCTAAGCAGGCATGGGCTCAGTTAGTACTTGGATGGGAGACCACCTGGGAAAATCATTTGCTGCTGGAAGAGGTGTTGGTGGTGTAAAGCCAGTAGCTGGCAGACCTTGCCATGATGAAATACGTCCTAATGTCTCAGTGCAGTCAAACTGAGGGCCTGACTCACTGTGGTCATTCAAGAACCCATGACACTCTTCATCAAGAGTAAAGGGTTTCCTGGTGTCATGGCTGAAATCCCAACATGGCTCTCTCAATCTCCCACCATCATCCCCTGAGGTAATTGGTTATGAGAATTGTCCTCTCCATCTCAGCTGATGTATGCTGAACTTTCTGGTCCAAAATGGCTGCTGAGCATCACCCAGGTGGGTGCAGCACATTGGTGGTCATGAGGTGAGAATCTTCCCCCACAAGACTCTAAAGCATTTTCAGTGTCTTTGACAAAGCGCTATTAAAAATGCAACATTAATTCATTCTAACAAAACAATCAGGTAATGCAGATTAAATACTTAGATGTATGATGCTTTTGTACGTACTTTGTTGCCTCTGTCAAAATGAGAATGAACAAAAGTGCATATGAGTCTCTATATGTTACAGTCAGATTGTGAAACTAGTCATTTCGTGAAATGACTAAAAATTTGTAGTCATTTTGTGAAATGTAGCGCTAGCCATTTCATGAAATGACCGAAATTTTTATTCATTTTTTTGTCATTTCATGAAATGGCTGTTTCACAATCTGAGTGTAACATACACCTCAACTGACATACCTCTACAACATCCTTGTTTAAAACAAGAAAGGTTTCCACTCAGGAAATTCCCCCTAGTAAAAAGATATGCTTTTATGTCTGGCTGAAGTTTTTGAACCTTGTTGCTTGCACTGCTCAGGGACTGACACTGAATGGACATTCAGGGCAAATTACCAGCCCTGGAGGGCAACATAGGCAGAGAGATTCAGTGCTTAATGCGCATACCTGAGGGAAAGAGACAGGAAGATTCAGTGTTTATAAAGAGACGTATGGTAGGAGGACAGGAAGATTCAGTGCATATTACAAGGCCTGAGGAGGAGAGAAGGGAAGATTTTATTTATAATGCTGGGCTGAGGCCGGGAGATTCAGCGTCTGTAACCAAGATTTGAGAGTAAGAGATCGAAAGAGAGATTTAGTCTCCATGACATGGGTCTGGGAGGGGTTGTGCGGGTAAATTTGGCGTTTATAGCTCATTCAAAAGAAAACAGACAGAGAAATTTCATCTCATAACATGACTAGAGGAATAGGGATGGCTAATCTGTACATTTATGGCCTCTTGTTCAGGTGAATACTTCAAATTTTTTATTGAAGAGGATAGGGAGGTACTGCCTTACCGTGGTTATACAAAACCAGTGATATTGCCCTTCATTAAATGATTGATATTTCTGAGTTCTGTAAGTAAAAACTGGTGGAAAATACTTCAGTATGCTTGATAAATTATGCATTTACTTGGGTCTGATGAGAGGCAAGTGCAGCGTAATTAAAGGTTGGACTGGAAATTGATACAGTATTTATCATAAAAATGTACAACATGGTGCAATAGTGCTTAGTCCCGCTCACAGTCGGCACTGTGACAGTAAATGCTGAAATACAGTATTTACAACTGAAGTTAAATGTACTTTTGATTTGTCCATAAAACTGTGTAATGTTGTAATTAACCCTTTCGCAGGCACAGCGACATTTTTGTCGTTTTAACCAACGTGTTTTATAAAGTCTTCTTTAAATGGCCGATTGCGGAATTCCCTTGTTAGTTACACTCATTACCATTGGCTGTCTCTCAGGTCACCCAGCACTGTATTTTTAGCCGTGAACGAGGCATGGGATTTCCTAAAACGCTAAATACGAGACTACTTCGGTCAAATTGTGGGACATGTGAACATGGCATCGATTTAGTACAAATAGCCGGCATTCTAGCCGTGTTTCTAAACGTAAATACAACGTGGATGAAGTTTTTTGCTTTATTGAATGACTCTGACGATGAGTTTGAATATCCAGAGAGCGGGAGTGACTTGGATCCAAACGATTTTAGCGATTCTGGAGAGGATTAAAACATAAAAACATCAGTTATGGGAAACTTATTATGAGATTTGGTGTTATTTTATTGTTATTTTGAATAACAATCATATTTTGGTAAAAACCCAAAATTAATCCGTCCGTGGGGGTATGCATCTGGGCCAAAATTTGCCTGCGAAAGGGTTAAATAACTTCAATATTTTAACCTGGTTACTAAGAAGTTACTGAAGGAACCCGTATCATGGAAAATACATTTTCCCCAGTTCAGTCCATCTGAATTGTGGTCTCAAGTGTATCCAACAGCCTTAAAGAGGTTGAATTTGGATACCTCCCAATTTAGCACTTAGAATTCCCTTCTCTACTCCAGCTTTTGAAACACACAGTTTGAAGTTCATGCTGTTTTCTACTTCACAAACAGACCTGCTTTGCACAGTTAAGCAACATCTACCGGCTCTATCTGTCTTCCCTCCCTCTTTTCCTTGTGGCTCTAATGTTACTTATTTGCTTGTGTCAAGAACATTACTGCTGAAGTCAATTCATGTCTGCTTGTGCGCGCGCCTAATTTCACATTTTACATTTAACAAGGGTCAGTTGAAGCCAAATTCATTATTACATCTACAACCCCAATTACAATACAGTACAAACCCAAAGTTGTTGGGATGAAGTGTAAACTGTGAATAAAATCAAAATGCATAACTTTCAGATCACGTGAGCCAATATGTTATTTACAATAGAACATAGATAACATTTCAAATGTTGAAACTGAGACATTTTTCATTTTCATCCACAAAATGAGCTTATTTCAAATTTTCTGGCTGCAACAGGTCTCAAAAAAGTTGGGACACAGGCAAAAAAGGGCTGAAAAAGCAATTAATATATAAGAGAACCAACTGAAAGAACATTTAGCAAGTAATTAAGTTAACTGGCATCAGGTGTGTAACATGATTGGCTATAAAAGGGATGTCTTGGAGAGGCTGAGTCTCTCAGAAGTAAAGATGGCCAGAGGCTCTCCAACCTGTGAAGGTTTATAAAAAAAAATTGTGGAATACTTTAAAAACAATGTTCCTCAACGTCAAATTGCAAAGGCTTTGAAGGTCTGATCATCAACAGTGCATAACATCATCAAAAGATTCAGAGAAACTGGAAAAATCTCTGTGCGTAAGGGACAAGGCCAAAGACCTTTACTGGATGCCCGTGGTCTTCGGGCCCTCAGACGCCACTGCATCACTCACCGGCTTGATTCTGTTATTGACATTACTAAATGGGCCCAGGAATACTTCAAGAAACCACTGTCTGTAAACACAGTCCGCCGTGCCATCCACAGATGCCACCTAAAACTCTATCATGCAAAAAGGAAGCCATTGTTGAGCATGATCCAGAAGCGCCGCCGTGTTCTGTGGGCCAAGGCTCATTTAAAATGGACTGTAGCAAAGTGGCAAAGTGTCCTGTGGTCCGATGAGTCCACATTTGACATTCTTGTTGGAAATCATGGGCGTCGTGTCCTCCGGGCTAAAGAGGAGAAAGACCCCTGTTAACGCTGTTATCAGCGTTCAGTTCAAAAGCCAGCATCTCTGATGGTATTGTAATGTGGGGAAAAAAAAAGAAAAAAAAGCCACTAGATGGCAGTATTGACATTTTTTTGTTAAGCCCAGTCTGGAGCTAGGTTGGGGCATGTCCCGGGCATGCCTCAGAGGGGAATGTCCCAGAGAATGGGAGGGGGCTGGAAAAGAGTATATAAGGAGAAAAATTGAGAGAGTGGAAGGGTAGTTGGAGAAATTGCAAGGAGAAATTATGGAAGGATACATTTGACCAGACCTGTCACTCTTTTCAAGACCTGTGAAGCTTTTTGTGGATTTTTGCCTGTGTTGGAGCATTCCTGTCCCAGGACATCACAACATAGCAGCCCATCTCAATTACCAAGGGACTGTAACTATCTTTTTTTTTATTTCAATCTTGGTCAGTAGGGTAGAGTGTAGATTAGTTCTAAGTGTTTGTTTAATTAAATCTGTTGAAGTTTAAGAATTTTGTCTGTCATCCCTTGCTGTCCGTGACGTCATAACAAATTGACGCCATAACAAATTAGGGCCATAACAGTATATGGATGCATTAGTGCATATGGTGTGGGACACTTGCATGTTCTAAAAAGCACCATGAATGCTGAAAGGCATGTAAAGGTTTTAGAGCAACATATGCTCCCCTCCAGACGACAGCTATTCCAGGGAAGGCCTTGTGTATTTCAGCAGGACAATGCAAAACCACACACTGCAGCTATTACAACGGCATGGCTTCGTAGTAGAGGAGTCCGTGTGCTGAACTGGCCTGCCTGCAGTCCTGATCTTTCACCAATTGAGGACATTTGGTGCATAATTAAATGAAAAGTCCGTCAAAGGAGACCCAAAACTCTCCAGCAGCTGGAAGCCTGTATTAAACAAGAGTGGGATCAAATTCCAATGGCTAAACTCAAGAAACTTGTCTCCTCAATGCCCAAACGCCTCCACTCTGTGTTAAAAAGAAGAGGGGATGCTACACCATGGTAAACAGGCCCCTGTCCCAACCTTTTTGAGACTTGTAGCAGTCATCAAATTTGAAATGAGCTCATTTTGTGGATATAATTGTAAAATTTCTCAGTTTCAACATTTGCTTTGTTATCTCTATTCTTTTGTGAATAAAATAGTGGCTGGTGTGATTTGAAAGTCATTGCATTTTTGATTTTATCCACAATTTACACTTTGTCCCAACTATTTCGCAATTAGGGTTGTACATTTGAAGTGTCTTTGCTGAAATTTCCATTTTCTGTTTTTTTTTTTATACAGAATTCCAAGTGTCGATAAACTTGCATGCCGACTGCAAGTCGTGCTTGGTTGTGCGTGCGAAGTGCAATCCTAGGATATTCTCAACCTGCACACATTACCTTTCTATGCTCATTGGTTCCCTATGTTGGCCAATCAGAGCAGAGCTCATTATCATAGCGTTGCCTGTTACCACTTGATATAGAATTTTGATGAAGTTAATGTTCACATCAAGCATTAGAATTGGAAAAAGTATGACCTTGTGGTGATTTAATGGTGCGGAGAATGTGTTCCTGGTTTACTTTGACCCACCTTACGATCAACTTCAAATACCACAGCCTATATTGAGTATTGTTGCTGACCATTTACATCCCTTGATCACCACAATCACCCATCTGCTAATCTTTACCAGCATGACAATGCATCATGTCACAAAGTAAACCTCTTCTCTCACAGATTTAATGAGCATGAAATGAGTATTATGACCACAAATGGCCTACCCGGGCACCAGCTCTTACTAGATTTAATTAATTTTAAATATATTTATCTTATCCACAACTTACAACAATACTATTGCCATAAATAACTTAAACTGAATTCTGTTGACATCATTGATTTGATTTTGTGAATGCAATGAAGCACACTCACATTGAGTGACCAATGCAACATTTTTATATAGAATCCAGTCATAAATTTATTAAGGAATTTTTTTGTCAGTAATTCATTCATGGTTTTTATGGGTGAGTGTCCTTCAGTTCAACTATCCAACTACCTAGCTACACAACAAACATAAATGCCAAACAAAGGCATGTAAACTGAAATTAACCTGCAGAGGAGTCAATTCTCAAATTTTGTTAAACCAATTACGTTATGAGCCGCTCACAATACAGAGCCCATGACAATTAAAAATACATTCCATTTCCAAGAACACATTTGTGTCACATTTTAAGCATCGTTGCTATTTCACAGGTGTAAGTTCTATTTCTTGCAATTCCTATGAGAGAGTTATACTACTCAGGTTTACAACGCATTTATTTTATAACGTGCGTTTCATTGCTGAGCTATCCACGGGGTATAGGGTTTGTCACTAGGAGGTTACAGGTTTGATCGCACGTGGGATGCTGTGTTTGCACCATGGAGAGGAACTTTGCCTGCATTTTTTCTGTAAATATCCAGTTGTGTTAAGGATTTTTATCTTCTAAAAGACAACATTTTTTAAAGCACTCTGAATTTGTAAACACCTGAAGCTTTAATAGGGTATGTGTCACGATCTGAATCAGTGTATAGTTTCTGGAATATTTTCATGTTCCCCTGTTTATTTTTACAGTTTATTGTCCCCGGTTATGTATTAGTCATTCCCAGTCATCTATCATTTGCCATGTGTTTTCTGTTTTCACTTGTGCACCTGCACAGACCCTTGTTCAATGTTTAATTTTTTGATTGTTCCCTCCTTTGTAGCCACACCTCCCTGCTCATTCCTCACTGTCACACAAATGCACCCAATGTAATTAGATCCATAGCTTCCCTTTATATTCCCCTATATCTGGTCATTCCATTGAGTTTGTGAAGCTGGTTTAGCTGTGTCTTCCTTATGAGCAGGTTCTGATTCCTGGTCACGATTTGGTTTGTATTTTGGTTGTCAAGTCAGTCCAGTTCCCTGTGTTTGATTTATTACCCATGTTTGATATATAATTGGCTTTTTAGGTTTTGATTTCTCCTTGCAATTTGACATACCTACTTCCTGGTTTTTTACTTCTGGGCTGGATTCTCCCATCTTTACTGCATTCTTACTGCTTGTTACTGAGCTGGATTGCCGGACCTCTATTTATAATAAAAACTGTGAACTGGATTTTCATCTGCGTCTGAGTTCTGATCCTGTGTTTGTGTGTTGGTTTGAGGTAGAATATTTCAACCTATTTTGTGTGTACCCTGCTGCTAGTTTGTACAAGCAGTTTGAACTCAATGTAATGAGTTTTTGCTGTGATGTCGCAGCTGAACTTGACTCTATTTACTCTATACCTGTCTCTTTAAGTGCATTCTGGGGTTTTAGAGTAACACACATCTAGTCCCAGATGAGTATCTTGCCGTCTCTCTCTAGCTCTGCAGTTCTGGTGAATGTCTTCTCATTGACATATTTCTGTACTTAGTTGCACTTATTTTTACGGCTTTTTGATTTAAAAAAAAAAAACCAAAACCATGAAAACATCAAAAAACAACTGATAAAATATGGCACTTTATTTGGATGAACAATTTATTGCTAGATTTGTAAAACCTTAATCAATATCATATTGATTGCCACAAATATTGCTCAGAACATTGATTTCTATATTTCCCCATACTGTTCAAAGTCCATTATGATCTTGTGTTCATTCGCACATTTGTACTCAAAATATTTCTGTCCCGTCCATCTACATGAGGTCTAAAATGCTTGCTCTCTGGTTGTTATTCGAGATCATGTCTTATGAGTGATGCCGTCTCAGCATCAGCATCAGTCCTGAGGCGAGGTATTTATCTGATGCAGACGGCAAGATGGCTTTGCGAACCAAACACGTTTCCTCATGTATTGGGAAACATGTACTGTAGTCATCTGCGTGGGATGTTTTTGTTCTTGCTTTATTTTGGAATTACGTAGCAACTACTCCAGCGATAAACAAAACATTCAACAAAAAAAAAACCGAGGCCTTACGGGACTGCACCGCACTAGGGAACTAAGACAGAGTCCAGAGGATGTCTGGCTCTTTGAGACTCTGAACACAGTCAAAAGAACAAAGGGTAACTTGACAGAGAATGTCATTTAAGTCTCGTTAGCCGAGTGCTTTGACAAGTCTGCCTCCTGGAGATAAACATGGAGCCATTTTACAAAGTGTCCCTCGACGATGATAGGTAGGTTGGATGGGAACAGGGGTGGAGCGTTCAGTAGCTTTGGGAATAATGAGGCAAGCCACTGAGATGCTAAAACAGTTTTTTCCCCTTAACTGTTTAAGTCCCGGGGGTAATGCTATGGTGCTACATCCAAATCCCATGGGCTGAATTATGTATGGTTAATAATTTACTCCATATCTTTTTATTCAGGAATATCAAGCCTTGAAATACAAGAAAAGTTGTTTGCCTAATAATAAGGAACATTCTGATTGATAAATCACCGTGATTAATAAAATATTTAAGGACTACAGCCCTTTCAATCTGAGACATTAAAACATTTCCTCATTTGCAACAAATGAAACACTATGTCATTGAACTATAAACGTTGAAATTTTTTCTATATGCTAAAAAATGAGCTTTATAATGACAGAAAACAATTTTCAAATAATCTTAGATATTTTAGTGCTAGTTATTCTTGAGTTACAAATGATGTACAGTATATACACAAAATTATGATACAAACTATTCAGTGTCAATTTCAAATTTTGCACCGCCATGACAGTCCACCAATTACGCGAGGTCTCCAATGTGGTACGTGATACGTGATTTCAATCGTTGAATGCTGAATGAAGTTGTATGGGCGCATGGCGTGATTTTAGAGTCCAAATAAACCTTACGTCTTCTCCTATTGGCTAGAGTACAATAGAAGGCACTAGGATGAATATAACAATGATTTTGATTGGTGGGAATCACACAAGGTCGAGAGTGCCATGTGGCACTCAAGGAATTTTAATGCAGTCACGCCTGAGTGCCATATGGCACTCTTGGGACTGAAAGGGTTAACATGATGCAGCCACCCTTTTCTGCTGCCAGTCTCCACCCACCCGAAGCAGCAGCATGGAAAATTTTTACCGGGTCCAAGATTGTACAGCCATAATTTGGAAGCCATAAGATCATATAGCCTGGAGGAAGAAATGGTGAAAGGGTATTTCAGAATACATAAACCTGAGGTTTAGATGTAATGAATATTTGTCCTTAACTTTGAATCACAAAAAATAAATAAAAGTGTTCATTTGCTTTGCTTACCACAGTGTAATGAGTTACTGTTATTGATTACTCTTGCCAAGGAAAATGTACCACTTTTTGCAAGTCACGTTTAAATTCATGTTTATAGGGTCCAGGTTTCGGTTTTGGCTGATGGATTGCGATAAATGACGTCTTTACACTTTGGATGAACTTCTAAATCCAGAGCTGATATCAGAGGTTCAGAAATACAATTTGAATTATTTTTGACTTTGTGATGAATCTACGTTCTATATTATCTTTTTCTTTTTACTCGGTTAAGTGTGTTTGTTCTCCTGTTCTTTTTTTTTAAATTGGAAAATGGTTGTGTTCATTACCAAAATGGATGAAAGAACTGTGTTAAAAAAGAATGTGTAAATGTGTCCAAATCAGTGAAAATCAATCTGTTGAAAGAATTCAGGTTTGACCCAGAGCACCCCTAACCTTCACAGTGCTGTATTCAGGCCCTACTGCCATCTTGTGGAAATGCCTATAACCTCTTGTGGAGAATGTCTACAATACTCGTACAGCCCCGAGACAACATCCAAGTTTGCTCAGTTGCTGGTGAATCATTCCATGAAAAGCTGGCAACTAGGCCGTCTGCATTGCCCAGGAGCCCACTGAACCACGCTGTTCTGTAAATAGTGCATTTAAGACATACGTTTGTTAAGTAAATAAATAAATCGACTTTCAAAAAGCCTCGCCAGATTTGTAGAACACTGAAATTTCAGCCAAGCTATGAATATGTGCCATTTTGAAATGGTAGTGTGACTTTTTTTTTTTTTTTTTGAGAAACCAGTCTCTTTGATGCAAAGAATGTACAGTATTTGTCGTGATTCCAGTGATGATGTTTTGCTTGTCTGTCCTTCCACTAGTGTTCATCATGGGGTCTGGTCTGCTGGTGTATCCCTTTGGACTGAACTCCACCCTGGTGAAGTCGTCTTGTGGAAATTCTGATGTCTACGATGCAGGAGAGTGCCAGATTGGCTGGGGCTACATGCTGGCCATCGTTGGTGTTATGCTTACCATCTTTCTGCCCTTTTTTGCGAAGTATGCACCGAGAGACCACATGTCTCCGACGCCTCTACCCACTGTTTTATAGGGAGAATAATTCCCTCCCCCTCCCAACCCCCTTAGTGAAGGCACTGGAACTCTGGTCTCCGCAGAATTGCCAGAAATGAATTGCTCACTGCCTTCGGGACCCAAAACATTGTCTTCCTCTTCTCTGTAAAATAAGCCATTTCAAAGGTGATCGACGATTACAAGACACTGTTACTACTGGACATTTTCCTGCTATATATGTGAAAAAAAGAAACCAGTATTCATTATTTATTTTGGTATTTCAAAATAGAAAAATAAGTCTCTCAGCCTGCTTTTTTTCCTGTGTTTTTGGCTTTGTTTTTGCATTCTGTTCAACATACATCTGTATGTGATAAAATATATCCAACATTTTGTGCAAGCATCCAGCTTCAATCATTGGCGTGTATTGCTGTATGTTTATCTCTCAATTTTTTGTAAAACTCAAATGTATTTTTCATGTTGCCCATCACTGAGAATGTACCATCACTATAGTGGTAGTGGCCATCCTGCAAAACTATTGCTCTCACATTCCAAAAGTATCCAATTGAGCTATCAGGGATGTTTTTCAGTGATAAATTATTGGAGCGACTCCTGTTTACTTTTTCTTTGAAAGAGGAACAAATCTTCAGGGACATCATCTCACTTGAAAAAAGAATCCTGAACACCTTGCTGGGTAACTCTGAGAAGAAAATATCTCCAAACGATCAATCAATATTGCCCTGACAGAGAGAGGGGAATCTGAACTGTCTGTCTGCTCGACCCTGCTAGCTTGAAGTGAGTGGTGGTAATATAAAGGGAATTGGACAGTATACAGAGAGGTACCGTCTGGACCTTGAGATTGAATGTGTTGATATATCATCATTGGGTTCTGAGGGAAGCATAAGTAAAGTGAAATTATTTTTTTGCAAATATTTTCATACAACTCAGTTTGCCTCTGAGCAACATCTGTCTGCAGTGTTTTCCTCGCCTTGGCTTTACTTGTCAAGTGGATCTGCTATGATTGCATTGTGTAACTCCTCTGCCTTTTTCACAAGTGTTGGAAAACTTGGATAAATAATTGTGTGAAAACGACAAGTACTGAAAAAAGTACATTCTGTACTACAAACTGTATTTTTCCTTGTTCTTTGTTGTCCCATTGTAAAGCCGCTTTCACACTGGACGAAACATTGAATTTTTCGCACGACAGATTACATTCAAAGTCAATGCAAAGACGCGAATACACGCGGAAACGCGTGTATTCGCGTCTTTGCATTGACTTTGAATGTAATCTGTCGTGCGAAAAATTCGTTTCGCGCACAGTGTGAAAGCGGCTTAAACAAGGTAAAGCTTGTGATGATACGTCTTGAAGATAATTGTTTGCATTTGAGAATTCTTCTCTGGTTTTAAACCAGAGGTGGACAACTGACTTGCAAATTCACCGTATTACCCGATTCATTATTAATATCATATTTGGAACAATCAAAAACAGCTTATAACAGAAAATAAAGATAATACGTATTTCATAAATATTGTGATTTTACACCGTCATGGAACCTATGGCTAGTTTATGTGCTTTCGTATTCATTTGAATGGTTCATAATTTTTAGGAGATATTTTCTCTCTCTCTCTCTCTCTCTCTCTCTCTCTCTCACACACACACACACACACACGCACATATATTTATATACTGTACCCTTCCAAAAGTTTGGAATCACTCTGAAAATGTCATGTTTTCTGTATAATAAGTTGGATAATGAATAGGAAATATCGTTAAAATATTGACAGGGATATAAATAATCCTTTTTTTTCTCTCCAAAAAACTACGAACTTTGCTTCATCAAAGAATTCTTCATTTACAGCAGTTACTGCCCAGCAGACCTCTGGCTTTCTGGCTGTCAATTTCTTGAGGTTAATTGCGGACATTTCATGCCATGCTTTCTGAAGCACTTCTCACAAGTTGGATTGGCTTGAAGGGCACTTTTTTTTCGTACCATATGGTCTAGCTGCTCCCGCAACAGCTCAGCTCAGCTGAGATCCATGGACTGTGCTGGCCAATCAGTAATAAGCAGAGTGCCAGCTTACTGTATCTTCCCAAAATGGGTCTTCCATAATTTGGAGCAGTACTTTGAATTACTGTCCTGTTGCTGAGGGAAATTGTCCTCAATCAAGTGCCGTGCACGTGGTACGACAAACACAGAATGAAAGGCCTCCTAATTTATGAATCCTTTTACCCTGGACTAAGTTTTGAATTCCCCAGCACCAAAGCACCCTAAGACCATCACATTTTCCCTGCCATGCTTGACAGGTGGCGGCAAACACACCTCATCTTCTAATTTATTTTGCCCCTCACAAATGTTCTTTTCTGTGATCCAGCCACCATAAATATAGATTTTCTGTCCATGACACTGTTTTCCAGTTGTCCTCCATCCAGTATCTGCGTTCTTTTGCAAATTGAATCTTCTCCTTCTATTGGCCAGTTTCAAATATGGCTTCCTCAAAGCACTGCCTAGAGCTGCCGGGCGCGCTGGATTTTGGTGTTACTCTGCGCTTGATTGATCAATTAAATCTGGTGATTACAGATTTAACTTAACTCACGTGGTTTCTTCGGTCAAAATTGTGTGGTTTAAATAAAAGCTAGCACACCCTGCTGCTTTCCAGGACCAGGGTGGGCCAGCCCTGGCCGAGAAGGTGAGGGTACTGCAGTTAACTCTTCACTGTTGAGGATGAGAATGGTGTTTTGCGGGTACTATTTAATAATGCTGACTGTGGCGGATCGGAGAGGCATCTGTTCCTAAACCTGGATACTCGTATTTTTAATCCTCCTCCTCAGTGAGCCCTTCCACTTCTCTTTCCATTCTGGTTAGAGCAAGTTTGTATTGTTCCTCGAGGGGAGTGGTGCACAGTTTTACAAGATATTTTCAGTTTCTTGGCAATTTATTTCACAGAATAGTCTTCATTTCTCAAAACAAACTACGGACTGATGAGTTTTTGAAGAAATCTCTTTCTCTCTGGCCATTCTGAGGCCACAACTGAACTCACAAATGCTGGTGTCCCAGATATTCAAGTGGCCCAAATAAGACCAGTTTTTCCTCTTCCTTAAACAGCACAATGATTTTTAGCACAACTATCATAATTGAGCAAGAGTTTTATAATGATGTATTTGTCTTTTATCATAACTTGGGATAAGCTAACTATGTGCCATTGTAACAAAGTGGGTCTTTATTTTATGGAGTTATCTCATTAAAAATCAGCCATTAAAACACGGCGCTGCAACTATTCCCACAAAATGTCCGGTCATTCTCGAAACTGACAGAAAGCAGGGTCAGAACTCACATGCAGACAACAATTCAGTTCAAAAGTTTTATTGGAGATGGTGGTCAAATTTTCCAGACAATTCAGTTCAAGAGTTTTATTGGAGATGGTGGTCAAATTTTCCGGACAATTCAGTTCAAGAGTTTTATTGGAGATGGTGGTCAAATTTTCCAGGTCATTAACAAACAGGTAGAATGCAGCGCATAATGGGAAATCCAAATTGCACCAGTAGTTCAGTCTGCTAGTTAGAAGCCAAAATAAGGACATGCCAAGTTCAAGCGATATCCAAAATCATAAATCGGTAAAGCCAGCAATGATCACGACAGAGAATCTATCAAACACAGAGGACTGAGCAGAATTGCAACCATGGATAAAAACAAACTATAACCAAAAATCTCGAGAGAGCTCATAAGTGGCTCAGGAATTACTGGCAAACAAACTCAAAAGAGACAAACACAAAGTGGGGTATATGAAGGGAGAAAGGAGGCTAATTGCAATTGGGGAACTGGTTATTGTGCTGGGAGAGGGCGTGAAGGGAGGTGAGGCTATAAACAAGGACACGAGATGCACAAATTATGAAAAACATACAGGGGAGGGTGAGTGAGTGACGGCGGGGAAGAAAACAAAAAGCATATGGCAGGTGACAGGTGAGAAAGCAAATACAAGCAATACAGATCAACCAACAAAATACAATAACTATAATAACAGAAAATATTAAAGACACAGAAAATGCACAGTAAAACATGAAAAATCATAACTACAGAAACTAAGCCCTTGATGAAAATTGTGCAAACCATGGGTCATTGAATACTGGGCTAATATAAATATATATTGACTACTGGACTAAAAAATGTAAATATTTATCATTATTTGTAATACAAAGCCCAACATCAATCAAATTCTTGTCTTAATAAGTTTTAAAAGCATATAAATTTTGAAAAGGATTTATAAAATTGTTTTTTGAGTTATCATTTTAACACAATCAAAAGATCTGCAGGCGACACAGACATGGAGGATTTCGACCTGGCGGCTCTGATGATTCCATAGTATCGACTTGCATGCCTGAAAGAATCAAATGGCAAAATTTCAAAATGATATTGCTTACATATCAGGCGACTTGACGGAACTCAGGTGTTCCATGAAATTAATGGGTAAATTAAATTATTATTATTACCAATAATACAGAGCCCAAAATCAATACAGTTCTTCGTCTTGATAAGATCAAAAAGCATACAAAATTTGAAAAGGATCTATAAAATCGTTTTTTTGAGTTACCGCGTTGACAGGAATGATCTGCGGCAGGAAAGGTGGCGATGATGATTCCAAAATACCGGCAAAACCGTTTCGCCAATATAATTATTAAACAGCATACTCAGTTCTCAGTGGGCGGCGGTAGAACACCAAATGGTTCAAATATAACACAACACTAAAAGAAGAATAAGAAGAGGACCAATCAAGACGTGAGTCATACGCGGTCCTTTTACGTGCGGAACGGAACTGGAAGAGTGATAGACTATAAACAACATGAGGGATTTTACAGTGCATTTCATATGTAGTGAGTCGCTGTTTACAGAAAGCGTTCAGATGAAATGAAATTGTGAAGTGTTTTAATCTTGCACATATAATGGCCAGTTGCTGTTTACTTTCTCACTCGAATCAGCTTGATTGAGATTGTCTTAATTTTATCCATATTTAGACTGGAAAACGGCTGCAACTAGCTGAACCATTTTGTATATGCTTTAATTTTTAATAAGATAATATTAAAACAATATAGCTAATAGGCTGGCCCGCTGACTGGTTTGTCCATCTTAAGTTACGGGTGCGTGCTTCTCGCTAACTCTTGTGGAGTTCGACAGTCACTGTTTACAATGGATGCCTGCAATTCGAAAAACCTACCGATTTTCCAGCACAAGGAAAAACTTGTTCAAGCAGTCAAAGTCAACCCATTCTTGGTCGTAACGGGAGAGACGGGCAGTGGGAAAACTACTCAACTACCGCAGTACTTATACCAAGCAGGTAAGCGCTCTTCCCATTGCTTGTGTTTTTGTTATTGTAGTTAAAGAACCTGGAAAAGGTGCGGTATATAATGGATAAATGTCTCTTACAGACGGAGTGACTGACTTTGAAATACACATGCTCAAGCAGGCGAATGGAGTACACTTTCAGGCGTGCTGCCAAAGCCCCAAGAGAGAAATTCGTGTCATCTACGTTGAGTGCAATCGACCGAGAGTACAACTCTTGCTTTTATTGTCGGGGGCAGTGCAGAGGCATTTGTTGTCAGAGTAGAGTACTGCATTTTGGAGTATCTGTGGCCATTTCAAATATGTTTTCGTTACTGGAGCTTTATGGCCATTTTATTATGGCCTATTGTTTATAATAAATGCATAAGTTCATATCTCTTCAAAAGATTCTCTGTTGCTCCGGCCCTTTTGAACAAAAAGCTGAGCAAACACGGCCAATTACTGTATTTTATGGTCTGGGGAGAATGGGATGGAACTAGGCTGAAATGCAAATTCTCTTAAATGGGCAGCTTTTTTCTTTCCCTTCACTTTTTTTTTTTTTGACCTCATTTGAAAAAGTCACAAAGGGGGAGGGAAAGTTGCAACGAGATTTTAAAGGTTCGTTGGCACGTCTGTGAAATAACAGGTGTCATTTCCTTCAGTACGTCATGAACTCGCCAGTGAAGATGGCTTTGGCAATTTATCGGAAAATGTCAGGACGTCCAGTTGCTACAGCTGCAGAGGATTATGCCTCATATTTGTTATTTTCTTTCTTTTAAGGCCGGTGCTGTGTTTCCTTGTTGGAAGGAAACAACACAGGAGCTAATTTCCATCTCTCCTTCATGAAATGGACAATTGGGATGCTCCTTGTTCTGGCTACAAGCCAAACTATTTCTGCTTCATGTTCATTGGTGAGGACTGTTCCTTTCATTTTAGAGAATTTGGATCGTTGCACTTGAAGGCTGGATTTGAATAGTCAAAAAACAGATCTTATTTTCTGATTCCTCATCATTTTTCCTTAATGTTGACACCAGTGAACATGACAACGCCTTCACCATCCTGAACTGTTGACATAAGGCAGGTTGGGTCCATGTATTCATGCTGTTGAAGCCAAAGTATGACCCTACCATCTGTGTGTCACAGTAGAAATCAAGATTCATTCAACCTGGCTTTGTCTTTCCTACCTTTGCGTTTTTGTGAGCCTGTGCAGACTACATGCTCAGATTTATGGTCTTTGCTGACAGGAGTGGAACGTGACATGATTCTCTGCTGTTGTTGCCCATCGACTGCAAAGCTTGAGGTGTTCTGCATTCTGCGACGCTTTTTCAGCTCCCCACATTTGTGACGCGTGGTTATCTAGCTTACAGCAACCTTTCTCTTAGTTATTGGCCTTATCTCAGCCAATAGTAATTCCGGCTTGTAAGTAAAACATGCATTCTTTTGCCTGCCCTCGGGTTGATTGCATCGTATCCTGTTCTGCTGTGAAATGCTTAATCCTTTCCTAAGGTAATATGCAGATTTGACTGGTCCTTATTTATTCACCCTTCATGCAACTTTGAATGGAAATAGTTCTAGGCAAAGCTCTCAGTCCTACTGGCCCTTTAGACTCACTAGGAGAAAGTAAATCCGTACAATTGAGATTCAAGTCAAAATATCAGCATATTTGTTCAAAATAAATAGCGGCCTTTGTGATGTAATAACTACAAAGGCCGTAAGGTAATGGTTGCCTTTGATAATATCTAGATCAGATTCAGTGTTACCCAAATACTCCCCATAGCTTCATGAGACAAGGCCTGCCTTTGTCTTTGTTATCTTACTTACAAGTAAACAGGAATTGCTGCTGGGCAGTGTTGTTGATAAAATGTGTTGTCGTAAAAATGAACTCAGGTAGAAAGGCCTGAGTCCTTTTTCTCCCTTTTGAAAAGGTTTTGGGAAGGATGGCAAGATTGGCGTTACCCAACCGCGCAGAGTGGCAGCCATTACAGTCGCCCACAGAGTCTCCCAGGAGATGGGCTGTTCGCTTGGAAAAGAAGTGGGGTATCAGGTGCGGTTTGATGACTGCTCGACAGAGGTGAGTCTGCCAACGTGTACCTTAACCTTTCCTCAAGATTAATGTTCATTTCATGTTCAACGGATTAATGCCTAGAACAAAGCTTTTTTTTTGAACATTTAACAGAATTAATTAATGGGGAAAAACAGAGTCTGATGATCTTGGGGAGATTTTACAAGAAATGTTATGACTCTAAGAATTGTGTCATTCCATGTCAAATCACCTAAATTATGCAAAGTTCCCATGGGGACCATGTCAGATTTTTCTTTTTTTTTTTTTTTTTGTGTGTAAAAATACCTCTCAGTATATCATGAAGCCTTGCCAAGTTTTAGTTGCAAAGTCTTAATAGTTATTGAGTTATCAGCCATGAAAGATGGGGTGTCACACCCCTTTTTTCCCCACTCACAAAGAAAGTTGTTGAGGTTCGTCAATCAAGATATCATCATGAAGTCACATTGGTAAAGAGATTCCTACTCAGATTTTCAGAATATGACTGCTGAAAAAGTGCACTTGTTGCCCTTTATTATTTGTGTCTAAATTTGCCAAATTTGTGAATGTGATATCATGCTGAGGGACTTAATATTGCACATGTGTGATATTTGGGTGCAGAGATACAAGGAAAAAATCATGACACTTGCTTAGTAATTGAAATTCATTGAGAATGGTATTTTTTGCAAAATGCAAACAAAATGGACATTATTTGTAGGGGCATATGACCATGTTGACAACAACCCAGGATTTTAAAATTTCAAACACATAAAGATCAACATTTAAAGCTATTTTTAACTTGGTGTATTTGTTTCTTGCACCAGGAATAATTTTTTGAAGTACCTCCCTGTCTTGACACATTCATTACACGTGCAATATTAAGTCCCTTGGTATGATACAAGGCCTTGGGGGCTTCCCTAAAAACCGAAAATTAAAAGGTCACATTATGCAAATATGGCATATATAGATGCTCACAAATAAAAAGGGCAACAAGTACACTATTTTTGCTGCCATATTCTTATAATCTGTGTAGAAATCTCTTTTTTTTTAGATTTCATGTTGACATCTTGATCCGTTAATTACGTTGTAGATATGAGGCTCTTAATTTGGACAAAAATGACCAACCTCCTTTGTGGGGGGAAAAAACGGGTGTGAAACCCCATTTTTATGGCTGATAACTTAAAAACTATGAAGACTTGGTGACTAAAACTTGCTATGGCTTCATGATTTACCCCAAGATACATAAAAAATAAATAAATAAAAAATCTGATAAATCTGAGATGGTTACCATGGGACCACTCAGTGAGATGACATGGAGTCACCCAAGTATGTTCAATATGTGCTTGTTTGCATTGTGTAAATCTTTAGTGTTAATGCTGGAAAAGTCGTATCGAATTGAGCAGGCCTGGATCAGAAGGTTGAAAGCTTGGCTCTTTTCTGCAGAACACGGTCATTAAGTACATGACTGACGGCTGCCTGCTGAGGGAGATCCTGTCGGACCCCAGTCTTGCGCAGTACAGCGTGGTGATCCTGGATGAAGCTCACGAGAGGAGCTTAAACACAGTGAGCTCCACCTGGCTACTGCATGTTTTGTAGTGATTTAGAAATAAAGTGTTTTGCATGTGTCAATAATTTTCTGTTTATTTTGTCCGGTTACCATTATGGCTGCTGAAACCTGCAATATTATAGTCAAGTCTTTGCCTTTGCTAATATGACTTAACATAAATGATGAGTGCAGGCAATTTACCCAAGCATTGCTCTTGCTTTTCCTATTACTGAAATGTTACTATGGCATTACTTGACATAATAATTGCTGGTTTCTGATGTGGATCGTAGGACATTTTGCTTGGCCTCCTGAAACAGAAAGGGTTGCAGACTCGAGGGAGCTCGTCCAGTCGCTCCGTCCCTCTGAAGGTGGTTGTGATGTCGGCCACACTTGAAACGGAAAAGTTATCAACCTTCCTCGGTGGCTGTCCCCTCTTCACTATACCCGGACGAACCTTCCCCGTTGCTGAGAAGTTCTGTGGCTTGATTGGCCCCAAAGACACGGACAGCACAGCCTATGTAAAGGAGGTCTGTCGTCTCTTTCTGTTAATTGTTAATGTAGAGAAACGTATTTTTATTATCCAATGCACTGTAAACCCACATATTGTGGCAAACTCAGATGGTTTGTGGAAACCTGTTACCTCAAAAAAATTATGTAAGCGAACTTAATTGCATTGTGTGGACGGTAGATATTATTCTTACCACGTTTTTAAGTGCTGTGAACACAAGATCACTAAGTTGGCTTACAGAATTTTTTTGTGGTCATCAGTTTCCACATGACAATTGAGTGCCCCACACTATCTGGGTTTACAGGGTGGGTAGGTCATTTTGAGAGTCATTTGTTCGATTGTTTTTCATGAATCTAGTGTAAGCTGAGATGGAGTGCACTGAAAATTGAAATAGAACTTCACTACTCACATTTCACCAAAGCCCTTTAATATATTCAGTTTGGACAATCAGGTCTTACCTCGTTTTAGTTGGTAATAACTCAGGGAATTATTACTCATAAACAAGTTTGATGGAAAGTAATTCCTGGTATTGTCATGTTTGTCATTTTTACCTGATCTGTACTGTCCGTTAGGTCGTGAAGGTGGCACTGGATCTGCACAGCAGTGAAGGGCCCGGGGACATACTTGTGTTCCTTACAGGTATGCAAGCCTTGGTGACTCTTTCTGTCCTGAAGCCTGCTATGGTTTTGGATGGTACTGAGTGGATAAAGAGACAAAGGGGAGATTCTAAGAGTTCTCAGATTTTTCCAACTAGCAATAAACATCACAGAAGAAGAGTTATTCCTCTTCTATGGTGTTTATTGGCTGTTGGCAAACCAGCTAACGTTCTTCATGTCCTTCAGCTGAAGCTCAAAAATTGCGCTTTGTGTCCTGGAATTTCCATAGAAAACTCCTTAATATAAAAAACATAATGCCTGAGTAACTAAAATATATACACTGCTTAACAAATTTATTAGACCACCATCCAATGTAAGGTTTATGCCACAGCTGCCCTAAATTAACAGTGTTGGTTATTATCAAAATAATTTTTATGTTTCTGTAGTGGTCAATCCACCAGTATGCGCAAGCTCTTTAACTGAAATGATATTTTTAATGCTAAAATATAATTATTGTTGTTATCCATGGATTTTTGAATTTACCATTTTACAAAAAAGCAGAAAAAAATAGTTAAGCACATTTTTATTTTTTTTGATTAAGACACCAAATAACAGTTATTTTCTTGCATGCCTGAGCATAAAAATTAGTTTTAGTGGTTGAATGATAGAGTGCAAGCTGTTATCAAGGCCAAGGGGGCCATACAAAATACGGTTCTTTTTTTTTGTTGTTTTTATGTGTGAATAAGGACTATTTAGTGGTTTCAGTTTGTTATTTGTCAAAGAAATAACAAAATAACTTTTAGTTTTAAACAAGTTCTTGACAAATTTCTTAAATATTTGTGTTTTCTCATTTTTTTATGACAGGCGGTCTAATAAATTTGTTAAGCACTGTAAATACAATGCAAAACGATGACTGTTAAGCAATGATGGAATCAGATTTTGACTTGCAGTCCAGCGGGTTCACTTTGTTTGATTTCTTGTTGGGCTGATCAGTTCTCAAAGTTCTGAGCAGCTGCAGTAATCATGGCACCGCTCCTTTAAACCCTTAACAAAGCCCGAATACGGGCCCTGTTAAAAACAAGAACAGATTTCATTTTACCTTGAGTACGTCCTTTATAGGCATTTTAAGAAAATGTTACCGGAGTGGTAAGGGGTTAAAGGATAAGAAAGGATCTGTTCAAATATTTCTCTGTGACCAGACAGACGTCATTGTGGGGTTATGAGTTTTTTTTTTTAAATCCCCTACGATGCAACAGGACAGTCTGAGATTGAGAAAGCCTGTGATATGCTGTATGAGAAGGCCGAAGCCATCGATTACCGCTTCGATGTTCACGACCGCGCTGTTGAAGGCCTGCTGATTCTGCCCCTCTATGGATCTATGCCAACAGGTAGGGTCTCTCAGCTGAGAAAGGAAAGATGCCAAAGACTCATCCGATAAAAACTTCTCTTCTCTAGGGATCATTCGTCTCCTGTGTAAAATTACCCTGACTTGCTTGTCTCAAAAACTCAGGTGAGACGGATGGCACCTGAATGGTTGCCAGCATCTATCTTACCCAGTCAGACATCATGAATTATTTCTTCATTGATTAACTGTTTTTCCCCCTCAACAGATCAACAAAGGCAAATTTTTCAGCCGCCTCCAAAAGGCATTAGGAAGTGTGTTGTCGCCACCAACATCGCTGCGACGTCCCTGACTATTAACGGCATCAAGTGAGTCTGATTGCAGAACCCTCAGTTGGTCTCCTGTGATTTTACTACTGACAAAAGAACTAAATTACCGTAGCCATTTGATTATGCAATCACGTAATTGCTTAAACCTAATTACATATTCATTAATATGCGTGAGAAGACATGCTTGAGTTGAGTAGTGTTTACAAGTGTGTTTTTTGACCTTCATTAACCTGAAAACTAAACAGAAAAATTATCCATGGAAAATTTAGATGACTACTTGTGTAAAGAGTTTAAAATGTGGTATACTTTAAACTATACAGCATGCACTGTTTTACGACTTTAAAATTTAGAGATTCTGGAAATTATAGTGTAGAAAAAAAGAACAGGGTCCTCCTTTATATTGTCTACACAGGAGCTGCTAAAATAAAGCAGTTTGGGGATTATTGAAGAAACTTTGTTTTTCCTGAAGTAAGAACAGAAGGCTTGTCATTGGCACGGGCTCTGGCGCCATATTCACAAAGCATTTAAAGGATAAAAGTATTTCCTAACTGGCCCAGAAGCCGTTAAATAATAGATGCGCCATTTCTACATTCAACACTTTACAGTTTTAGGTGTAGGAGTAATTTACATACTATTGTAGCTCTAAAAACAGCACACAAGTCAGAGAAGACTTGTAAGTCGTTAAAAGCAGTCCTCTTACAGTCACAACAATGACTGTAGCTGGCATTCCATGACATGATAAAATGAATTTGAACTCAAAGTATTTGACAGCAGTGAGCTATTGAACAAGAATGTTCTCAATCAGGCAGATATTGTACTAACTTTCCATAGTTATTGTCTTTCATTTACTAATTGTGCATAGAGATTGATTTTGTTTGGTTTTATATTTTGCGTGTCTATAAATGTGCCCTGTGAAACATAAGGATCAACTATGGTTATTCTATGTGACGAATGGAAACGGTGACAAAATTGGCAAATTTATGCTTGACCAGTCACCATTTTTAATTTATATAATATGCAAGACAGCCACAGTTAGGAAAGAATTACTGCTGCATGAAAAGTCCATTGTCTTTATTTGAATATGCTGACATTATCTTGTACCTTTGGCTATTTGTACTTTCAATATTAATGGCAATGTCAAAAAGCCAAGCATTGTGCAAGTTATTGTAATCCAGGTATTAATTTCCTCTTATTTAAGTTTTATCTGAGTGTTAAGGAACTATATAGAGCAATTACATCACTTCCTGCAGTATAAAAGTGAGGTAACACACATGCAATATCCCTTTGTCATCCAACACCATGAAGAAAACAAAACAACTGTCAGTTCAAAAGAGGCAAATGGTCATAGACCTTCATAAATTTGGTAATGGCTATAAGAAGATTCACAAATGATTGAATATGCCACTGAACACTGTTACGGCAATTATTTAAAAATTCCAAAGATATAGAACTGTTGAAAACCTCAAGGGTAGAGGACGCAACTGCATTTAGCCCCTCAGGATACTGAGGAGGATGGTGTGAGAAGCAACACAATCTCCAAGAATCTCTGTGAAGGAATTGCAGGCCTTGGTGGCATCTTGGAGTCACCAAGTTTCTAAAAGCACCATCAGGCACCACCAGAACCGCAGGCTCTTTGGAAGGGTTGCCAGAAGAAAGCCTTTTCTGACCAGAAGACACAGAAGCAAGCGCTTGGAGTTTGCAAATCGTCATTTCAATTATGACTGGAACAAGGTGGTTTGGTCTGATTAGACCAGAATTGCACGTTTCGGCCGGGTACAGCTTAGGCATGTTTGCCGTCGAAAAAGAGATGCATACAAGGAGAAGCACCTCATACCCATGGTGAAATATGATGGTGAGTCTGTCATATTTTTTGGCTGTTTTAACTCCAGGGGCTCTGGTTAAGATTAATGACATCATGAATTCCACCAAGTATCAGGATATTTTGGCTGACAATCTGATTGCCTCTGCCAGAAGGCTGGGACTTGGCCATCAGTAGACTTTCCAACAAGACAATGACCCAAAGCATACCTCAAGATGCACTCAGAAATGGTTCCAGGGGACAAAATCAACATTCTGCAACGGCCATCTCAGTCGCCTGACCTCAATCCAATTTGAAACCTGTGGGCTGAGTTGAAGGGGCAGTTGATAAACGCAAACCCAAGAATGTGAAGGGTCTAGAAAGGATCTGCTTAGATGAAAGGTCCAAAGTCCCGCATGTTTATGTTTGGAATGTTTAGATGCTGAATAAATGGTCAGAGCTCACTTGATGTGTAATTTAGAAAGTAAGTACATTTATTCTGTTGGCAGTCCCCAACAACTCCTCAGAGTAAAGTGATTTACTTGTGAAGTATCTGTCAAGCGTGCACTGGCAATGTCTGCAGAATCTCAGCGGACTTAAGATTTAATCTTGTGTCTGCATGTTGTGATTTTGTTGGTAATTTTTCTGCAGCTTGCAAGCAGGCAAAATTTTAGCACTATTGAACATCAATCAGAAGATGTGGTAGCTTGCTGATTGTCTTCTGTTTCAGGTATATTGTGGACAGTGGATTTGTGAAACAACTGAATCACAATTCTAGGGTGGGCCTGGACATTCTAGAAGTTGTTCCAATTTCAAAGTAAGACCCCATAATTATGTGTTTATTAGTATTTTACCATGCAGTACTATATTTACTTTATTGTTCACTACAGTAGAGCAATGCATTCTACCCACATTGGTTAAAACGCTGCTCTGCATGTCATAATTCGGGGAAGCTTTTTTTGGTAAAGTTTGGAGTTCCGGTGGATCTTTTGGATGGAGGTGTTAGACTGAAGATTATGATGTCATCACTTGGCGACATGTCTATCTCGAGCAGAAGCGAGGCGCAGCAGAGAGCGGGCAGAGCCGGGAGGACCTCAGCAGGAAAGTGTTTCAGGATCTACAGCAAGGAATTCTGGGAGAAATGCATGCCAGAGTACACTGTCCCTGAGATCCAGAGGACCAGCCTCACCGCTGTCGTCCTCACGCTCAAGTGTCTCGGAGTTCATGATGTCATCAGGTAGGGCCAGCCCTGCTCTGATTGCCACTGGAATGCCACCATCATACCTGGTATTGAGACTGAATGATAATGGACTATGTGCGTATAGGAGTAGGGCATTCTTAATTTCTGCCTAAAATTTTAGTTGTAAATTGATCCTTATTTCAGCCGGCAAATTTATTCCCGCAACTATACTGAGAGCAACCAAAGAAATGAGAGTTAACAAGATAATTGATGTACTCGCATGGTCATCGAGTTGAAGTGACCTCAAAGCAAAGAAATGTTTTAAGAAAAGGATGGAAGTGTGCATGTGCAAATAATAAATGATCTGTATTATAATTACACTCATACTTATTTTTTCTCGGGTCAGTCTTGGCTTAACTTGCGCCTCTTTTGTTGCTGAGTATACTTTAATTTCTAAGTCCAATGAAATGTAAAAATGGTTTATTTAGAGGATTTGGATATCTCAGAATGGGACTTTGGCAGGATTTTGGAACTCCCGTCCTGTCTTGACATGGTCATATAGTAATGACCCCCTCTACACTGGCATGGTATACTGTAAGCTTGGCGGCCACTCTTCGGCTAAACATTTACTTGACTGTAGTGCATTTTTGTATCATTGGCACCCTTGAGTTTGGAAACCTTGTGAAAACCCGCCATCAATAACAATGCAGGAGGGCAAAAATTATTGTTGATGTAACAAATTCAGTGTGTGTTTTTATCCCTGACAGTAGAGAGAAGGGTAATTTGGTGGAGCAGTAAGAGGTGATGACATTAATTTCATATCGTAGCTGTGGCCTATAATTGAGTTCAGAAGATCAATGTTCTGCATCTAAATGCTAATTAAAACAAAGCGGGCCTTGCTACGTTAAAAATGAGGGTTCAATTACTGGTTTCACATGGACCAATGGAATAAACTGCTGCATATTTGCATTGCTATTTGATTGAGATCAGAGAGTCAAGTCAGTTTTTTGTCCACAAAGGTTCCCTTACCTTGACCGACCTGAAGAGAGGTTAATCCTGGAAGCCCTGAAGCAGCTGTACCAGTGTGATGCCATAGACAGGTGAGTATTATGCCTGCTCCTGCTTTCTGGTACAAACTGTAGATGCAGTGCATTTCCAGTGACCTACAGTCAAGTCTATTAGTATTTAGGCAGTGACTCAATTTTCATCATTTTGGCTCCGTACACCACTGCAATGCGTTTGAAATGAAGCGGTCAAGATGAGCTTTCAGTGCTGACTTTCAACTTTAATTAACAGTTATCTAAATATATTGCAGAATCACATTGAAATTATGTTGATTTTTATGCATTGTCATTTTTAATACTTTGTTGCAAATCCTTTGCGGTCAACTACCGCCTGAAGTCTGGAACGCAAAAGCATCACCAGAGGTTGGGTTTCTTTCCTGGTGATGCGCTGCCTGGCGTTGACTGCAGCTGTGGTCAGTTTCTTTGCTTGTTTTTGGCGGGTTAGGCCTTCAGTTTTGTCTTCAGCAAGTGAAAATTGTCATTCAGCTGGATTCTGGATAGGTAATTAATTTTGCCATTATAGAGTATTCCTCTTCTTTGGCTTAGTCTTTGGGTGCTTTCACAGCATGCTTTGGGTCATTGTCCATCTGTATAGTGAAGCGCCGGCCAGTAAGTTTCGAAGCACGATGCTGAATTGGAGCAGATAAAATACCTTCATACAAATCAGGATTTATCTGTTTGCTTTTGTCAGCAGTCATACACGCATGGCAGTTATACATGCCCACGCTGTAACACTACCTCCATAATGCTTCACAGATTAGGTCATACGCTTTTAATCACGAGCAGCTCCCTCACTTCTCCATATTATTCTCTTCACAATATTGTGGTATAAATTGATTCTTGTCTCATCATAAAGCATAAGGAAATTATATTGTTCCATAACGCAACAGGAATGTTGTAGATGTTTCATGACTGACTCTAATCTGGGCTTCATCTTTTTGCGGCTTGCCAGTGGTTTACGTTTTGTGGGTAAACTCCTCGTATTTACTCTCCTAAAATCTTCTCTTCATTACTTACTTGGACACTGATATGCCTACTTCCTGAAGGGCCTTCTTGATCTGGTCAATTTTTGTGAATGGGCTTTTAATCAGGGAATCAATTCTTCTGTCATTCACCACAGTTGCTTTCCCGGGTCTTTTGGACCTATTGGTATTGCTAAGATCACCAGTGCTGCCTTTCTTTGAAAGAACGTGAAGAACTTGTAATACTGTGATGAATCTTTTCAGCTTAATGATGGCTTGCTTCACTGGCTGCGATGACTCTATGGGCCTCTTATTACAGTATATGATAGTTCACTGCTGCAGAGTCGAAATACAAGTGCTGCTCTTGAGAACTTATCATCCTTTAAAAATGGGGGGACTACATATGAAAACTGCTGTAATTGGTTCATGGTTCACCTGTTTAGATGTAAATGTATTGAAATTGAAGCTGAAGGTCGGCACTCATATTCATTCACTTCAACTCAATATGCGGTGATGAACAAGTAAAATAATGATAACTTTTCAGTGTCCTCGTATTTATCTACCCGACTGTGTCATGCAAGGCCCTCTTGTGCTATATCTTAATTAGTAAATGTGCCTGTCTGGGGACCGCTGTCATTCAGGCTGTAGTCACTGGAGCACTTTGAGATTCATTTTCATGAGTGAAAGGTGATTATAAGTAAAGTTTAATGAAGCGAATGTGCTTCTCAAAAAGGGAATTGGCGTGTAGAGTTAGACACTTTATTTGCAGAGTTGGTAAGCAGCTGGATTTTTCCTTCTTTAGCTTTTTGAGTAACATTTAATATTATTATGTCTTCCCCTGAAGGGAGGGGGGACATATTGTTTTCGTCTGGTTTCCTGTGCGCGTCCACGTCGGCGTTCCCACCATTTCCGGACCATAACTCCGAAACCATTTGATATATTTCCATGGAAATTTGCTCACATTTGCATCAGGTCATGGAGATGTGCCTTTTGCTATTTTGAGGATATTAACTTTTCTTGTTTCTTCCTAAATGTCTGTTAACTTCAATAAGAGGCAGCTGCACTGGGGTGGGGGGAGCCATTTGTTTTTTTGCCTCAAAAACAATCTCTAATTGCGACTGTGTTGGTTTGGCCAACTGGTTAATTGGTGCTTGGTGTAAGACCTTATTATGTGCCTCTGCGCCCCTCTCACTGTAGGAGAGGTCATGTGACCAGACTGGGCCAGCTAATGGTGGAGTTCCCCCTGCCGCCTGGTCTCACTCGGGCCCTGTTGAAGGCTGCCTCTCTGGGCTGTGAAGATCTGCTCCTGCCTGTAGCTGCCATGCTATCTGTGGAGAACATCTTCATTCGGCCAGGTGGCTGTCCCTTCATTCGCAGTCTATGTTGTGGTTGTAGCTGGCTAATGTGGTCCTTGCCGTACCACACATTTACATCGTGTTGTTCGCAAATCTTTGTGTTGTGCTGCCCCCCTCAGGCCAGCAGGAGAAGCAGCAAGCGGCCGAGATTGCGCACACGAAGCTGATTGCAGAGTCGGGCAGCTGCAATGACTTCGCCGTACTGCTGAGCGTGTTCCAGAAATGCCGAGCCAGGTCCTGATCCGTCTCATCACCTTCCAACCCCAGCATGTTTAGCTGCTATAAAAGCTATGTAGCGTATAACTGGGAACCTCTCTCCAATAAAGAGTAAGCCTAATCTATTAATTTTTTTATTGTGCAGTGAGTCACCATCTGCATGGTGCAAAGATCACTGGATCCACTGGAGGGCAGTAAAGTCAGCCTTCAGCATAGAGATGCAGCTGCGAGATATTCTTCTCAGGCTGAAACAGGTAATTAAATGCGCCAGCCATCATTATCACCTTTCCGCAGTTATTCTGAAACTTGTATGGCACTTATAAAATAACGTGGGAAGTGTAGATCTTCTTTGTGCCTAACTGCAGTAAACCTGCCTGTAGACGCGGTGTGCTTCGGGTTATCTTTACAGCAGAAGGACTTTCCTGTGGAGAAATTTGGTGGCAGTCGGAGTGAAATCCTCCGGAGGTGCCTTTGCTCAGGATACTTTGCTAATGTGGCCAGAAGGTATGTGATACTTCTCTGAATGACAATAGAATAAATGTGGGGGGGTATTAGGGTAACTTTCAGTGCGATTAGTTGTGTAAACATGCAGAGTTAACTTCCAGATCCCAAATTTCCCTTACAAAGTTACTGACGTTGGTTTTCTCTAATGATGTCACAATTACGTTTAAAAGTTTTAAATTATTGTTTTGCGATAGGTTGTAATTACTCTTGGCTACCCCAAGATCCAAAATTAAAAGATTTGTGTTGTTTGTAAAGGTGTAATTTCAGTAGAACAGACAGTACTTCTGAAGTCTTGAGCTCTGGAGGGAAAGCCTAATGAGTTAATAACATTACTCCAAATTTCCACTCTGATTACTGCCCACTTATCATGAGATTGTGTCCACTACTGGGTAAATTTTAAAAGCGACAATGTCGGTCACGGTGCTCATTCCCCAAAGTCAAACAAAATGCCTTTAGCCTGAAACTGAGTTTTCAAGCAGGAGGAAAGCCATCTGTTAAAGTGTCGCAAGGGCAAAACTTTCAGGTAATTGCTTCTGTTGACTGGCCCTCAGTAAAGCGAGGCTGAGACCGAATGCTGTTTGGCTCCTTTTCTGAATTCATACTGGCAATCTCCTGTATCAGGGAAGGTCAGAGCGACCGTATGAGACTGATTAATCTGAAGAACCCAGCCCTCATGAGTTCAGCAGTTTGTACTTCTCTAAATCTTACTGCTCCTCAGGCAGATCCATAAATCATTAGGCCTTGAGAGATCAATTTCAGGAGCTGGATGGGTAGTTTATTGACGAAGTCCACAATTTTTAAATTATTTTTTTCACACAAATGGCATTTTGTGTATTTAATAAGATTACGCATCTCAAGTGTGGGTTGTGTCTTTTCTTCAACCTGCAATGATCTGGAATTAGCCAACAGTTTTGCCAGTTTTGCTGAGCTGTGAGTTTTTCCATGTGCTGTTGTGATGCAACCCATCCTTCCACTTTTCACCAAGCAGAATTTAAAGCAACTTGCCTTGTTTATTTCCAGGTTACTTATGACTTTCATTACTTTTGACAAAATGCAGTCTGATTTGGAACAGAAAAATCATGCATTATACTCCATTACACTATACTGTACACTGAAGAAAAGCAAATCAGTGTTTCATTCAACACATGCAGATTACATGCATCATAACATTTCTGTTCAGTCGAAAATCTCCGTGAGATAATGTTGCATGCGTCTTTCCCCTCTCCCCCAGGTCAGTGGGAAGAACGTTTTGTACAATGGACGGGCATGGTTCTGTGGTCCACATTCATCCATCATCAGCAGTAAGAGAAAACATATTGTGTAGCCTAACAATGATTAGCTTTTCATGGTTGTTTATAGTTTGTGGGGGAAATACTTGATCTTCGTCTGTCTGGAACTCTGAGATCAGTTTTCATTTTTTTTCCCAAACTTATTCATATGTTCTGAATAAATTCACCTGATTCAAATCTATTTTCCTTGGATTCGAGGATTCTTTTTGAACTGAAACTCTTGTATTTTCCAAGTTCAGTGCGCCGGGGCCCTGTTAAATGAAGCATGAGCTCCGAGCTGGCTGCATTACTTTGCAGAGTAAAATTTGGAAACCACTCAAATTTGGAATATTTACTGAAGTAAAAAGAGCTGTTTGGGGATTAACTCTGCCTGTTTTTCAAACCAACATGTTATTTCTGCTCTGTGAATTACCTAGAATGGTTTATCTTCTGAAGTAATATTCCTATATAACATTATACAATAATTGATTTCAGTTGAGCCAAATCCAGGGATTTATCCACCTTGGACAAGTGACATGAATATCACTAGTCTAAGGTGGATAAATCATTGGATTCACCAATAACTGAAGTCAATAAGACTCACCTCGACCAATCAGGAGAGAACGAATCCTTACGTCATATAACATGTATTTTTACGAGATGGTTTTCCTGAACCTCGTGTATCATCTCAGCTCTTTGAGCAGGAGACCCAGCTGGACTGGTTCATCTTCCATGACGTGCTGGTCACCTCGCGGGTGTACGTGAGGACTGTGTGTCCCATCCGCTACGAGTGGGTGAAGGATCTGCTGCCCAAACTCCATGAGGTGGACGCCTACGAGCTCAGCAGCATTGCTCGGGAGGAGGTCACTGACGAGGAGGTCGCCAAATGGGAGGCCAAGGAGGCTGCCAAAAGACAAGCGGGTGAGGGGTTCAAAAGGAAGACTGTCCAATGGTGTCTGTTGTCATGTCCTCCAAAAACTGTGCACGTAGTGTAACACATTTAGATTTATAGACAATTCGTAGTGCTTGGTGCAGCAAGATCCAGTTTGCTCCTGCTTTGGTGATACATTCTTGAGTTGAATTATTCTACCATTCAGAAATTGAAAATGAAATGAAATTAGTTGGACACATTACTGGACAGAATATTGCAGTTTAATGCAACGTACCAGGGGTCTACTCCAGAATTGGAAATGGAATTGATAAATCGGGGTTAGAAGAATTGGAATAGGAATATTTTATTTGGAGTTGAAGTGGGATTGGAATTAATTAAATGGAATTGACCCCCAGATTTATGACTATTCAGTCCAATTATGCGTCCAACAACCATTACATCACCTCTCTCACCACATTCCAGGAGTGATAGGTTATACCAGTACTCAGTAGCAGAGACCAAATTCACAAGGACCAGAGCATCTGGTATAATCATTATGCGAAATAAAATGGTCAGCTCTGGCTTCTATTTGGTTGGGATTGGGAACAAGACCTATAATTCACAGCAGTTGGCTAATGCTGTAGTTTTCTCTTTCTCTTAAACTCTCTTTTCCTCTATCATTCATGGCAACATTACATATTCGGTCATTATATTTAGTTTTTCCATCTTTCCAAAAGTTTTATTTGAAAGTTGCTCTCCTTCCTTGTGAGAAATTAAATAAAGATCAGATCCATAGACTAACAATGCTTTTGAAATGCATAATGCAAGAAATCCAGTCTGAGAGCAAAGCGGAGATGACACTTGGCCTAAACCCTCAACCACCACATTTCTGTTTGCATTTACTGAGAAGAAGGCGAATATTAGTCCTGCTGCGCTTTGTGGGAAATGGAAGCAGGCAAGGACAAAGAGAGCGGGGATTGCAGCTGGTTTCAATTTGCATTCCATAGGTTGGTAGGGAAGCTTTTTTTTCAGGGAGTTCTAAATAAAAACCATCCTTGACTTCAGTGTGCGCATGAATTCAAAGAGTATTATGACTAAAAATATTTTTGCGAATCATTGCTTTCCATTATGACCCCGGCTATCGGTATGAGCACCTGCAATAGAGACAAATGCGCTGGTTTCAGATCATAGGCGGGCTTTCCTTTGTGCTGGTGCCCGGAGATGTTGTTCACTCCGATGGATTTTGTTTCTCTGCAGGGGAATCTGCGGAGGACATATTGAAGAAAATGGAGAGGAGGAATGACGATTCATCTGTGTCGGAAGCCCGGCGAGGTATCTGGAGAGGAAGCGAGAGAGAAGACAACATAAAGCACCGTGACCTCAGTGGAATTCTGGGGACAGATTCTGGGGTTGCTGCCTCCCAACCCCCCCCCCCCAAAAAAAAAAGATTAAAAGTGGAGGAGCCGTGGAATGTTGTGCCCCACATTCCTCATTTGGCTCATTGCAGTGGCATGCTGACTGTTGGGGAAATTGCACACTTCACTAGGGAATGCAAGACCTCTTCCACTCAGGAAACGCACCGCCTCTCACAATCCATAGTGCTGGATGCGCCCTCTGTTCCCTGCACAAGCACCACATTGCAGATCACATGATGGCCAGCACGCTTGTTAAAGGGGGAAGAGGAAGTTCATTGCTTTCATTACTTGCCTTGTGAACTCTTGGCCTGTAAGTTATGCAGACCGCGACCTCTTTAGGTGAAAGCTGAACTGTGATGGTGCGCTTGTTTTCTCCCTGCTGATGGTGGGCCTATGTGTGTCACTTTTTATTGAAATATGAAACTTTGAATAAGTGTTTCTCTGACATTGGATATTTACATAAATGCTTATCTCAGCTTATTTTCTTGGAAGCAATTTTAACGGAGAAAATGTCAAGGAGCAAGTATGGAATGAACTTTTTGTTTAATTTATAATTGGATAAGTGATAGGCATTTTACGAAAACTAATTTTAAAATTCAGGTATACAGTTTTGCTAAAAAAAAAAAAATGGCGGCATGTTTAAAAAAAATGAATAAAGTGCAAATTTTTTTCAAAAGACTTCAGTCCCATATTTCAAATGTAGTGGAAATGTAACCCATTCAATTCCAAATCAAAGCATTAACAAATTTGATCAAGTCTGTGTTATTTTATTTCAGAAAGCTAAGAGAAGGAATATTAATCTGTTCGAAAAATAGCAGTGTTGACAATGTTCTCTTCAAACTCAAACACGAAATTTAACTCAAGATTTAACTTCACTTTTAATTCCTGGACTAATGTGTAATTGCATAACCATTGTTTTTGATAACTGCTGTGCATCTGCATTGCATCGAGTCAACCAACCTCTGGGACCTACAAACTGGTATTTCAGCCCAGAATGAACATACTACATTCCACAGTTACTGTGCATTTTTGGGTTTTGCTTCAGATGCTACATTTTTTATGTCACTCCACAAGTTTTCAATGGGGTTGAGGTCAGGGGATTGAGCTGGTCACTCCATTACCTCAATCCTGTTTGTCTGGAACCAAGATGTTGCTCGCTTATAGCTGCTGAAGGCATAGCTAACCACCTTTGTGCAAGTGGACAATTTTCCCGCAAGTGATATGGGTTTAACTTCCGCCACTGCACAAATAGTGTAAAAATGGGCTTCTTTTTTGTTTACCCTGTTCATTTTCTTTATTACTTGTGCTTTCAGATCTGAATCCATTTGGTGTAACATATTCGAAAAAGAACATCAGGAAGGACAAAATACCCTTTCTTTTTGCTTTTATGAGCATTTTAAGCATATTTATCGTAAGGGACATCATCTGGGATTTTTAGGCCCCAGGAAAAGAAAAATATCTAAATTTTATTTATGCCACCACACCACGTTAATATTCAGACCCATGTCAGTCAGCGTCCTTGGAATCACTATGACGCTTCTCTCTCCCAATGTCGCAGTATTAATAAAATACGCAAGAATTCTTTCGAGTGGGGGAGAGCGATGGGTGGTTGCAGTTAACTTGTGAATAGAAATTTTGTATATTCCTTTCCAAAATTCTGAACCGACACCGGCTGGCATTTGAGGATTTCGCGGTTGCCCTCAGAGTTCTGAACACTCCGAAATTGCAACACGGCTGACAGCGTAGCTTGCACGGAACTGACGTAAATTTACGAGAACAAACGATGTGGCGGAAATCAAAGGACAAATCACAAATAAATAGTACCACTGTTATCAATCATCTGAGTTAAAATAACTAATGTGTCAACACTTGTATAACTTGGCCTCATTTTTATCGATGATTTCAATTTGATAGCTAAAACATCAACACGCACAAAAAAACTGGATAATACACGTTTTTTTTTTTTTTTTATTGATCAGAGTACATGGCTCATCCTCTGCTGCATACACGTATCCTTTCGCCAGGCGGAGACCCAAAGCCGTTTCCGGAGTGTTTCTGTCCTGAGCTGTTTCCGCCGCCATTGCGGGTTTTCAGGGTGCAGTGCTGCTGCCGCTGATTGTCATTCAGGGAGAAAAGCACAAACACCACCCGGCGGATTGAACAACACCCGCGGTGACGTAGTATCTCCAATTCCGAGTCAGAACAGATTCCAGTCCCCCCCCGTTTTGGACCTTTACCTTGTCCTGCAGCTGTCCTTCGACCTGTGCCGAGAGCCATAGGAAGCCGCTAGCTTGCTTGGAGATCCAGGACTCCGGGAGGAGAGAGCGTTCAGGAACCGCCATGGCTCAGATCCTACCGATTCGTTTTCAGGAGCACCTGCAGGTACGCCGCAATGAAACATTAGAGTGATGCCGTTAAACTACCGGCGGAACTTACTGACCGGTTTTAAGCCGCTTTCACACCGGACGCGAAACGAATTTTTCGCACGACAGATTACATTCAAAGTCAATGCAAACACGCGAATACATGGGTTGACTTTGAATGTAATCTGTCGTGCGAAAAATTCGTTTCGCGTCCGGTGTGAAAGAGGCTTTTACTCTAATTCCTCCGGTGTTGGGAAAATGATCTCGCTAGCATTGGCGGACGAGCTAACGTTAGCTTTTTTTTCACTAATTTGTGACTGAGCGTTATCTGAAGCGAATGAATGACCCTCTCCCTTGGTATAACTGTAGCTTTCGCTAATGTTATTTAGCCGGCTAACTAGGCTAGACTGCGCCGGGCATCAGAGCATTAACATTAGAGCACTAAAATGCTCGAAAATATTGCATTCAGAATCACCAGTCATCCGGCATCTTGCCGTTTAGCGAAACCAGGTTAGCAGGTGAACTTGTATCTGAGTTGCCACGGTCGCTCTCTGCGTTCAGTTTCCCTCACTTGGATTTTATTGATTTTATGTCTTAGCCTTTGCTTATACTGTTAAAGTTACTGAAATTGAACTTTATCATGCTTGCCAGGGATGATCAGCCTGCTATGCTATTTTGCTTGCTAACCCATGTAGCTAATGCCACAGGCCGGAATATTTAGCTGCGTTTATGAATGTGTTTGCTAGGTATCTTGTTAGCCTTACACTCTGGTAACATTTGCTAGCTTGCTAACATTATCGTTACTTGCTAAAATACACTAAGTAGGAATGAAATTGCCCGTTTAAAGTAGCCAGTAGCGAGGTGAGCTACGTTTGGTTGTCTGGCTAGCTGGCTTGCTAATTATCTGGCGCTAAATTGCAGCTACCGTTATGTTATCACTGCGTTGCATCTGCGTGTGAAATGTCTCCTAGCGGTCCGGCACAAACCCGCTTATTTTTCCTGCTAGCGACCGTTATCTGACATCGGTGTTAAACGCGGACCGGTTGGTATATTTGCTTTCAAGCTTGAGAATTGGAAGCCAGCTCCCTCCTATTTATTTTTTGTTATTTTTGACTGTAGAAACTCATACGCGAGCAACATTATTATCTGACACGTAGTAAATATAATTTATTCATATGTGACGTAGTTGTTCCCATTAATTTAGCCTACAAATAACCTGTCTGACATGCACTGGTGATGCCAGCCACTTAAGTCAGTAATGTTTTAGTTGTGGAATTAGAACTGGTTAGCCAAAATTTTTGAATTCTGTTCAATTCCATCCTGTTATCTGTGAATTGCTGTACCACAGTTATATCCAGAATTGCGTAGCTGTACTAGCGATAATTGGGGGGCTTCCACAGAAATGATGGAAGCTGAACTGATCTTTGGGTGTTCTGCTTCTGTCGCCATAGTCGTATTTATCTGGAATCGCCGATAAGAAATACATGGACCATTTCTAACTGTAAGTTGTGAACTGTGGACATGATGTACGTGTCCCCAGAAAACATCCGTCTGGCTGAGTTTTCTTTACAAGTAGGCTGACACCAAATACCATCTGCTAAATTTTTTATGTGGCAGTGTCATCCATACAAATGTGAGCATCGACATTGCGGCAATGTTGTTCAATGGGAGGTTGCTCTTTGAGACCTGAACCAAACTCATTGTCTGAAATGAAAGTGATTTCCTCAGAAAACAGGCTGATCAAAGTGTGGCTGTATGATGATGTTAAACACCACTGAGTGGCAATACCAATGGCCATCTTCCTTCAATTACCTTTGTTAATGTATCAAACTCATTTAAACTGACATTCTGAACCTATTTTAGACATTTCCCTTGATTAATAGGGATGTCAGTAATGTAAATGATTAGTTGGCATGTAACTAATTGCATAGCTAGCTTCTTTCTCTGGTTGGTTCATAAAAAAATGATCAATTTAATCTATAAACAGCAGTTTTAATTATTATGCATAGACAAGGAAAAATATTTGCTAACTGGCTCCAGCACAATCTGCCCTAAAGACTAAGGCCGCATTTACGCTGCCTAGTGAATGTGCCCCAGTAACAATTTTTTGATCACAAGACACCGATCGGGTAGGTATTATGAACGTGTAAACTAGAAAAAAGCGCATAGAATCGAATACTGTCAGATCCATTTCGAGCCTCAGTCATATGGGGAATTAAATTGGATATCTGCCAATGCGGTTGTCATCTAAATGGTCTAATCGGATATTTCCGGTCAAATTTGATCTGCTTGTCATTGCTCATTTGACTGTCTTTTGGTTTTTTTGCATTGTAATGACATGGAACCTTTCTTCCGCATGCCCAACTGGCACAAATACTGTCACACTGTGTCCTGTAGCAGCAGCCTAATTATTGCTTCATGCACTCAGGCTGCAATTAGGGCTCTCCTCTAGTATTTCGCTGACTGTAAAGACGCTTCTGAAAGCCGCTTTTTTGTCCGTTGCAAATAACAGTAAAGTGCCACCTGGTTGTTCGCTTTCGTTTCGGTTACCAAACTCTTGTATACATATTCGGGTCGTCTCAAGTTTTTGGCAAGTGTTGGCACCCAGGTGTCAGTTATGGGTCACTTTTAAAAGTGGATGCAAATAGGCGGTTATGAAAATCAGATTTAGGCAAAAATTGGAGCTGGGCATCAAGACCTGAGTTGTAAATTCGGCCTGAGACACGGTGTTTGGGAAGCAACTTTAAGTAAACGAATTATATCCCCCCCCCCGAAGGGAGGGGGGACGTAATGTCTTTGTCTGGTTTTCTGTGTGCGTGCGCGTCCGTGTCAGCGTTCCCACCATTACCATACCATAACTCAGGAACTGTTTGATGTACAACCCCAATTCTGAAATAGTTGGGACGAAGTGTAAATTGTGAATAAAATCAAAATGCAGTAACTTTCAGATCACATGAACCAATATATTATTTACAATAGAACTTGGATAACATTTGAAATGTAGAAACTGAGAGATTTTACATTTTTATCCACAAAATGAGCTTATTTCACATTTGCTGGCTGCAACAGGTCTCAAAAAAGTTGGAACACAGGCATAAAAGGGCTGAAAAAGCAATTAATATATAAGGGAATCAGCTGAAAGAACATTTAGCAAGTTATTAAGTTAACTGGCATCAGCTGTGTAACATGATTGGCTATGAAAGGGATGCCTTAGAGAGGCTGAGTCTCTCAGAAGTAACGATGGCCAGAGGCTCTCCAACCTGTGAAGGCTTGCGTAAAAAAATTGTGGAAAACTTTAAAAACAATGTTCCTCAATGTCAAATTGCAAAGGCTTTGAAGGTCTCATCATCGACAGTGCATAACATCATCAAAAGATTAAGAGAAACTGGAAAAATCTCTGTGCATGAGGGACAAGGCCGAAGACCTTTACTGGATGCCCATGATCTTCGGGCCCTCAGACGCCACTGCATCACTCACTGGCATGATTCTGTCATTGACATTACTAAATGGGCCCAGGAATACTTCAAGAAACCACTGTCTATAAACACAGTCCGCCGTGCCATCCACAGATGCCACCTAAAACTCTATCATTCAAAAAGAAAGCCATTGTTGAGCATGATCCAGAAGCGCCGCCGTGTTCTGTGGGCCAAGGCTCATTTAAAATGGACTGTAGCAAAGTGTCTTGTGGTCAGACGAGTCCAAATTTGACATTCTTGTTGGGAATCGTAGGCGTCGTGTCCTCCGGACTAAAGAGGAGAAAGACCACCCCTCCTGTTATCAGCGTTGAGTTCAAAAGCCAGCATCTCTGATGGTATGGGGTTGCATTAGTGCATATGGTGCGGGACACTTGCATGTTTTTAAAAAGCAACATGAATGCTGAAAGGTATATAAAGGTTTTAGAGCAACATATGCTCCCCTCCAGACGACATCTATTCCAGGGAAGGCCTTGTCTATTTCCAGGACAATGCAAAACCACATGCTGGAGCTATTACAACAGCATGAATCCATAGTAGAAGAGTCCATGTGCTGAACTGGCCTGCCTGCAGTCCTGATCTTTCACCGATTGAGAACATTTGCTGCGTAATTTAAAAAAAAAGTCCGTCAAAGGAGACCCAAAACTCTCCAGCAGCTGGAAGCCTGAATTAAACAAGAGTGGGATCAAATTCCAATGGCTAAACTCAAGAGACTTGTCTCCTCAATCCCTAGACGCCTCCACTCTGTGTTAAAAAGAAGAAGGATGCTGCACCATGGTAAACAGGCCCCTGACCCAACTTTTTTGAGACCTGTAATAGCCATCAAATTTGAAATGAGCTCATTTTGTATAAAAAATTGTAAAATTTCTCAGTTTAAACATTTGCTATGTTATCTCTGTTCTATTGTGAATAGAATACTGGCTGGTGTGATTTGAAAGTCATTGCATTTTGATTTTATTCACAATTTACACTTTGTCCCAACTATTTCGGAATTTGGGTTGTATTTCCATGAAAATTTGTGCACATTTGCATCAGGTCGTGCAGATGTGCCTTCTGCTATTTTGAGGTTATTTACCTTTCTAGTTTCTTCCTAAATGTCTGTGAACGTCAGTGAGGGGCGGCTTGTTTGGGGTGGGGGGAGACATTTGTTTTTCTGCCTCAAAAACACTCCCCAGTTACCATTTAGCTTAGATAAATTACAAACTTGCTTGCTAGCTACTGTAACTTTGCTAGCTACATGTTAACTAGTTGGATAACTTGCATCAAGCTCAACTTCAGTCGTAATATTGGTTGGATATATGACTGAATTAATTGGCAGGTGGCAAAGATCACCAGTTAACTGAAGATAAATTGATCATGTAATACTGGGAGGTAATGGGGAATGATGATTGCTTGTCATAGATGATCTTATGACAGGGATCTCTGACCCTGTTCCTGGAGAGCTACCATCCTGAAACAGGTTTTCATTCCAACCAAAGCAAAGCAGACCTAATTTCTCAGTTGTAGATTTCGATGAGCTGCAAAATGGCCAAATCAGATGTGCTAAATTGTGGGTTGAGAAAAAACCCAATGGATAGTCTGTCTCAAAGAATGGGGTTGAAGACCCCTGTCCTATGAAGATTGATTTTAACTGGAAATTTTTTGCAATTACAGGAACATTGCTCACGTTTAAATGTAATGCTATGGTTTTGGCCCATGAGATTGTTTGGTCTTGAGATGATCTTTGCGCTTCCCATATAGAGTTCTTTTTTTTTTTTTTTTTTTTTTTTTGCCATTTGAGTCTGTCCGTGTGGTTGCTGTCAAAGTCTCTATTCTGCTTTTGTTTCCTGTCGCATCAAGGAGTTTTGCAGCTTGCAGCAACAGAAATGGGCACAGATCTTTAGAAGTGGGGTTGAGTGTGTCATGTGGTCTTGGGTTGAGTAGGACAAAAGTACTGATGAGCCTATGTAGTGTATTTGCATATCAGCTTCATAGTTTTTTTTTTCTTCTCTTCTGTTGATCCCTGCAGCATTTGCACTCATCTCTTCAGCAAGCACAGTGTTGCAGTAGTGTGGCCTGGTTGGAATGCTTGTCTATATCAGCAGTCAAGCAGGCATACTGACAGGCCCTCTGGACATTGCAATTATATGATCTTGCATTGTCATATACAGGTCACTGTACATGCCGCTACTTGACATTGGAAGTATTTAGCCTCAGTATACTATGTTTTCCATGTGGAAATTCAGTGAGTAACTTGACTGAAACAGTTGAAAATATCCTTGTGTTTCCTGTGAGTAATAAAAAAAGTATTGGGTCTGTGTTTTGATTTGGTTCTGTTTTCTATTTTGTTTGAGGCATTGCATCTGTTTTTTAAATTTATGATCCCACTTTGCCATGTGTGATTCTCTATTTTTGAAATTATGGGTGTGTTTTATAAATCGGCTTATATGGAGCTAAATTTGCTTTTTGGCAGTCTGTCTTTGTGCGTTTATCCTTTTTTTTTCTCAGTGCAGCAATTGCCCATCACCAGAAGGTACTGTATGTGAAGGGAAAACGTAGCTTCTTTGGCTTATTGTTTATGTCCCATTCAGTATTTGATTATGTAGTAATTCTGCCGGCTAATAATTGAGATGAGAGAAATGCAGGCCTGGGGAATATCACCAGTGAAGTACTCAATAGTGCACTCTTATAATCACTCTATAAAGAGTGATTAAAAAAAATGCATGTATACCTTGGGCTGATTCTGTTACTGTGCATTCTGAAAATGCACATAAAACTGGAGTAGAGGGAGTCACGAATTTAGTTTGACTTGCATGTCATTGCATGCAGTACTATTTGCAAAACATATGTCATGTTTTGTATGGTGTACTAAATTCTATTTGTAAATATTCATTAGGGGTGTTTCATGTTACGGTATGTGCCCCAGTTTTGAAGTCACAGTTCGGTATGTTTTCGGTACAGGGGGGAAAAAGAAAAGCAAAACTTAAAATAGCTTTTTCTTTATTATGAAGTTGTAAATAAAAACATGTAAGGCAGTGTTTTACATGCCAAAGGCTACTGAATAGTAGCTAATTGGCCATACTGCTAAATGGTGGCAAATTGGTCATAATTTCCTGAACAATGGAAGGCGCATTTTCGAATAATAATTATTGCAAAAAAAATGTGTCAATATTGCTGTAACTTACTAACAAAACATATGAAATTAAGAAATATAATAAAGTTAAGATCCATTTGAGTGCAAGAAGTAGAAAATTGTGCTCATCGTCAGCAGCTTTTAGCCTCTCAGAGATTCAGTGGAACAGTCCTGGGCCAGCTTGAATTCATCACGTTTGCATATTTTCTTTCTTCCTTCACACTTCTGCAGCTAAGAGGGATAAAAACGTATCGCAGTCTGGCCAAGCAAACCATCAGTGCCTCTGTACACACAGTCATCTATACACAATCTAAGAGTTAACTGTGCTTTGGTGTCAGAATGTTGTTGTCACAGGCCACTAAACCACTGTGGCTAATTGACCATAATTTCCTGAACAGTGGAAGGCCCATGTCTTTCTTTCCGAAATCAAAACATGCAAAAGTCTGCAAAGGTTTTGTCTTTGTATCTGTGATATTCACACCTGGATGACGTAAATGAGTCAACATATTTGACGCTCTGCCAGCGACATTGTTAAACTGAAATCGCATGTCGGTATTTTGTGAACAGCTAACCTGGGGTATGTTTCGTTAAAGCTCAGTTGCGTATTGTGTTAGCTCTGGTTCAAACTATGTAGCCAAGTGTCAAACATAGTTGGCAACTAAGCTTTTAGGAAACGGACCCCCGAAGGATAGGGGTGGGTTTTCAAGCTCTGGCTTTTGCATTTGCGTTCGCCGTGGCATATTACTGACGAGGCTGATAGGTGTTAGTGCTAATGCGCTCAACTCACTGTTAGCTTAGCTGAGTCAAGTGCTAGCGTTGCTTCAACGACTTTTGGCTGTCCCTTACTGGGAGGAAGACTTGGAGTAGTGAATTTAATAAGTTTCACGCACAATTTTAGTACTGCGTGGTATCGTCTTTTGAAAGCTGGATCATTTTGGTTCATACACGGACCCAGCCGAACGGTTCAGTACGAATACGTATTCTGTCACAGCCCTATTATTCATCTACTCTGCCATTCAGACGTGCAACACATTCCAAAAGAAGTTGGGACGTAGCAATTTGGGACTAGTAAAAAGGTAAAAAGTCTGTGTAATGACATTATTATCCCCCGCCACACGAAGTGGCTGGGGGATATTGATTTGACCTCCGTCCGTCGTCCGTCCGTGCGTCCTTCCGTCCGTCCGTCCGTGCGTCCGTCCGGGATAAAGGAGAACAACTTTTCACAGGAAATATTCGAGATAGGATAACCAAATTTGGCATATAGGTTCAGACCATGAAGGCCTTGATTGAGTTCGAAAATGAGACCAGCGCGATTATTTTTTTCCTGAGTTATTGCCCTTGATTCGCATTTTTGAACTCTGACTACGGTGTCTATAAAGGAGAACAACTTTTCACAAGAAATATTCCAGATAGGATAACCAAATTTGGTGTGTAGCTTAAGACCATAAAGACCTTGATCGAGTTCGAAAAATGAGACCGCAGCGTGATTATTTCCCCGGAGTTATTGCCCTTGATTCACTTTTTTCAACTCTGTTCACGGTATATGTAAAGGGGAACTACTACGGGAAATATTCCAGATAGGATAACCAAATTTGGTGTGTAGCTTAAGACCATAAAGACCCTGATGGAGTTCGAAAATAAGAAGCACACTATTATTTTTCCCACAGTTATTGCCCTTGTGGCACTTCTGGGAGCCTCTGTTCATAGTATCTCTAAAGAAGACATTTTGGCGGGGGATGTTGTTGACCATGTCTACTTGTTTGAAATGGCTGATGTCAGCAAGTGATTTTAATCATGATTTGGTACAAAAGCTGCATCCAAAAAAGTCCTAGGATGCGTTCAAATACCCATACATGTTTACTACACGGTAATATGTTGCAAAATCTGGAGTATGTTTGAAACCTCTGTATGGATGATTCTGTATGCAAATGATACTCAGATGACCTACTAAATTCAGCTGAATTCTGCTGCATGCAACTGATGGACACCGTGCTACCCGGTAAGGCCACTTAGCACTGAGATGACAAGCAGTTCTCGTGAAGATGGAGGAAGAGATGGCTCTCTGTAGAAAACAATACATGAAATGGATAAGTTATAAAATTAACTGAAACACTGCTTTGGCCTGTATTTTAAAAAAATTGTATAAGTGACACCATTTCTGAGGCAAGTTTGTGTCCTTAAATATTTGCTGGGGAAGGTTATGCAGTTTCATGAGTAAACGGGGTCAGGAGATCGGTGAGAGGGCGGTTGTAGAGTATGTTTTTAATTTGTGCCTCTAGTGCTGATTCATACGAATTGTACCTACGACATTGATAGTTGAGTAGTTGGAATGAAACCAAATTCTGTAAGTTCATTTGTAGTATGGGAATTCAGATGACACTATCATTTATCTACACTTAACAAAAATATAATCGCCCCATGTAAATTATTTATGTAACATGAAATGTGTTACGCTAAATGAGCTGATGATGTCTTAATTGTGCAAAATGGTTATTTGTCTTGATTTGTATACAACATTTGTGTTCATCTCTGCCAGTGAGCACTTGCTCAGTGATGCTTTGATTCCACCCACAACACAGGTGTGGCATGTGCAGCGCTGCTCAAACAGCGTGGACAGAACTCAGACACTCCCTAAAACTGGGGACAATAAAAGGCCACCCCAAAATGTCAAATTTCATCAAAAGTCACCATACCACAAATGTTGCAAATCATGCGGGAACGCGCCATAGGAATGCTGGATGCAGGAATGTCCACCAGAGCGGTTGCTGCACAGCTGAATGCTCACTATCGGACAATTGGGCGTTTAAGAGTTTGTTTTAGACAGACTGGCAGTGCAGCAAATCAACCTCACCCTCGTCGTCCACGTGTGACCACACAAGCACAAGATCGTCACATCCGGCTTCTCCACTTGTGTGATTGCCTCAGACCAGCAACATGCACAGCAGATGAAACAGTTGGTCTGCACAACAGACGTACCACACCTCAAACTGTCCAGAACCGCCTGAGAGAAGCGAACCTACACGCCCGTCGTCTTCATCGTGATCCCAACCGTGTCTACGAGTATCCTTGATTGCCATACGGCACTATCTTGCTTTAGTGAACAGTAATCTGTTGCGTATTGAACAATAAAATGAATTGTGTATGACTTGATGTATTGTAAAACCCTGAATGCTAATTAAAGTTTAAAAGTGTCAAATGGGGCGTTTATATTTTTGTTAAGTGTATAAATGATATAGCCACATGGGCTCCGAAGGATTATTACGGCAAACCTTTGTCAAGTATTAAAATATGTATTTGGGCCTTCATCCTCAAATGCAAGTTCAAACTTTACTGAGCAAGAAGGAAGACTCGTGAACAGCATCTTGAGGTGCCTTCAAGGCTTCAACTTCTGTTGGCTCGGAGGCATTCTTTATGGACCATCACACAGTAGAAATTGATGCAGATAGTGGTTTAGCACCTAGGCAATTTTCAGTAATTCATCTTTCTCAAACACCTGTGCAACATATGTTTGCTTAAGATTTTTTTTAAAGACATTGCCCATGCCTGAAGCTGGTAGGATGCATTTTAGCTCCCTTTATTGAAGGTGTGTGCTTAAAAAATATCTGATCAAACATTTAATAAACATCTGTCTTAATAAAAGTGGTGTTAAGTTGCCCATCCACTGTTCATTTGACAGGGGTTTATTTACGCGTGGAATACATTCATAATCTGATGGCTATGTTGCTTTTATAACCAGATTGCACGACCAGACGATTAGCAAAAACACAGTAATAAACTTGTGACACGTTTCTCATCATATATGCAGTCCAGGACTACGCTTCTATGATAATATCATGTAAATATGATTGTCAGCATTATGTTTGCACTGCAATTTAGTGAAAGTGGATGGGTGTGAAAAAATGCTGGGAAAAAGTGGACTGCTGGCCATGCGGATGACGGGGGGATGTGTAAAAGCTGCAGTCCGCTGACAATGGGCACCAAACGGAAGCGCACAGCACTTCAAGTACACAACACGCGCACTCCGCGCTCCCGTTTGATTGGCCCATGACCCTGGAAATGCTAACGGGCATTCTGTGCCCTGGTTTGATCAGCCTTTTTCTCCGTGTCATTGCATGTCACTGAGAGAAAACTGGGTCAAAAGTTAGTATTGGCACCCTGCGAATCCTGCGAACTCCAGAATCTAGTCTCCATCTTTAAAAGTCACCGGGGACTTTGTAAACCTGTCACCTTTCTCTCAGGTCACGCTGGTTTTGGTCATGGTGGGCCAATGAAAGTGATGAGTTACGTGCTGAGACAATGGGAGGCTTCCTGTGAGGGCCTGATGCCTGGAAACTCTATAGCATCAGCACTCCATATCCTTCCTTATGCCGTCAGCTATAAGCTGACACAGGGAACATTCTATCGGAGCAAAGGAGGTCAGTTGAGTGATGAGTCTTTGTACACTGCTGGTGCAAAAGCCATATGGAGTTATTTCATTGTATTATAAATAAGACGTTCTGCGAGAATGATTTGCTTGCAGAGCTAGGAAAATGCTTCCTAGTAATTTTTTTTTTTTATTTGTGTATGGAGTCTATTCAAGAAATGATCAACTTGCATAATTTTTTTTTTTTTTAACTCTGCCAACTTGCAGTTCATTTTTGCTCCACCCAGTTCGAGCCTCATTGAATTTCCATTAGTTAGATTCAGGATGATTGTAAAATAACTCCATTGTTGGCTGAATTTTAACCGGTCTCATTTATAACCCAGAGAAGTCTGGAGAGTTTATTCATGATGATGGCACGAGTGAATCTTTTTTAGTCTCGGAGTTGTTGTGGTCCTCGTGTATTTAATGCACGCATCCTTTCTCTCTACCACCTCTCAATTTGTGCTCAAATTGGCAGTTGTGTTCAGGTGTATAACATAGTCCTCATAGTTTTGCTTTTCTCATGAGAAAAGAAATTGTTTTTGGCTCAGCTCCCATCAGCGTTGGCGTTCCTAAAGTGTCTCTGGATCATAACTCAGAAACTGCTCAATATTTCTTTACCAAATTTTGTAGTTGCATTGATCTGCTACTAAACTGGTGCCTTTTGGCATGTTTTTGGGGAGAAATGATTGTTTTACATGTAAAAATGTGCCAGTTCTGGTGTGGGTGGGGAGGGAGAACCGGTTAAATACTCAGCCATTAAAATTGGCCTCTGAAACAAAATAAATTCACATGTGGCTTACTGCAGCTACTGCAGCAATACCTGCATACTTGCCTGGTATACTGTGTATAAAGAAGTGTGTAGAGCGAGTGATTCCCTAAAGCCAGTGACTCAAACGGCTACAATGATGCATAAGCATGATCAACACTTTTAATGTCAATAGTTCTGGCAAATATGTGTAAATTAATGTGGCTTTAATTTATGCATTGTACTGAACTATATTTAGTGGACATGTAACCAGTTTTGTGTGGTGGGTATTTTGCTACATAACAGCTGTCATGCATCATGTCTTTGGAAGCCTCACTGTGTCACCGTGACCTTTAACCTTTTTCTACAGGAGGCTTTGAAATTATCTTAGGCTTTATAAGCCTGATGAATATTATTATTAACCCTTAAAGCGCTAAATGCAGCAATTGTTACTCAGTGATGTAAGATATCAAAATCAAAGCTGCGAAAACCTATCATGTGGCAACTTGTTTGAAAGAGCTCCCGGAGGGCCACATGATGGGTTTTCAACAGCACAAGATCATTTACTTATCATTTTTTTTGAAAATTTATTTCTGCGCTCCATGGTTTTAGGGAAGTGTTTTATTTCACACACTGATGAACAGTGACAAGCTGTTCTTGCTTTGCAGTTTGTATTATTTTTTGATAGCATTGCTGTTAAAACCAAACTCCCATTTTGCAATATCAGTGGTCTCCGTGGCAGTACAGTGTGCAGACATTCTGCTCAATTCTGCCCTTCTGCCCTCCTTCCACTTTATTCCAGTGTATCAAAGCTTGCATCACCTCAGCCAAGGCAGGTCATGGCCTCTGTTGGCGATATCTGACATTTTACTGACTGAGATTCAGAAGCGGCACTCCCCCATTCCACTTATGACCTGCATCATTGGCAGGAGTGAGAATCCCATCAGTGTCAGTGAATGTACCTCATCATTCTTGTTTGGGGGGGGGGCAAACGTACAAATGCCCTGAGATTTCCTGAGGGTAGGAGCCTGATGCTCAGTTTTTAAGCCGGGACTTGTTCTTACCTGCCTCTTCTCCCCCCCCTTTCGTTTGCCGTGCAGCTCCAGAACTTGGGAATCAACCCGGCCAACATTGGTTTCAGCACGCTGACCATGGAGTCGGACAAATTTATCTGCATCCGGGAGAAGGTAGGGGAACAGGCACAGGTGGTGATCATCGACATGAACGACCCCAACAACCCCATCCGCCGGCCCATCTCCGCCGACAGCGCCATCATGAACCCCGCCAGCAAGGTCATAGCACTGAAAGGTAGGGCTGCCTCTGTGGTGCCAAATCAGGGCTGACGTTACCGGTCTTGGCTGTATAACCATTGACATTATGCTCTCAAAGTATTTGAGCTGTGTTGAAATGTAAGGGGCGGCAATTCCGAATTGAGCCACTCACGCTTTTTTATGGTATTAATATGCATCTGAACCTAGTATGAAGTTCATCCCCTTGTCATTGTGTTAGTGTCCAGATAATTACAGACTGTGCCATTTGTGATTAATTTTTGTTATTGTTAATCTTTTCACTGTTAACTACGGCCCTGTTTCCAAAAAACTTGGGATGCTGTGCAAAATGTACATAAAAACGGAATGCAATGATTTTCCATCTTGCAAATTCTACATTCAATTGATAGTAGCACAAAGACAACATATCAGGTGTTGAAACTGAGACATTTTATCGTTTTGTGAAAAATACCCGCTGAATTTGAATTTGATGCTAACACGTTTTGAAAGATTTGGGATGGTGGCATGTTTACCACTGTGCTGCCTTTTGTTTTGACAACACTAATGCTGCGTTTCCATCAAGCGGAACGGTTCGCTTCAGTACAGGTCGTGTCACATTTCAGAGAGTTTCCATTACAAAAGTTGTGGATGGTGCCTTTGGAACCGTTCCTAACCATTCCCATTTTTCGTCACCCCTCCAGTTGGGGTACCAAGGGTTACCATCTGATACTAATGAGGTGGAGCTAAAACACGCCTTCTGTATTGGTCGGGAATCGTCATCACTGCCGTCTGTTGATTGGCCAACATAATCGTCACTCTAGCGCGACTTCCATAATAAAACGGTAGGAAAACACCCATCTCGCCTACCGTTTTGAGAAAAAAATTTTTGGAAATGTCTGTTTGCAACAACGCACCATGGAGCAATGAGGAGGTGCAGATGTATATTTCATGCATTTAAATTTAGTCAATTTAAAATGCGTATAGCCATTATTATGCAAACTAATTTGGCTGGAGTTGCACCGCGAGCATTTAGCTTGTAAAACCTTATAAAAAGGTTTCCAGCTAAAGCCGCTTTCACACCGGATGCGAAACAAATTTTTCGCACAACAGATTACATTCAATGTCAATGCGTTTCGCGTGTATTTGCGTGTTTGCATTGCATTTTACCATCCGGTAAAATAAAACCCACCTACATTTAAGAGTACGGTCTGCAGTGGAAACGCAAACCAGATCTAGGGGTTTGGTACCAAAAGTATGGTTTCAAGGGTACTATACCAAAAGTACTCCAATGGAAACGCAGCCTAAGTGTTTGGGAGCTGAGGTCACCAACTGCTGTAGTGATGAAAGCAAGATGTTTTCCCATTCAAGCTTGATGCAGGATTTCAGCTGCCCAACATTACATGGCCTCCTTTGCCATAGTTTTTGTTTCATAATGTGCCAAATATTTTCAGTGGGTGACAGAACTGGACTGCAGGTAGGCCAATTTAGCACCCAGACTCTTTACAGGGTCATGTTGTTGCAAGCTATGCAGAATGTGGTGTTTGGCACGGTCTTGCTGAAATGAGCAAATTCTGCCCTGAAAAAGACATGTGGATGGTATTATGTGGTGCTTCAAAGCCCTGTATATATCCTTTAGCATTCATGGTGTCTTCACAGGTGTGCAAGTTACCTAGGCCAAGTCCACTAATGCACCCCCATACTATCATTGGTGCTGGCTTTTGAACTGTGTGCTAATAACAAGCTGGATGGTCCCCCTCTTAACCTTGGAGGATGCTGGTGTCCATGATTTCCAAAAAGAATTTCACTTCTTGATTGATCAGACCACAGGACAGTTTCCCACTTTACCTGAGGCAATCTTAAATGTGCTTTTGCCCAGAGGTAGGGGTAGCGTTTGGTTTTATCTTTAAATGCCGGTAGACTTCTAACTTGCATTTGTGGATGGAGCAATGAACTAAGTTCTCAGATAATAGTTTTCAGAGGTGTTCCTGCGCCCATGCAATGGTTTATCCAACTGAATCCTGTCTCTCTGCAATGGATTGCCACCTGAGGGCTCAGAGATCACTGCCATGGGGACCCGCCTGGATGACATCACGAAAAACGTGAATAATCGTCACGTGATGCGGATGTCGGGCAAGCACCGGGCATCTGCCATAGAGAACCATTGAAAACGAGACGCACTGAACTGCTTGTTATTCGTTTATTCTCCATGGAATGAAGTGGAAATGTGTGCTCAGAGGTAGTTTAAAAATAGAATTGCTCCTCCCAAGGCATATATTGATGAATATTAACTGTTAACACTAAATGAATGGGCGAATGACTAGCGGTAAATTTAGTCACACTCCTCCCTTTCTCCCCTGTCCCGGGCTGCGATTTACGCCCAGGTAACCTGGTTAACCTGCTGCCTTCTGATACTTATGAAGACCCATCAGCTGCGATAGGTGTACAAAACTCCTTTTGTAGTCTTCAAAAGCTTTGTTCCCTTACCTAGCATTATTCTTGAACATTAACATATTTTCCATACACTGCGAGGTTTGAAATCAGTGGTATCGCATCACATGTGCGATCTAAAAATGCCTACCTTCGAACCAAAATGAACAATACCGGAAAAATGAATCGCAGCCGCTGCGAAAGAAAATCCTAACAACATAAGTGGAATGACTTCAAATTCTAGCATGTAATCATACAACTAGTGTATTATCAAGTAGGTTAACGAACTGTTACCAAGCTTGCCTGCTGTTACAAACCTGTCACTGGGGTCACAAATTAAAGTATGAATAAGAAGTCTCCCCCGTTATCCTGCCGTGATTCAAGCATTGAACACGTTGCTTTTGCATTTCTGCAGCTGGCTAAGCGCAAATGAAAAAAGGGTTGTTATTGTCGCAGTTTGTGTTATCTGGACTGCCCCTTATCTGTGTTTCCCCGTTAGCTGTCGATGGTTTGAGCCGTTGTTGCTATTGCTCGGTCTGCTCTGCCAAGCCAGGAATGCGTTTCTCGAAAGAACAGGTGCGAACTTTACATAGTTGGACCCATTGACAGTGAATGGACGAACTACGGAAGTTGCTAGCGTAGTTAAAAAAACTATGCTTTTGGGAAACGCACCCCAGGTCCCCATTGTCAACACAAGTTGGATCTAAAATAAAAGTTGATAAAATCGCCTAAAAAACCTACTTTTCCTAACTCGGCACATTGCCTCCTGTTATTCGCTTGCCGGACTTTTGGGTTCGGAGAGTGACGTTCACCTTAAGTACAGGCTATTTTTAGATATCGGGCGGGTCCCCATTCAGTATTGGTTTTTGGCCTTGTCCCTTGTGTGCAGAGATTTCTCTGGATTCTCTGAATTTTTTAATGATAATCTGTTTAGTAGATGACGAAATCCTCAAATTCTTTGCTATTTTACGCTGTGAAGTGTTATTCATAAATTGTTATTCAGCCCTTGCCATCTTCCGAAAGACTCAGGCTCTCTAGGATGTTCTTTACTCTTCATGTTACTGACCAGTTGCTGGTTAGATAGGATAAGATGCACTTTATTGAACCCTGTGGGGTAATTTGTCCTCTGCATTTGACCCATCCTATAGTTAGGAGCAGTGGGCAGCTACAGAGAAGCGGCCAGGGTTCAACTCCAGTTCTAAAGCCAGTTCCTTGGTCAGGGGTACTGGCAGGAGTGTTCCTATGAGGCATGTTTTTGTGGGGGGGGAAACCGGAGTACCCGGAGAAAACCCACACAAACACGGGGAGAACACGCAAACTCCACACAGAAAGGCCCCAGGCTGGATTCAAACCCAGCCCTAACCACTATGCCACCGTGCCGCCCCATTAACCTAAATAGCTGTTCGGTGTTTCACCAGGCATATTTTGTCAGCATTCCAATTTTTTTTTTTGACATGTTTCTGGCTTCAAATTCAAAATGAGGAGGTATTTTTCAAATAACAATTAAGGTTCTCAGTTTAAACACCCGATATTTTGTCTTTGTTTACAGTTGAATACAGTGTTGAAATGATTTGCAAATCATTGCATTCTGTTTTTATGTGCATTTAACATAACACCCCAATTTTTTTTTTTTTTAAATGGGGTAGCCCAAATTTGTTACCTGGGCTATTGCTATTAACAACTATGGGAAATTTGTGATTTTGTTTTAGCGGAGTGTATTGTTTTTGCTAACATTTTCTAGTGCTGACTATGAAGTGGTTTAATTTTATTTAGGCTAAATGAGGTTCCAGTTTTGTCACCCATGGGTGCATGGAGAGCTATTTATACTTAGTTTTTTATACTTGTTTTATAAAGTAGTTTTTATTGGCCAGTATGTGTCTTGCAAACCATACATAAAAATTTTAGTAGGAGAGCATGAATGCAGTTGCTGTCCTGCTGTCATAATTGCCTTGTCTTTTTGTTTTTGTTTGTTTCTTTACTGCTTACTTATGTGTTTGCAGACGGTGAGTTAAATTTATCTATCATGAATTGTGTTAGCTATAATCCTGTTTTAAATACTTTCATTTAACATTCATGCTTATTAAGGATATGCAATGGAGCATAGGTTTGAATAAAGGAAAATGGAGGAATAGCAGATTTTGGCTGGTCACGAAAGTTTGCACCTTAGACAAGGTTCTTTTATGTCATTATTTTTATTTTCCGCCACAAAGCGTGACAGAGAATATTGGTTTGGGGACCGTCTGTCTGTCCGTCCATCCGTCCATGCGTGCATCTATTAGTTTAGGCCACAGTGGGGACAAGATTTCTCAGAAATTATTATACCTTGATGCATGAAATTTTGTATACTTAATAAGCTACTCCTGATCTACGTTCAGTTCGAAAATGGATGTCGTGGCATTTTTTTTTTTGTTATGGCCCTTGATCGTGGCGGTGGATAGTGAAACACTGTCGTCTTGTTCTGTTTGGCTTTGGAATTTCTGTTTGCGAACACTTGAAATTCTGTAATCTAAAGTGGTAATACTGTCCGACTGCATTTTTAGCGACTCTACCATTCTTCGCTGATTTTGCTGATTGGTGCCCTGTTTGCCGAAAATAGCTGGCCGGGCTGCACAGTACTGTCTCTTAATTGCATAGGTCGAAGGGAAGCTGCAACTTAATGTTATTTGAGTGTTGAGCATTCTGTTTTTCATTTAATGAAATCCTTTAGATCAAGTAGCCTCTGGAAAAGGGTGCCTAATTTTGGCTGCGCAGCATGATTCAGCTTTCACACTTCATTAACGGACTTCTGATTCCGAGGTTGATTCTTATATAATGGGTCATTCTGTATGAACTGAACCAGAGGTCCTATGATGACTGACTCAAATTTGGCTCAAAAAATTGTGGGAGTGCCCCTGCAGATGTGGTGAACAGATACAAAATTTTTGGCTTCAACTCCCAAAGGTTTGCCCCTCCAACAATGGGGGGGGAGGGCATATCTACTTTTTTTTTTTTTTTTTTTTTTTTAAACAAATTTTCATTTCTAGGGGGTTTGGGGGTTAATGTCTTGGAAATAAAAACAGAGCTGTGGGCTGAGCTTTGCTAGTCAGGGTAATTGGGGTCCAAGCTTGCAGAATCTGCCATCAAAATTAGTCTAACTCTTCTCATTTCAGTGTTATTGGCCTCTCGAATATGAATCTTTTTATGGGCAGAAATCAAAAATTCAATTTTCAAGGACCATCTGTCAGCCCATGATGAATTACAGGGGGTTAATGATGCTGGATTCCTTTTATTCCAGGACAGGTCTGTCTGCAATAAGAGCATTGACTATATTTAAGGCTTAATATGGGAGATATGTGCCTCTGAAGATGGTCCCTGTTGAAAAAAATTGACTTTTTTTGGCCAGTTTTTGTTCAGCAAGTTCACCATGTGGGCAGTTACCAATGATTATGAATTTTTAAATTTTTTTTTTTTTTTTTTACATAATTGCTGTGTATCTTGCTTTTATAATTTAGCAATGAAGGACAGGAGGAGACGAGCTGAAGTTTGGAACAAATGCAGGCGAGATGCAGGCAATGTGTGGAAAAAATTCATAACCATGGGTAACGGCCCACATGGTGAACTTGTCATCCAAAAATTGGCAAAAAAAAAGTCACTTTTTTCAGCTGAGACCCTTTTCAAAGGCTCTTAACTCCCATATGGACCCTTGAATGTCAGTATTATTCTTGGAGGCAGACATGTCCCAAAATAAAAGGAATCCAACATCATTTACTCTCTGTAGGTGGTCCTGAGCTTACAGGGGGTTTTTGAAAATTTTATTTTTGATCTCTACCTATGAAAAGATTCACATTTGAGAGGTCAATAACACTACAATGAGGAGAGGAAGACAAATTTTGATAGCAGATTCTAAAAGCCTGGGCCCCAATTACCCGTGGTAGCAATATTAATTCCAAAGCTCTGATTTTTTTTTTTTTCCCCCCAAGAAATTAGCTTCCAGAACTCCTTAAAGATTAATGTTTGCGAAACAGTCGGCATGCCTCCCCCCCATTTTCGGTTGGGCATTATCAGAAACTTCCAGGAGTTGAAGCCTAAAATTTGCGTATGTTCAATATACACTTGGAGATGCTTTGAAAATTCAGCCAAATCTGAGTCTGTGTCTGTGATAAATTCCATAACTTCAGTTTAGTTCATATGGAATAACCCTAATGCGTACATTCATTCAAGCGTTTTTCTTTTTCTCATAAATTTATGGATTGCTGTTTGGCTGGTTCATCAGTCTATTTTGTATGCATGTATTGTTTACTCTCGTATTAGCGAGTGATCCTCAAATTTACACCCTCTACAAAGCGAATCATTGCAAATCAATACCTTGCTATGTAGCCTGCTACTGAGAAATGAATTACATAGTATTCGAACTGTACTCTAAACACATGGATTAATCATTATACTTGGCAGCATGGGCTTGTGTTATATTAAATATTGGTGGCATACGTTAGTGAAACGATGTTCTGAATTATTTTGAATGTTTTGATGAGCATGTTGGGCCTCCCTTGTGATGGAATCGGGAACAAGGTGGACACCATTGGGGACAGTGGCATAGATGTCAAGTCTAGAATTACTTTGTAGTGGTGGTTATAAGGGAAAAATAATGAAAGACACTCATTGTGAGTCTGAAAACATTTCTGGCATCCTCAGTTGCCACTGATTAGCTCGAGCGATTCCGCTCTCGACAAAATTGGATTCAATGGAGGCCAGATTATTTGAAAGGTTCAATGAAATTTCCACGTATTGTAGTTTGTCCTCACTCAGGTTTTCAGAATGGTTCAATGGGGATTCAGTCATTAGAATCGTACACAGCTTGGCTCTGGTCTTCTCCTTCAGTGAAGTATAAGCTGAGTATTATGGATATTTGCCAGCCCTGTGTAAGTTGTCTGTGTTACGCCTTTCTCTGTGATCTGCATTCACACCCCAGTGTGGCCCCTTACCCACCCACAGAGAGGTGACGAATTTCCATGAATCTTGATGAATTATCAGATTCACACACCTGCAGTTTCTTTGAAATCTGTTTCGGCGTCAGAATATAAATTTCAATGCAGTCATCCCACAGACCTTTCCTGTCTTCCCCATCCCATCTTGAAATTTATCATTTTGATTTTTTTTTTTTTTTTTTTTTTTAAATGTACACTAAAAATCCAGTATTTAGGATATTGATTTGTTTTAATGGATTCAATTTTTGCTGTAATTGTAAATGATCAACTCGAGCAATAATGATGGATTTAAAAAAAAAAAAAAAAAACCCCATTAATTCAGTTCTGAAATTGACTAACTTAAATCACTGTTGGTCTGGCATTTTTGAAGTAAAAGAATTTGGATGTACAGGGTGAGACATTTGCTCCTGAGTATGAACTGCCTTTATGGGGAGATGTTGCAGGAAGTGGGTGAAGTGGTCTCTCTCTGCTCAGATGAGTCACTTGATCCAGCCTGTAAGGGGCAGCTGGCCCATTACAGAATCTGATTCAGAGCTGATGGGGAGAGGTGTCCTCGCTTGTGACCACAGGGAGGCACCGTTCAGTAACATTTGTCGCATCCTGAAATTTTTAGTGGCACGCTTAGTTCAACCACAGCAGTGAATCACAAGAAACAAGGATCTTGATGCTTTATCCAAAACAAGCCTTTGTGCGAGATGTGCCATTATTACAGATGTTTATGCATGCTGTTGATTGATTTTTTTTTTTTTTTTTTTTTTTTTTTTTTTGACATTGCTGTGCATGACAGTCCTTAAAGTCACTTTCTAGACGTATTTTGCGGATTTGGTCCTTGTCACATTTTAGCTATTCGTATAAAAAAATTATAATGCTGCTCCTGCAAGTAGATTCCAGGAGTAATTGAGTGGTCACATTTGCATTGTGTATAAAGTGCATGTAATTTGTATCCCTGGACGACGAGTCGAGGGATAGTGTGGATCAGCGATCGTCGCGCCACATCCGTCACCGCGTCAATTGAGATATTCGCTTGTGGGCGATCTTTAGGCCGCAGATTTCATGGGGAGTGATTGCCCTGAGGGGTCTGGGGATACACGTCGACCAGTGGGTGACCAACTGTTTTATTGTCATTTATGAGGATTTCTCCAACGTAGTTTTTGTTTGTCTACTGCCTGATGAATAGCAAACAGATATACGAAGGTGTTACTTTTACTCATTTTTTTAAGAAGGTATAGTTGGAAGCTATGAGTGGGACAACATGTTTTTGGAAAATCTTTTTGCAGTTTTTCACATCCTTGCAAGAGCCTGTGTGTAACTTCTGTCAGCGTATTATTCCCGCGATGCACATTTGTGAATTGCATAGATTTTGAATCGTAAATAAAAGGACCCAATCTGTTCAGAATATTGAATGCTCCCCATGGCTGAAAGTGGAATTGTCCTGAATGGGATCTCGGCCAGATATAACACACACAGTGCAGACATTTTTACTGCCCGCTGTTGCAGTGTAGATGTATTACTCCATGGTGGTAGGTCAAATCTCTCCTTCAATACTGGTCTTTTTACTGCAGGACACTTAATTTTCCTGTATCAAACATGCTCAGGCCTAAATTGGATCTGTCAGTGTGCAGTAGCCAAAATACTCTTGTTGGAGTTTCTTGTCACATCATTCCTGGATCTGTTTCTTCCCCACTCATTTTCATTTTATTGAATGCAGATTTTCTAAGTAATTTTATTGGGTTCATAGTTCTTGTGAATATTATGTGCATTTTACTTGCTTGTCAATGTTTTGTACGATCAACTTTGTTCAGTCAGTGTCTTGCCTAACAGACTGCAGGTCATGGCTACTAACAATTCTGTCGTTCTGTACTGTACTGCACTATCCCCTCCTTGAGTTCGCTGTGTGTTTGTGTTTTTGTGTGCAGTTGTTTACCTCGGGAGTGAAGTTTTTATTGATGCCTCCCTAACTGAATCTAGGTTTTTTTTTTTTTTTTTGTTTTTTTTTTTTGTTTTTTGCATGTTAATTACAGCTGCGAAAACGCTTCAGATTTTTAACATCGAGATGAAGAGCAAGATGAAGGCGCACACCATGACCGATGATGTCACCTTCTGGAAGTGGATCTCCCTCAACACAGTAGCGCTTGTAACGGACAACGCTGTCTACCACTGGAGAGTGGAAGGGGACACTCAGCCAATCAAAGTATTCGACAGGCACTCCAGTTTAGCAGGCTGTCAAATCATCAACTACCGCACTGACGCAAAACAGAAATGGCTTCTGCTCATTGGTATTTCTGCACAGGTACTTCGCAAGCCTTGGGGAGGTCCATTCTTATGCTGTTGCAGTTTAAAACTGCTTTTGTGCCTTTTAATTGATATATGTATGCTCACACTTTTTGCCAGTACATTTCATAACTGGGAATCCATTGTTTTAGCAAAATCGCGTAGTTGGGGCAATGCAGCTGTACTCGGTGGACAGGAAGGTGTCCCAGCCCATAGAAGGACATGCGGCCAGTTTTGCCCAGTTTAAAATGGAGGGGAACGCCGAGGAGTCCACTCTCTTCTGCTTCGCTGTCCGTGGTCAAGCTGGGGGAAAGGTAGGGCGGCCGGGGCTATGGGAAATCTTTTCACTGGGAAAGGGAGAGAATGGACTGCAGTTGCTATCTGTGCAAAAAGAACATCCAGTACAAGAATGTGTTTTGCAGTTTACATATTTGGACAATGATGCAATTTTTTGCTTTTTGGCCGTTTGCTTCGTCAGTTGAATGATTAAAACAATGTGAGTTTGAGTGAGGGAATGTCAGAAACTTGTTGAAAAATTTTAATACTCATAAACTCTATCATAGGTAATGAATGAAGATGAGGTCATCTGGTGTGGTAGTTTTAACACGATCCCTGGGTTGTTCACGTTGTAGTTGCACATTATTGAAGTGGGGACGCCGCCCAATGGGAACCAGCCGTTTCCAAAGAAAGCCGTGGATGTGTTCTTCCCTCCGGAGGCCCAAAACGATTTCCCCGTTGCCATGCAGGTAAACGAGTCCCAGAAGTGTGTGGTTTTTATGTCCGTTATTTAGCACTTAATTTGTCTTACTGAAGGTTATTCCTGGGATTGAAGAGTGGCTTTTTACTCCCCAGCCAGCCAAAGGGTAGGTCTGTGAAACTATATGCAGCAGCCTAACCATTTTACACTGCCTGTCTGACCTTTACGAAAACAAATCTGCTACCTTTTTAGCCCGCTAGGCCAAAAGGCCCAAAGGGGCTTATGCTGTGCTCGGGGTCTTTAGTGGTGGTCTGTCGTGCGTGCGTCCATGCGTGTGTAAACTTTTGGCTTGCCTGCGCTCTAGCGTCTTCAGTTTTTCACCGATCCTTTTCATATTTCATATGTGTGTATATGGTCATAAGGTCTAGACCAAGTTCGATTTTGAGCCGAATCGGACCGATACTTTGGCCAATAGGGGGCATTCCATTTTGCCCATGTTTGGCCAAGCGGGCACAGTGGCTTTGCCACTATTTTTTGTTCTTTGAATTAGTTACCTTTTTTGTGACGTCTGACCTTTTGACCTTTCAGCGATGACCTCCATTGCCGTTTTTCCATTGATGGCGCATATCTACAACACTGTTGACAGTGGCCTTTCGAAATTGCTTGTGTATCCTCTATTTCAGCCTTCTGAATATTTTGATTTGCGACCTTTGACCTTTTTATACATAACCTCGACTGACTTGCACAATTTTCAACTTCCTGAAAGATCATCCAATCTCTTAATGTTGCACATCAAGAATTACTAAGTTTAGGTCAAGGAAACAAACATTTTATGTGACCTTTGTCTTGTGATCTTGACCTTGGCTTGTTTCTGGAGAATATCTCCCAAACTACCTGCAGTGGCCTTTTAAAATTTCATTTTAGTCCCCTGTCATCTGACCGGTGGATCAAGGGACTGTTGATTTAGGCCATGTCCGTCCATTTGTCCAATAGTCGGTCCATCCGTCCTTGCGTGCGTCAGTGTGTTGGTCCTATGACATTTGCAGTCTCTGACTGGCTTGTTTTTCCTTTTCTCTCTAGTGATCAGTTTTGTTCGTTTGTGGCTGAATGAATTTCCCCTGCTCCAGAACAGAACAAATAATTGAATATTCGATGCGGTCTCTCAAACCTGTTCCTGTGCGTTACCTCTCATTGTAGATCAGCTCCAAGCAGGACGTAGTATTCCTGATCACCAAATACGGCTACATCCACCTGTACGACCTGGAGACAGGCACCTGCATCTACATGAACCGGATCAGTGGGGAGACCATCTTTGTGACAGCGCCCCACGAGGCCACTGCCGGCATCATCGGGGTCAACAGGAAGGGGCAGGTATGCACTCGGCTCTCTGGGCTGTTTCTGCAACGTCGAGTTGTGCATGAACTTTAGGCAGCCTCCGCTGACCAGTTCCATGAATTGCAGTCGCTGCTGCATAATGGTGCAGCGATCCAGTTCATGGCTATTATGTTGTACTGTGATAGATTTTTGGCACTAGAACATGTGCACTGTGTCAGTAAATGTGAAGGGATTAATTGGGGGGGGAAAAACATTTCTCAAGTGCAGCACTTTAAAAACAGTCTGTCCCTGGAGGGCACTGAGTTCAGTTAATTTGTTTTTAAATTTGAATATGCTGTGCAGAATATTCTTCTTGGGTGAAATGAGTTTTTGGTCAGTTATTGCATGAAGTGACTGAACGGGCAATTGGAGTGCCTTCGTCAAGACCAAATGCCCTATTTCGCAAAATCAACGAAAGTAAAAAATGATTTGTATGTCTGCTCTCTGATTCAAACCTGCTCCAAAATTTAACCCTCTCATACATGAATTATGATAAACTCAGTCAGGATGTTTTTACTAATATGCAGCAGTGCCCAAAATTGCAGGCATATATAGAGAAAAAACACTTTTAAACAGCTGTACACTGTAGTGACGTCCATGCATGAAAGGGTTAATGGGTTCTTCCATGGCTGATGCTAAACCCTTCCATCAAGTTTCATGAAAATTGGGCTGGTAGTTTTTAACTCAACAGGTCGTTGACTGGCTTAGTCATGACGATGGTGTAAACTTCATAGTCTGTCCTTGTCTATCATCCATATACTGTACTATTTGACCCTTAACCTCTGCCTGTCACAAGTGTCAGTCAAATTTGCCAAAACTTGGTATGCAACATCGTTCACTTATGAACTACTTTTCGGATTGCATGTCAGCCTTGCACTGCCAAAAGCAGGTGTGGAAGGGTGGTAATGTTGAAATACTAATATTGACATTATCCATTTGAGACCTTTCTAATATAGAGAAAGAGCTGAAACTTGATATGTACTAGGTAACATACCTCTTGTCTTGACCTATAAATGACTGGTTTTGGCGATTCATATGTTCACTTATAGATACCTGTTTGAATGACCCATAACCTCTAGCCGTCACAAATAATGGTCAAATTTAATGAAACTTCAGAATATAAACTAGTTTGGTGTTTCATTTCAGCCTTGTTAATCCCCTTATGAAGGGTATGGGCGTGGCAGAGTGGCAAACCAGTTGAGTTTTGGGTTCTCTTGAAGCTCTGGTTTTGTAATCCGGCTGACAAACCGACAAACAAGAACACAAACTGAACCGGAAGCTTCACTTCCTTGGGGGAGGTCATAACCCCAGTAACTGCTATGTTTCGCAAACTTAAGGGGATCCATCTGTTGCTGGGCCCCAGATAAGCCTTCTCTTGGAACAGGGTTCCTGAAGAACTTTGTTTAGTGGCACCATTATTGTTGCCTTTAAGTGCGCTTGTGTCTCAGGAAAGAGAAACAGGTGCTGTGTTTACTGCTCAACTGTAGAAAGTTTTGGGGAAAGCAGAACGCACTCCATGCTATTAAATGAATGCTTAATTAAGCTAAAAACTTGACTACTGTCGGGCATTAAGAACTCATTTTTGCTGCAGCTGTGGCACAACTGCTGGCAATGTTGCGTTGTAGAGATCTTGCAGGGATAAAATGGCTTGGGTTTACCTCGGAGTTCCTTCATATTTGGGCATTTGTGGTGGATAGATGGAGGAGTGCCTTGCCCACTGGGAGCTTTTTGTTGGGAGGCCCATGAAGGAAGATGCTGTCAGGTGGCGCTTTTCATTTTCTCTCTGTGAAAGCTGCATTTTGAGAATGGGAAAATGGGTCCAGTCTTGGAGTGTCACAGCATGTTTTTTTGGCTGAATCTGTAAGGTCCGGCCCTACATCTGCAGATGTTTGTGGCCGAGTGACGGACTGAAGTTACACCCTTCGCCGGCCAGCCGAGTGTGTTTTCCCTTTTGGCCGTTGGTCATTGGCAACGATTTCCCACACAGACCATGAGCAGTCTTGTCATATACTAGGTTTTCACCTAGTCTTTCTACCAAGGCAAAATTCTCCTTTTGGCAAGTTACCATTGATGTGGGCCATTAATCCCATTTGTCTTGAAATTAGGTTTTAGGTCCAATCCTGTTCCTGGAGATCTGTAGTCCTGACTCTACTAATTAACAGCCCAGTGCGGAGCCTAGCTGTTAAGTGAGGTGTGCATTGGGTTGGGGTGAAAACCTACAGGATGGTAGATCTGCGAGAGCAGGATTGGGCAGCCCTGATTTAGGCCGTGTGAATACATAAAATGGGCAGTGATTCTCGGGTAAGGTATTGCACTTGTCTAGATGGCCTTTTGCTTAATGACTAACCGTAAAAATGAATGATGTGAATATCAGCGCTGCTTTTGTCGTTGTTTACCTGCGCCGTTCCTCAGGACGAGTCAAAAATTGGAAATATTGATGGTGCTCTGCAAGCAGGTGGATGTGGAGGCTCAGATTGCTTTTTTTTTTTTTTTTTTTTGCCCGCGAGTTGAGAATCCTAAATGAGAGAGGGGAGAGATGGCATTTCCTGGCCTGAAACCTCTCTCTGGATTCTAATGAGGCCTGCCATATTCCAGCCCATTTTTCAGATTTATTGGGGCCTGTCGGGTAATAAATGTTCCGGCAAAGTCTCGGCGTCTGTGACATTTTTAGAACGGCTGTAAACTTATCTCACAGGGAGGCGCGAGCCTGAAGCCTGGGTCCGGGTGTCGTGCTGCACTTCCTCTTTGGGCCTGTGGGGGTCTCTGATCCCGCCTCTCATTCAAGAACCCCCGGGAGGCCTCGGGATTAAATGCACTTGTGTTTACAATATTCCTGTCGCCTGGTTTGAACCCTGAAATCGGCCTAGGGAGAGTGCTGCTAAAAATAATTCCTTCTTTGTCATGCTTAAATGTCCGCCGCTAGTGGGGATTTTGGCTGGCTGATTGCCTCATAGTATGAATTTGAAGCGGAATGCATTCGCGAAATTTGATATCGTTTTTAAGAGTTTCACAGCATGCACGCACACACTTGCACACATTCCTGTAATTTTATTTTGTTCATGAGTTTGAGTTGTCACTCTGTGGTGGGCAATTTTTGACCCAATAATGACCATTTTGACCCATTTTTGGGACGTGGCACATTTTAACCTGGGTAACCCAAATGAATGCCTTACTGTGACTGAGCTGCTGTAGGTTCATTAAGGGAAGTAACTCGCGTCCAGGACAAGTGCTTACGAGAGTAATCTCCCCTAACAGCAGTGGTGGGGGCCGCCTTTTGCATGAATTTCTTGAACAATCCGACGCTGTAAAAGGTGAGGGTGCCATTTTTTTTCTGAGACACATTTTTAGACAACACTAAGAACAGAAATTGGAGATTATACCATTATCTAAATGTCGTCATCTCAGAATGATGATTTTTTTTTTTTTTACTTTCAACGATCTGTGTATATTTGTCATAGGACATGCATATATGGGGTCCTCTATGACAAAATAATAATTTTTCACCAGAATTTAAGGGTTAAGACGATCACTGTACACCGTATCCCCTAATAAGATGTAACACTAACTTTGAAAAGAAATTTGGGCGTTCATGGGTTAAACTGAGGAATAGGAATCCTTCAATCTTGTGCTCCATTTCGGGAGAGACGTGCCACCGCGCTGTGCCAAATGCAGACAGACGGACCAGAGTCAGTATGTGGGGTGCCCTTGGAAGTGAGGCATCCCTTAATATATCCGCAGGGGCGTCATCTGGCTCCATCTCAGGGTGAGATTGCTTCATGAGGTGCTTTGATCTTCTCAGACTTGCAGGCCGGCTCTTCACTTTGTCCTGAAGCGCCTTTACATGGGGGGGCTGACCGCTGCTGTGATGTGGCCTACATCGCTGCCCTCGATTCAAGGCTAAAAGTGTTTATCTGGAGCCACCCCTCCCCGGAGACAGATGAGGCTCTTAGGGTCCCGCCTTCTTGTCCTGCGATGGATTGGTTAAGAAAGGGACCGATGTTTAGGAGGGACCCCAAATTTGTTTTGTTTGCCCGTGACCAATAAGTTTTGGTGATGGCCCTGAATCGAACTGTCGTCTTATCCCACCTGAGGCGAATGACCTTTAGTAAGGATGTTGTGTGTCTCAGTAGCAGTGGTGTGTGATGCTTTCAGTGTCAGGTACAGTGTTTAACTCGACCCAAAGCGATTTTTGCTTTTCTCTGTTCAAAGTGTTGAGGATTACCCTTGCCCCTACTCTGACTCATCCGGATGAGTTTTTTTTCATTCTCCAGGCGTGTTAATCTTGCGCTGCCACGATTTTGGCACTGGAGGAATTTATCTGAGCTCCTTACTGAGGAAGAACTTGAGAAGGTTCAGAGCATGTGCAGAGAAATCTGTTTCCCATTGGTCAGTCAAAAAAGCAGGCGGTTTTCCTTCATCTGGACACACATTGCAATTCTGCTCCCCTATCTGTGTGCACACGTCTCTGTTCTGCTCCCCTGTCTGTGCGCACACATCTCTCTTCCGCTCCCCTGTCTGTGTGCACACGTCTCTGTTCTTCCTCCCGTCTGTGTGCACACCTCTCTGTTCCGCTCCCCTGTCTGTGTGCACACCTCTCTTTTCTGCTCCTCCGTCTCAGCAGCTGTGTCGGTTGGCCGTTTGTGATTAGTCATCTGATTACTCAGAGCTGCCGAAGATTGATTTATTCCCAGTGGCTGTCTGGGACGTCGCACTGATATCCTTCAGTACTGAGCCTCAATAACAGCGGGAGCTTTTTTTCTCCTTTCCATTTTGTGCCATTTTATACCATGAGTGGCCAACGCAGGCCTGCGGAGCCTCAGGATTTGCTGGTTTTTCTTGGCACTCGGTACTTACTTGTCCTATTGAAGTAGTCTATGACAAAATTAATTACCCTCGTCTGGTTTATTTTATTCAAGTTGTGAGAACCATAAATACCAGCAGGACCTGGCCTGTGTGTGTGTGTGTGTGTGTGTGTGTGTGTGTGTGTTGTGCACACAGGTGCTCTCAGTGTGTGTGGAGGAGGAGAACATTATCCAGTACATCACCAGCGTCCTGCAGAACCCGGACCTGGCCCTGCGCATGGCCGTCCGCAACAACCTGGCGGGTGCAGAGGAACTCTTCGCTCGCAAGTTCAACAACCTCTTTGCCGGAGGAAACTACTCTGAGGCTGCGAAAGTAGCTGCTAATGCACCAAAGGTACCGTATCCATTATAGAAACCTTACGCACCAGGCTGAGAAAATGGCCTCTTGTACGCCAAAGGCATCTCATCCACTGCGGATGTTTCCTCCGCTGGGCCGCTCGGTAACCAGTTGTTTCACTGCTTTGGCTTTTCGCTACTGCACATGGTACTTCTGCTACTATGTCCAAGTCCGTTCGTGACTGTAATCAAACAAAGTGTTGTTGCCGATTCGATCTTTGATTGTTTGTATTGAGTCAGAACCAGAAAAAATATTCTCAGCTGTAATGCGAATGGTTTTTATTAAGTTTTACTTCTGATTCTTATGTAATATTTACGTTCTTAACTTGTATTTATCTATAGTAGCGAACAGACTTGGACACGGTAACGAAAGTGCAGTAGCGAAAAGCCAAAGTAGCAAAACCACCGTAAACCGGCTGCTCCATACGTACTTGCCAGTTGTTGTGGAATTGCAGTAATGACATTCGTGGGCGTTTGTCACAGGGAATTCTGCGCACACCGGATACTATTCGCCGGTTCCAGAGTGTTCCGGCCCAGCCGGGCCAGACCTCGCCCCTGCTACAGTATTTTGGCATCCTGCTGGATCAGGGCCAGCTCAACAAGTTTGAGTCCCTGGAGCTTTGCCGACCCGTCCTGCAGCAGGGCCGCAAGCAGCTCCTGGAGAAGTGGCTCAAGGAGGATAAGGTACCAGCGCCTGCATTATTTTTGGGGTCGGCCTTCATGCATGTACACACGCTCACATGTATCCTCATATATGTACATACAGACGCACGCACGTGTACACGTGTACTTTCTCATGCATATGCAGTACTGTGCAAAAGTCTTGGGCACATTTAAAGCAATTTCTTTGGGCAAATATGCTTGCAAAAATGATTAAATTAAAAGTTTCTAATGACTGAGAAATATACTAAACATAGCTGTAGACTGTTAAAAACTAAATCAAATCAATATTTGGTGTGACTACCCTTTGCCAAAAAATTTGGGACACTGTCCTGTTGTGCTATAGTTTTATAAGATGATAGGCGTTTGCTTGTCCCAAACAGAGTGGAGAACTTGCCACCGTTCTTCTGCAGACTGACTGTCTCACTTGCGTCTGTCCCTCCAAGAAATTACAAACTGCTACGACGATGTTGACATCAAGGCTCTGCAAAGACTAAAATATCTGTATCGACTATTATTAATGGAATACGGACATTTATGCTTGAAACTTCTCTTAAAATTAGCATTTGGAATTTCCAATTTACTTTTTATCTTCAGGAACTCTAATATGGACCAAAACTTAAACATCTAATACAGACTTGAATTTTAATAAGTGCAGGGTGCCTGAGACTTTTGCACAGTACTGTATATATGCCTTATGAACTGCTAACGGTTACAACACAGCTCTTCTTCTTCCCTTTTCCTCTCTTTTCTCCTCATGAGTTCCCTTCTCTTATCGTTGTGAACATTGCACACAACTCTCTCCATCTTTTTCTGCTTTCTGCACCAGCTTTCCATTGGTCTAATACACTAGCATTCTTCATTGCATTTTTACAAGTGTCCTGTGGTGCGCAAGCTCACTCCTCACCAAAATGTTCCTGTGCATGAAGTGCTTGTTTTTGGCGTAACTCGGAAGATTCCGGATTGTCTCTGTGCCCCTGCAGCTGGAGTGCTCGGAGGAGCTGGGCGACCTGGTGAAGTCAGTGGACCCCACACTGGCCCTCAGCGTCTACCTGAGGGCAAACGTTCCAAACAAAGTCATCCAGTGCTTTGCAGAGACTGGACAGTTCCAAAAAATAGTGCTGTACGCCAAAAAAGGTATGGCTACATTTAGATTTGTATTTATGGGGTAAATGTATTAATTATTACATGTTAACGTTCATTTTCTTTGTATCCAAGGGAAAATGCTTTTATTTTACATGGTGTTACTCATTAGTGCTGCTCCTAGACTTGGATGTGAAGCATTGCATTATGGGGTATTTGGGATGGCGTCTGGGGAAACTGCGTCAGGGGCGAAGGCTCTCATGTTTTGATAGTCATTGGCGCCCATCAAGCGCTTTGCTACCGAGCTTTCTGAGCGGCCTCGTTTGATTTCTTTGCCCTGCGGTACAGGTGGGGTACACTCCTGACTGGATCTTCCTGCTGCGGAACGTGATGCGAATCAGCCCGGAGCAGGGCCTGCAGTTCGCCCAGATGCTGGTGCAGGACGAGGAGCCCCTAGCTGACATCACGCAGGTACGGGAGAGCGGCGGAGGTCACGACCTCAAAAGCACCCTGGGGACTGTGATACATGGGTCTGAAAATAACTGACCAGTGCTGCTGTTTGCGAGGATCTGAGTCCCATGCTGGTGTAATTGGAGTCTGTTTGCATGGGAAGTGCTGAACCGCAGCCGCTAGAATGAGCTGTACATGTACTTTTAAACTGGAGGATAATGACTGCGGTCGCCCGGGAGGGGGGATTATTAGTTGGCCCCCACCGTGCCCAGACAGTTGACCGAGAGGAGACGCTGCCCCGCATGCACAAAGATGCCACAATTTCACCTCATTCTGTTACAGACTGGTGGTACTGACCTCCGATTCCGAACTGTATAACAAACTTCAACTTCACCTGATTTGAAACTGGTGGTTATTTTAGTATTTGGCTGCAGTTGACTTTATCAAGAGTGAGCGGAGAGATCTCTCTGGCTGTGCTTTGGGTAGCTCTGCCACCTCACAGCAAGAAAGTCGTGGGTTCAAATCCAGCCTGGGCCCTTGCTGTGTGGGGTTTGCATGCCCTCCACGTGTTCTTGGTGCGTTTCCTCAGAGTACTCCAGTTTCCTCTCACAATTTAAAGACATGCATGTTTGGCTAATTAGAGACTCCAAATTGCCCGTCAGTGTGAATGAATTGTATGTTGACTTGAGATAGTGTTAAACAATGAGGAATCAATCAATCAGTCAATCAATCTCTGCCCTCTCCAGATTGTGGACATCTTCATGGAGTACAACCTGATCCAACAGTGCACCTCCTTCCTGCTGGACGCCCTGAAGAATAACCGGCCCACCGAGGGTCCTCTGCAGACGCGGCTGCTGGAGATGAACCTCATGCACGCTCCGCAGGTACCAGGGTCTCGCCCTCACCCCTCAGCGCTCTGGGGGCTTTCCGAGGGTGGTCTTCTGGAGCCGTCCTGCCTTACGCAAGAGATGTGCTTTCTGGAGGACCCAAGATTTGTGTGTCCTTGAAGCATCCAGAAAATATTCTCATATTTTCCAATAGATGCCTTATTTTTTAACGCTCTGACAGCAGACTACAATTTGGAGTTCATGAAATTAGTGGTAACCAAGTGATGTTGGTCTTGGATATTCCTTTTCCTGGAGATCTATTGGGTTATGGGTTTTCAGTCCAGCGCTAACAAAGTACAAGACGCAACATGTGTGGACTTGCTCTACTTGTTCCTGAGGTGGTAATTATTTGAGTTTGTTGTGCCTAATTTGGGTTGAAATGAGAACCTCCAGAATGGTTGATTTCCAAAAAAAAATGGAGATGATTGAAGTATAAAAGAATAAACACGTACTCACCTCTATTAAAATGTGCAAACATTGTATTGGATGATGCAATCTGGGACTGTTTTGCTGAGTGTTGGCTCGCTGTTTAGGTCGCTGACGCCATCTTGGGGAACCAGATGTTCACAAACTACGACCGCGCCCACATCGCCCAGCTGTGTGAGAAGGCGGGGCTTCTGCAGCGAGCGCTGGAGCATTACACTGACCTCTATGACATCAAGCGAGCTGTGGTCCACACCCATCTGCTCAACCCTGAGGTATTTCCTCACATCACCAGCTTGTGTACGAGTGGTCTCTGATGCACTGACTGTGCAGTTAATTGGGCAGCAGGCCAGATAAAAATAATTCATGAATTTTTGTGTTCATTCCCTTTGCCAGTAGTAATAATGCTTGGATGTGTTGCGTAAGCAGGAGTATGTACTTATATTTTTAAAGGAAAACATTTTAAATTTGGCAACACTAATGCATCCCAAGTTGTAGGGATGCCCTGCTTAATTTTTTTGGTAACCTAAATCCAATTGCTCCTAAAATGAGAGCACGTATGAGCCCTGAGAAGGCAGCCACAGCTGGCTTTCGTGTCGAGTTGTGAACCAGGAACTTTCTGGTTGTATATCCACCTCCAATTTCAATACTTCCTTCCAATAAACTCGCACTGTAGTGAGGCTTGATATCGAGCTCCACACTGTGGTAAAGCTTGAATTTCAGCTCCACACTGAAGTGAGGCTTTACATCTGGCCTGTGATGACATCAGTGTTTTTAACCTGTAGTGAGGCCTTAGATCTGACCTCTGACATCTGTTCTCTAACCTGTCGCAGTGGCTGGTGAACTTCTTTGGCTCGCTGTCGGTGGAGGACTCCCTCGAGTGCCTGAGGGCCATGCTTTCTGCCAACATCCGCCAGAACCTGCAGATCTGTGTGCAGGTGGCGTCAAAATACCACGAGCAGCTGTCCACCCAGTCCCTTACAGAGCTCTTCGAGTCCTTCAAGAGCTTCGAGGGTGAGAGAAGTGTTACTGGTGCTTGAATTTTGAAGTGAAAATTCTCTCCGCTATCTAGCGCTTCACAGTTAAATGGAGAAAACTTGCTTCTTTGTCCACCAGTGTGTAGCACACAACAAGGTGATGGAGGTGTATAGAGAACAGCCTGAATGGGTTAAAACGTGATCTGAACAATATTCGTATTTTTAGCTGCTGTGCTATTGAGCATTAAACTTGTCTTCAGGCTACAGCGCTACTGTGGTAGTTTGAATTCACTTTCATTTCATTACCAAAGGAGGCCAAAGGCTAAAGAGATCAGTAACATCTTGTAGAAGTTGCCAGGCTGCCGTTGAATTTGAGTGTTTATTAGAGGCAGTAAATGTGGCTGGATGGTCCTTCACCAGGCAGCGATACCCCCCACAGAGCCAGGGCATCAGACCGTCCTTATGAATGTGGCTTAACTGAGCTGCGTGTGTCAAGTCAAGCTAATCCCCATTAGGGGCTGCTTTGTGAAACAGGTCTGTTCTACTTCCTGGGCTCCATTGTGAACTTCAGCCAGGATCCTGAGGTGCACTTCAAGTACATCCAGGCCGCATGCAAGACCGGCCAGATCAAAGAGGTGGAGCGGATCTGCCGAGAGAGCAACTGCTACGACCCTGAGCGCGTCAAGAACTTCCTGAAGGTACAAGGAAGAGTGCCAGTGCCGCTTACTGTACAGCAGGTGCTGGTGTAGTGACCAGAAATGGATCAACAAAGTGACAAATTACTTGGTGGTCATTGGGCCAAATGCTGTGAATGCTTCTGTGTTGTGTTTTGCTTGCGCACTCGTCAGTTTTGGCTGTTTGACATTTTAAGTGTCTAGTGTCGCATAATATGTCCAAAATATTATTGTAGACTCTTCATGCCTGCTGTTTGTCTGCTTGTGTGGTGGGGGGTGATTATTTCCAGATTACTGAATATTCTTCAGTGATAATGGATGATGTAGACCAAAAGCTATGTTGCGCATGCATTATGTAGGTGTCTGTGTTGCATTTGATGCAGTTTTTACAGTGTTGCAGCTCGTATCCACAGTAATATTTTCCTGGCTGATGCTCCTTGGGAATTTGTGCTGCCTTTCTGTGCCTCTCAAGCTCTGTGCCTCCCTCCCACTCCTGCAGGAGGCCAAACTGACCGACCAGCTCCCGCTAATCATCGTCTGTGACCGTTTCGACTTCGTACACGACCTCGTTCTCTACCTGTATCGCAACAACCTGCAGAAGTACATAGAGATCTACGTGCAGAAGGTGGGCCATCTTCAGTGCCTGCATTTGATTGCAGTCTTTCTTAATTAGCATAAATCAAAACTAGATGAAATGGATAATGACAGTGGAGTCTGCTTTCAGTTTCATTTTGTACAGAGCATTTTACTGGAGACCCAACATCACAGAGTAGCAGCAGCAGGGATTGTATCATGTTGCATTGTCTTCAAGTGCTTGGGGACTGATGTACCTCAGATGTCAATTTTGTGTGTGTGTGTGTGCGACTATCATGTTGTGTGTGTGTGTGTGTGTGTGTGTGTGTGTGTGCGCGCGCGTGACTTTCATGTTGTGTGTGTGTGTGTCTCACAGGTGAACCCCAGTCGTCTCCCTGTGGTGATTGGTGGGCTGCTGGATGTTGACTGCTCGGAGGACGTCATCAAGAGCCTGATCCTGGTGGTGCGGGGTCAGTTCTCCACAGATGAGCTGGTTGCTGAAGTGGAAAAGAGAAACCGGTACGTCGGTAACCTAAAACTTGGCAGGACTGAGTTTTAAACACATTGTAAAATAAAGTTTTATAAGTCTCTGGTTGAACAAGCTGGCTGCTTTGAACTGGAAAGCAATATCCGTTCTCATTTATGTCAAAGTCTGACCCAGAGATAAAATGCCCTGGATTTTTATGTCTATTTTTATGTCAATGTAGTTTGTCAGCTTTAAATTTGCTGCCAATTTGTTGGAAGAGTCCAGAATTTACTATGCACTTGTGCTGGTCACGGGCCACACAACATACCCTGGTCAGAGGGATAAGCTGAAAAGCCAGACACGAGGAGTTTATTTATTTATTTTTTAAATTTTCCCTCCACACCTGAATATTTATGAAGTATTATGACTGTAGCAGAAGGCTGTGGACATGAGGTTCACAGGTTTAAATCCTTGTTAATTACCCTTGCTTTGGTTAAATGGTCTTAATCTCCTTCGTTGCTAATTTGCTGGGGCATTAATCGCCAACTGTCAGACTCCTTGACAAGGACTTAAGCCAGTTGGCTACAGGCCAGCCATTGTTGTTTGTTGACTGAATGAGTGTGTCGATATAAATGATGGACGTTGAAGCATTATTGTTTGTTTGAGTTGGACTGAATGAGTGTGTCCATGTTATGGTGGATGTACAGGCTGAAGCTGCTTCTGCCCTGGCTGGAAGCCCGTATTCACGAGGGCTGTGAGGAGCCGGCTACCCACAATGCCCTGGCAAAGATTTACATCGACAGCAACAACAACCCCGAGCGCTTCCTGCGGGAGAACCCGTTCTACGACAGCCGTGTGGTGGGCAAGTACTGCGAGAAGAGGGACCCCCACCTGGCCTGTGTGGCCTATGAGAGAGGGCAGTGCGACCTGGAGCTCATCAACGTGAGTGTGCGACTCGGCGGGCTTGGTTTGGGTCACGTAGACGGGTGTATTAACAGTGCTGTTCGGCGCTAAAGGAAGCCTTAGGCTTTGTTTGGTGGTATTACGCAGCCTACTGAAGTATTTTTTGCAAATAATGTTTTTGTTGAAGACTAAAAATGTGACAGAGATATATTTTTAAATATCTTATCTTTAAATTCCTCCTAAAAATGTTGTCACCAGTTGAAGATGTATAAATTCTTTAGAAGTTGCAAGTCAAGGATCTTGTTTCATGTTGAACATGTTCTTGTTCAAGACTGTAAAAATTTGATACCGAAACATTAGGAAAAACCTCAAAATCCACAATGCTGCATCGGAAGAGAAGCGCTAATTCATTTGAGAGTAAAGTAAAGGGTTCGAAGTCGGTCATATCTGTTCGTAAATCCTCTGCAGGTCTGCAATGAGAACTCCCTGTTCAAGAGCCTGTCCCGTTACCTGGTGCGACGTAAGGACCCCGAGCTGTGGGCCAGTGTTCTGCTGGAGAGTAACCCCTACAGGCGGTCCCTCATCGACCAGGTGGGGCCCCTACCTCTGCAGGCTGAGCTCTACTGCTGATTGACCCTGTATTTCTTGCCTCATGTGTGACTTGTGAGGTGATCTTCTTTCACAGGTTGTGCAGACTGCCCTGTCTGAGACGCAAGACCCAGAGGAGGTGTCTGTCACAGTCAAGGCCTTCATGACCGCCGACCTTCCCAACGAACTTATCGAGCTCTTGGAAAAGATCGTTCTGGATAATTCCGTCTTCAGTGAGCACAGGTATTTGTTTTTCAAAAACATTCATACAATTCTGACTTTTGTCAGTTTGTCGGCATGAAGAAAAAAGGTGTTGATTGTGCCAGTAAGTACGCGTGTCCTACAGTATTGCATCTGATGTGTTTTTCATTGGTTTCTTCTGCTTTGTAGAAACCTGCAGAACCTCCTGATCCTCACAGCCATCAAAGCCGATCGCACTCGTGTGATGGAGTACATTAACCGCCTGGACAATTATGACGCTCCCGACATCGCCAACATCGCCATCAGCAACGAACTCTTTGAGGAGGCCTTTGCCATCTTCCGGAAGTTTGACGTCAACACCTCAGCAGTGCAGGTCAGACCGGCTTCTGGAACATTCCCCTCCTTCCCCTCATTCCTCTTGCTATCCTCTGATATTACTGCCCCCCTTCCTTTGCCATGGCTTCTGGAACATTCTTTACCATCTCCTGGACCCCAACCACCCCCCCAGTGCCCTTCCCTTATTCCTCCATGGCATCCAGAGGATTTGTCTCCCTCTTTTGATCCCTCTTGCTCACCTAGTATCGTACCGCCCCCCTCCCCCACCCCCACTTCCCGTTTCTATCTTGAATTCTGGAATGTTCCTCAACCTCTTGTCCAGTCTCTCACCCCCCTCTCCTGACTTGCCGTAGGTGCTGATAGAGCACATTGGGAATCTGGATCGAGCGTATGAGTTTGCGGAGCGCTGTAACGAGCCGGCAGTGTGGAGCCAACTGGCCAAGGCCCAGCTCCAGAAGGGTCTGGTGAAGGAGGCCATCGACTCGTACATCAAAGCAGACGACCCGTCCGCATACATGGAGGTGGTGCAGGCTGCGGACCAGAGTGGTGAGGATGGGGCTCGGACTGATGCTTTACGTTCATTTATTATCCGGTATTTGTTTGTTGAGGACATCAGTTTGTCTGTCGTGGGTGAAGCACAATCACATATCAGAAAAAGCAGTGATTACATTGAAAACAAACAGTACATCATAAGATGTTTCACTGCATAAAATGTTTTTAATGTTTCAAAGTAAATATTCATTTCAATTTTGATTTTTGCAACACATTTCAAAAAAGGTTGGGATAGTAAAATATTGACAACTTGGTTATGTTGTCATTCCTTTTCAGAACACGAACTGAAGACAAAAAGTGATTGTGTTTCGGGTGTAATTTTGTTCCATTTTTCCTGCAAACAAGTCTAAAGGTGTGCAACAGTATGGGGTCTTTGTCACATTTTGCCTTGCACACATCACACCCTCTGACCATTTGAGGAACTCAGAATTTTAAATGATGTGGTCAAAATGATTCGAGTAAAAAAATTTTTATGCAGTGAAGAGGTCGTATGTGTTGATATTGAGCGGTTTCGTCTGCAGGAAACTGGGAGGACCTGGTGAAGTTCCTGCAGATGGCGAGGAAGAAGGCGCGGGAATCATATGTGGAGACCGAGCTCATCTTCGCTCTGGCCAAAACCAACCGCCTCGCCGAGCTGGAGGAGTTCATCAACGGGCCCAACAATGCCCACATCCAGCAGGCATGTACATCGCCTCTTAACTGTAGCGCATCTCACAGCTGAACGAGTGGTCATGTTCTTTCAGTTTTGTCCTTATTTTTGTTATGAGGACGGTGGTAACCAGTGCTGTAGTTTGGGATCTACCATTCTTTTAATTTCACTTGCATCCGGCTGCATAATAATCAGAAGTTTAATGTAGATCTCCTGCTATTGGTCTGTGCGTTGATATTGTTGGAGTGAGTGAGCTTTGTGAAAGGGGTTTGTTTGTAACAGTTTCCCTCTCGACATCCACTTCAGACGATAACTGAAAAACACCTTGGCCAAATTTTCTCATTATTAGGTGATATGTTGGGGGTGGTTACAAGAAGCTCCCTATCGATTTGTGTCCCGCTCCGATAATCAATATGGCCGCCATGGCAGCCATCTTCATTTTCCTTTCTAGACGATAACTGAAAAACCCCTCGGCCAAATGTTCTCATTTTTTGATGGTATGTTGGGGGTGGTTACAGGAAGCTCCCTATCGATTTGTGTCCCGCTCCGATAATCAATATGGCCGCCAATAAAGCGCAAGGCTGAGGGGTCCCGCTCGCGACAGCGCGCTATTTTTAAGGTATACCATGATATCAACTGACCGTAGTTCTGAATCATAAGCATTTAACTGTAATACTGTGCCTGCACTGTATGTTGTGCAAATAAGTGGAAAAAAAATGTTGCGCAGTGCGCACATGCATGATACCACACAGCACCTCTCCACGGTTCTTGACTCCAGCAAACAATAAAAAATGATTTATTCTAGTAGACTGAAGATCTGCGTCGCAACTTCAGTTGGTGAATAAATACGTTTGTCAGATTGTGTCTCTGTGTAGTCATTCACGCAGCGCACTGGTCCTGGCAGGAAAAATTAGTGCGTGCGCAGACGTTTCAGTTCCATAAGGCAATGTTTTTCTTCAAAGCAAAATGCTTTTTTTTTTTTTTTTTTTTTTTTTTTTTCAGTGCGGTATAGGATGTCTAATTAAGGGGAGGGGATTAATATTGCGAAATACTGTATATGATGGTATTTTGGTAGATACTGTACTGTAAAATTTCATACATTTACATCCCTATCACAAAGAGGAAAATTTGATATAAAGTTTCTCTGAAAAATATGGGAGTGAAAGCGTTATTCATCTTTTTGTTGCAGTTAAAAGTGGCTCTGAGCCTCGTACTAAAAGCTGCCGTTTCGCTTCTCTCTCCCACACAGGTCGGTGACCGGTGCTACGATGAGAAGATGTATGAGGCAGCCAAGCTTCTGTACAACAACGTGTCCAACTTCGGACGGCTGGCATCCACCCTGGTGCACCTGGGAGAGTATCAGGCCGCGGTGGATGGAGCGCGTAAGGCTAACAGCACCAGGACCTGGAAGGAGGTGAGAGAGAAGCTCCTTCCCATTCAAAACCTCAGAGAGCAGTCAGTATTACTGAACTGACTTGATGTAGCATAATGTAGTGCAGATATTGACAGTGTAGCTGAAGCACGGCTCTGACGGAGCGCATTTCCCCTGAGGAATAGCATAGCTCAGTTCTTCCTTTATCTGTGAAGGCACTATGATTATACCTGCTGCTTCAGATTAGCCTCTTTCAGCAGTGTGTTTTGAGGAATTACAGCTTTGAATTCATGAACAGCTGTATGTGTTTTGTACTCATTGCTGGTTTGGTGTTCGTAGGTGTGTTTCGCCTGCGTGGACGGAAAGGAGTTCCGGCTGGCCCAGATGTGTGGCCTGCACATCGTGGTGCACGCGGACGAACTGGAGGAACTCATCAACTACTACCAGGCATGCGACCACCGCCCTGACCAATTAATTTGTTCTTCAGGCTATTGAGGTTTATGCAACAGTTCTGATCGAGTAATTTGATTGGACAAGAGACATCCATGAGCGCTGATGATGGAGTACAACATCACTGGGACACATAACGGCAAAATCACTCTGCTCTCAGGTGTTTTCATAACTGTTAATTGCACTAACTGCTACATTGTTAGCAACAGTCGAGTCCCGATCCATTTGTGGAGCTATACACGCTAGCAAAGTCATATAACTGATTAAATAAACAAAGAAATCATTACCTGTTGCCGCTTATTGCTGGCAACTAATGAGTGGCGTTTATAGAATTATTGTATAAAAGCAATATCGTACTTGATGTCATGATGTTGTTATTCAGCAAAAACATCACGACCTAGAGTTTGATATTGCTTAATTATAAGCTCAATGGCCACTGACTGGAGATTAGAGGGAGATTAAATGAATTCACTGCTCACTGAAACATGAGGTCTTAGTCAGGTATGGATGAAGCTTGTCTGTATTGTATGGTGAGTAGAGTGTAAGTCAGCTGAGCTCTATCTGAAGCCGCTGTTTCCGCCCCCCAGGATCGTGGGTATTTTGAGGAGCTCATCACCATGCTGGAGGCTGCCCTGGGACTGGAGCGGGCACACATGGGCATGTTCACTGAGCTGGCCATCCTCTACTCCAAGTTCAAACCGCAGAAGATGAGGGAGCACCTGGAGCTCTTCTGGTCCCGGGTTAACATCCCAAAGGTGGGGAGCACAGGGAGACATGCGGGTCACTGCCCAGACCCTGGTGCTGGCAGATACCCCTCATCTGTGTTTTACTGGTGGCCAAACGAAAATGGGTAATCCTTACATAACTCAGTTTAGTCCAGGACTTCATGCTTAATCTGCTTAATGGCCCTAAGCTTTGCATTTTTGTGTTGTCTTGGAGTATTAACAACAAATAAAACACAATAAAAAGAAGGCAGAGTGTGTGAAAAATATGTTAAAAAAAAAAAAAAAAAAAAGAGGTAAATGTGGTCATTTGTGAATCGTCAGTTGCTGTCTGAAGCTGTTGCAGCCATGTGGACTGAGTGCCAATGTTCTTCTTCTTTGAATCTCAGGTTTTGAGGGCAGCTGAGCAGGCACACCTGTGGGCGGAGCTGGTCTTCCTGTACGATAAGTACGAGGAGTATGACAACGCCATCATCACCATGATGAACCACCCAACCGATGCCTGGAAGGAGGGGCAGTTTAAAGACATTATCACCAAGGTAACCGCTCACATGCCCATGCAGACAGAAGTCTCCACCCCACCCCCCCCCCACCTTGTCTGTTTGGGACTCATATTGTGGTTTCTGCCCTTTTTTAGGTGGCAAATGTGGAACTATATTACAAAGCTATTCAGTTTTATTTGGAGTTCAAGCCGCTACTGCTGAACGACCTGCTCGTCGTTTTGTCCCCCCGGCTCGATCACACCAGAGCAGTCAACTTCTTCACCAAGGTAATCTGTCTCTCATAGGTGTTGTGTTTTGAACGGTAAGACTGCCCATCTTTTTCAGATAAACTTAGCCCTACGTGCCCTTCAGTGGCTGGACAGCAGCAATGGCTGAATGATCTGATCTTATTATTATGCTGTGCTGCATCAGTTGCTCATTGAAGTGTATCATCAGTAAAATATTTCCTCGACTTCATGTCGCTCTCACTAGGTCAAGCAGCTCGCACTGGTTAAACCCTACCTGAGATCTGTACAGAACCACAACAACAAGTCCGTCAATGAAGCACTTAACAACCTGTTTATCGCGGAGGAAGATTATCAGGTCTGTACTTCGGCTGTGTCCGTCGATATTGTCCTGTGAGTTTGAGCTGTCAGGGACAGCGATGTAGGCGTCCCTGTGTTCTGGAGAATTACTTTGACCAGAGCAAGAACATGTTCTGAATTTAAATTTACTGAAGACTGGAGGCACTTCAGTTTCTGTTAAGTTTTTTGTGAAACATGATTTTTCTGAACTTATGTACACCCATTCAAGAACCAAAAATTATTACTCTCAAGGCTTTGTTTGACAAATCAATTGCTTTGCTGAGGGGTGTGGTAGGGAGGTCAACATGCAGTGTATGAAGACTGTCCTCAAGTTCTGCTATCGAAGCTCATTTGGACACTGTGTAAAACTCTGAAATCCCCCGACCCCAGGCCCTGCGCACTTCTATAGACGCCTACGACAACTTTGACAACATCTCGCTGGCTCAGAGTCTGGAGAAGCACGAGCTCATCGAGCTGCGGAGAATCGCCGCCTACCTTTTCAAGGGAAACAACCGCTGGAAACAGAGTGTGGAGCTCTGCAAGAAGGACAAGCTCTACAAGGTTCTCCCTCTCCTCCTGCTGCCTGTGTGGCAGACATATACTCCTGTCTTCCAATTGCTTCTTCATTATTATTGCTTGTGGTTAATTATGATAGGACTCTTTCTGTGTAAAAAAAAGGACACCCTTTATATTGTGCAGTGTGTGTAGTTTACAGTGTTTTTCCCTTGCTGGGCATTTATAGCGGTCTATTTAAAATGAAACTGGGTAATAATTTTTACGTAACATCTGTTAAAAAATCTGCTAGCTCCAAAGCAGTTTATTGCAATCTGGCAGTTCATTCCATTTATGCAAACTTTTAAAGGGGACCTATTATGCTATTTTGTTTCTAAAGTAAATATTCTTGGATGTCCAAAAGGAAAGTTCATAAACTTATTAGAGGGAAAAAAAACATAATTCCATGATTTCTTGGCAATTTGAATCCTGTCTTTCCTCACCCTCTGGAAAACGGGCTGTTCTGTGTTGCCACTGTGGAATGAGCCTTGTTCTGGCTGGAGAACAGAGCCACTGGCTAAGGGAGAGCGACAATGTCATAATTTCCGAGCTTCTGGCAAGTCTGTAAATACACAGGACTGAATAAGCTTCTAGCTGGCCATTAAACTACACAATGAGCATGGAAAGCTAATGTCTGCTGGCTAAACAAGCTTGGATGTTACATTTACAGTTGTAAGGCATGCTGACATTATATAGTTGTATCTCCCCGATGACGATAGTCGGGAGATACTATGGTTTAGTTCCGGGGCCTCCGCGAGCCGTGCCCGCAGGGATTTTCTGTTCCGGGCTCTGGAAGCGACAATTATTCCAGGAATTTTTTCAAATTTTACACAGGTGAAGATATTTATTTGACCGATAATCAAGACTGATTTTCGGCGATTTTGGACGTCCAATATGGCGGCCATTTTGTCCGAAATTTGGGGATCGGGCAGATACACGACTCGGTTCCTGTAGCGACCGAGTTATCTACTTTTTCTATGCTTGTAATTCTGTCTCTAACGTTAAGAATGGTTCATGGCTGACATCAGTGTAGTAGCCACTGATTTCTTGCATTTCATTTACAGTGCTAGCTACTCCATTAAAAATGGCTGGAATTTGATGAAAAACGGTCATCCATTCAATCGGTTCCTGTTAACGTGTCTTGTACATTGCTTTTTTTGAACTAGCAAAGGTTTCTAAATTACAGTCAATTTAGTAGCTAGCTACTAGCTAAAAAAACACACAATGATTGTAGAAAGGTTATGCATGCATGCTAGATAGGTAAATTATTTTTGAGAGTAGCTCTTATCTAGTTTGCTAGCTAGTTACATCAACAGCCAAGTCACGCACATTTAATTAAGGTTGCACTTACAATTCAGTTTGAATATTAACAGAAATTGGAAAGAGTTAGCCGGCTACAGAATCTCCTTGAAAATAAATTGAAACCAATGCATCTTCGTATCTCCCAAAAAAGTATAATAGCTCAGCCCTGCATTGTACTGATCCAGGTTAGTAGTGTAAAGCAGTCAGACAAAAAGTGGGTTGCACGCATATGGCTAGTTATGGGCTTTTGCTGATTGAAGCTGGGATGTTGCCATAGAAATGTAAGGTGTGGGTGGAGATGTCCAGATAAGGGACAGAACAGTTCTCACAAGCCTGCATGTGACAGAGGAAGGGGAGCAAATTTGAATGCCATGCTTCGTAAAAAAAAAGGTGGCCCAAATATAATGACTGGGTTGTTTACTTCAGTTAGTTGGCTGGTAAGCACTTTAGATACCAAAATGTATGTGCACAATTACTGAAAAAGTGCATTTTCAAAATATGTCCTCTTTAACAGAGAATAAAGTTGTTGTATAAAGAAAGTTGTGGAAGCAAAGATTTATGGTTTATTCTCCAAATAAAGATTAGAATCAGTTATCAGTGCACTTTTTTTTTAGCTGTTAATGGAATGAGCCAAAAAGAATGTAAAACTGCACTGGTAAAGTACTTTTTGCCTTGGGCTGAGACTCAGGCTACCATTGCCACTCTTGCTTTGCCTTCTCAGGATGCAATGCAGTACGCATCAGAGTCGAAGGACACAGAGCTAGCGGAGGAGCTGCTGCAGTGGTTTCTGGAGGAGGGGAAGAAGGAGTGCTTTGCGGCCTGCCTGTTCACTTGCTACGACCTGCTGCGGCCAGACGTGGTGCTGGAGACGGCCTGGAGACACAACATCATGGACTTCTCCATGCCCTACTTCATCCAGGTCATGAGAGAGTACCTCACCAAGGTATGTCTAGCTGTCAGGAGGCTCATTTCATGAAACCTAATCTCCTCACATCAGGACTTTTTCAGATTTGCCCCTCCTTCATTTGGTCTCCAACAAGCACAGTCCAGAAGTCTCCGCCCGGGCAGGCTTTCTCATGTCAGGGGTTTGAAAGTTTAGTGTATGTATCTCCCACCTCCTCTGGAGAGCAGCTCACAGGCACTCCATCCAGTCTCAGGTCAGCCCAGCTCTCCTGAGCTTATATAGTGTCTGCCGCCTCCGCCTTCGCTGCGCTCGAACTCTGCTCCTCCTCTTACAGCCCACATTCAAACTTTATGCTCTCATTTTTTATCTAACTTCATTTCTTTTTTTGCTCATTTCCCCAAAAAGAGTCGCATCACACTCGTGGTTAATGGTGAAGCTTGAAAGATAAAACTGTTTTTCTCATTTATCATTTCCGCACAGCATTTTCCTTACAGAACGTGTCTTAAATTTAATGCAGTTTAGAAGTGAAATACATTAACTGACTTGCATATATGTATTTAGAGGTAATATAAGGAGTAAATAATTGCTTTGTGGACACTTCCCATTTCCTTAGATGTGTAAAATATTCCGCCATCCTCACTTGGATGGTGAAGATGTCACTGTGAGAATTCATCATCTCGTCATATTTAAACCCAGGAGAGAGGCTCCAGCAGCCCAGAGCTAATGCTAGACTCTCTAGATATAGATTTATATTTCAGTGTCGGCTCACTGGCTACCAGTCAAAGTGATATTTTTAAGATTTGCAGGTCTTGCTTGCCCTACTGAACTGTTGCTTGTAATTTTTGGTTTAATGCAGTAAAAATGATCATCATTTTGTTCACAATGGCAGCACCAGGCATATCTCTGGTGCATAATACTATAATGTATCAAGTGCTGCCTAAAAAATGCTTCTTCTCCTCCTTGCATTTTACCTGTGATTATTCTTTATAGGGGCCTTTTATACCTCCATGGTTTTGTCGCCTCTGTTTGTGTTGTTCTGCCTTCTCAATGCTGAGTAAATATCGTCCTCATTCTCTATTTATTTCTCTAAGCTGCTCCTCTGAATTCCTTTTCAGGTCGATGCGATTAAGGAAAAGGTGAAACAGTCGATTCTTGTTCTGCATTTTGTTTTTAGTCCGGAGGAGCGATGCCTCGGAAGTCTGCATGAGTTGCGCTCTTCCCATGTTCACTCTACTGCTTCCTGAACCCACACGTTTGACTCGCACCTCCCAGTGTCCTACCAAACTCTCACTTAGCACAGGAAGAGCCCTAGTCTTCCCACTGTCCTGTAGATACTAATAAAGCCTTTAGTTCTCCTAGATTACAGAGTACTCTGTATCCGCCGTGTTCAGGTCTGTCATTGGTTTCCAGTCCCGTTCAATCATTTCTATCCGGCTAAAGTCGGTAGGCTGCAGAAACCCATCTTCAGCTCTTCAAACTGCATCAGTGCTGGTCATTTAATTCGCATAATGGGTTCCCACCTCTTTCTGACGACGGCCTTTTAGCATGCTGCTGCACAGGGTTGCATGAGACTCAAAAAAAAAAAAAAAAAAAAAGTGTCTTAAATTTTTATCCCCAATTCAATCATGCCTGGGTGTTGTAGCATGAATGCAGTTTGAGCAGCATTATAGCCAGGGAGAGTTGCCTTTCATATTTTGTAAATGTTAAGTTCTGCGAAGTTAGACTTGTACTGTGGTTAGGACTGGAGCCAGTGGAAGACTGCATTTGACTGTTACACTAAATGTAGGTCCAGAATGTATCTGTGTCTGTGAAGTGACCACCCCTCTCAGAAATGTATTATTTTTGTGTTCCCTTTAAGATGTTTGAGTGTCATATCTCTCTTCAGTTTTTTTTCCTTTCTTAAGATGCGGTGGTGCTGCCCTGAGTTGGTAGCCTAGCAGGGCAGTTTATATAAATGGCTCCAGGATCTCTCTGTCCCAGGGCCACTGGTTAGCAGGCTTGTTGGCGCCTTGGCGACTGGTTTATCATGAACAGTAGTATACTTTTCTGGTCGATCCTGGAATCTGCCTGGATAATGTACAGATGAATCTCATCCATTGGACAGCAGATCACAGAGGTTGTGAATCTTGCTGGGCCCTTTTCGCCCTTCAAGGCACGTGTGACGGCGAAGATGGCTCAGTTGGGAAGAGAATAAGAGCTTGGGTCACAACCTTATCACATATGTTAACTGCTGTTCTGGGCTAATAAAACCTTATTAAAGGTCCCCCATCATGTTACAAAATGCACTGCAAATTAGCCATTATAAGCCATTTCAAAATCTGTTTCCTGGTTGACATCACATGCAGAAGTGACCAATCAGAGGCAAGAAGGACAGACCAACTTCAGGCAAGCAGTTAATCAGTTCCTTCATTGTTCTGGGTGCGCTACTCCCCTTGTGATGTCACGAAAGACAGATTTTGAAACGGCTTGTAATGGCTAATTGGCTCTGCACCTGATTACTTGGCAGGGGGGGCCTTATAGTTTGTAATTCGGCTCTGTGATTCTTCGCTGGGTAAATCAAGTTCCTATCAAAGACAAACCCCACATTTGGGGAGAAGTCTTTTACTGCGGGAACTGAGAGGGGTGGTCTTTCACATACAGTTCAGTTACAGTAGAGATTTTTGTGTGGTTATTTAAAAAAAGCTGGTTACAACACTAAAAGAAGAAATACTAGTTTGTTTTTAAGCAGCATGTGTTGCCCTCTCCATAGCACTAGCAGCACTGTCTTTAAGAGGCTAGCAGACATCGCTGTTTGGCTGCGCCTGCTTCTGGAAGCCTCCTCTGGAATGGCCTTGACAATAACAACCATCATCCACTCCTCACATTCGCTGCTTCTGACACTTCTGTCTTCCTCATGCACACATTAATCTTGGAGTAACGCATCTACTCGCATGTGTTTTTTTTTTTTTTTTTTTCCACTCTTCTTAAATCGCAGAGCTTGTTCCAGTCTCTCTGGAAGAGCCATTTTAACATAACTGTACTAATTGGTATTTAACCGGAAGCATGTAGGGAACTGAACCCAGTTTTAGAGACTCAGCCCGAACAGCAAATCGTTTTTTTGGCGCTGGACTGCAGTAGGTTCAGACCAAAATGTTACATTTCACTGAGCTCAAGTCATTTAAAGCATTTCCCGCATATATTAGTATGATTTGTGCTTACTGCTTTGCTAGCTCAGGACTTCTTGCCGCCCGCTTGAACTCTTGCCAAAGTTTCAAACGCGATTGATCTTTTCTTAACGCAAACCTTGTGCTGTGCTTCTTGTGCTAAATTCTTATTCCATTTAGTCATCGGAGATGTAGCCGTTTTGAAATAATTCATATGTACTAGTAATGATATCCATTCCTCCGGTAACATAATTCCATTTGAATACATTTCTTGAAGTATTGTGTGCTGACAGCTGTTTTTTTGGAGGTGTCAGATGTATTGGGATGGGCACAAGGGATCAGAAGGTCGAGGGTTGTGGTACTAAGTGAGTGATGGTCCATCTCCTGTGCGCTCAGTTCCAGAGAAAGGCACATGACCTTGTTCTGCCCTGCTAGTATCATGAATCTCACTTGAGAATGGCTGGGTTTATGTGAAGGATTTAAAACTAGGCGGTCGGTCAGAAGGAACATGCTGCCTCTGGGACTCTTCACTCCCAGGTACATTAGCTAACTCAAGTATGTCAGCACATCTGGTGCAGTTCTGACTTTACCTCAATGCTGCAGAAGTGTTGGGAGAGACTTATGATCTTTGGGTTTGGTTCTCTACATTCAGTTCCAATCAACACAGAAATGAAAAGAAATGAAATGTAAAATGGTGGTGGCTTGATGGTGGGACCATTTTCTGTGCATTACACTTTGCCCCCCTTCACCTCCTAACTTTGATTAAGTTTCCTTCACAAGCAGTAAACTGCTGTCCCCTTTTTTATGACTCCGGTGAAAGTTTTAAGGTTACGTGTATGGTGATATGTTGCGGCATCCTTACTTAAGCGTGCGATGTCAATACGATGGTCGCATAAAAGCTGTGAAGTTTTCCTCCTCTGTGAAAGACTCGCCCCTTCTGCACTGCAAATGGTCCCATTCATCCCGGTCATTGTGTTCGTTCACAATGTGAGCAGATTACTGGGGGGTGGGGTTCGATTGAAGGCTTTTTCCTGCCATTGTCATGGGAATGCCGCGGCCCCCCTCCTCCAGCAGCCCCCCACTCTCTGCCTCATTTTCCCTCCGAAACTCTTTCAGGTGGACAAACTGGACGCTTCTGAATCACTGCGGAAAGAGGAGGAGCAGGCCACAGAAACGCAGCCCATCGTCTACGGTAAAGCGCCTCAACGCCGCTCGTCCACGCCACGTCTCTGTTCGCCCATACGGAACATGCTTTTTCCCCGCCCTGCTAATCGCTAAGTGCTAAGTGCTGCTGCTGTTTAACAAACTAGCGTGTAGTGGTAGGCAAATGTGTTCATTATGCCGTAGGATCAAACGTACAGGGGACCTTGTAGGTTCTTGAAATTGAATTAACATTATGTATTTATCAGAATAGGTCAGTTTAATCGTAGGGACGGTTAATTAAATTTCCATTTTTTGTATAATGTATGTAATTTTTGAAATTATTCTACTCAAAATTTTCAATTCACTTGTGTTCATTCCTCATAGTTTAGATCTGTGAAACTAAATAAGCGATTGTCAAATTTAGGTGAGACTGTGCATGACTGTCCTACTCATAGTGGAGGGTCACTGAGCTTTAGTCTCAAAATGTGTTGCTTTAAACCACCCATACCCAGTTTGACTGTTATCTGTGTCTGTGTGCACATGAATGTCTGCTTGTGTGTGCGCGTGCATATATGCATGTGCGTGTGCGGGTTTGCGCATTTGTGCTCGTGCATACATACATGCATGCGTGTGTGTTTGCGTGTGCGCATGTAAAAACCCTGTGTTCCAGGCACCCCCCAGCTGATGCTCACCGCGGGACCCAACGTGGCCGTACCTCCCCAGCCGGCGTATGGTTACGGCTACACCGCGCCGGCTGGCTACGCCCAGCCCCCGCCCAACGCCGGCTTCGGCTACGGCATGTAAGAGCCGCCCAACCCAGAGCCGGCAGCGCAACTCCTGCTCTTACACCAGCTCATTACGGTCTTCTACTCACCGCGGGGGGCACTGTACACCCCCGTCTCAGAGCACCACCGTCCTCACCGTCTACATCCTCATGAAGGACTCCATTTTATTTTATTTTATTTTAAGTGTTTATGAACAGAATCGGACCTCGAGCTTTCTTTTTTAACATTCCATTTTTATGTACTGCTTGAATGTTTTTGTTTGTCCCGTATTTTAATTTTTTTTTGTTTTTTTTTGTTCCCATCCCTGAGGGGAATGGTTTATGTACTGAAAAAGAGGGCTTATGTGTGAGGCCATTAAGTCTTCTGCTGCATCTGTTTATGAAGCATCCAATTTGCACTCTGTAGTGAGAAGAAACCAGTATATAGAATCTTTATTTGTGTGTCTGAGCGGCTTGGTCAGTCTGTCATTAAAGAAGGGCATTTGGTTATTGTATATTCCGAAAAATTTAAAAAAAAGCAACAGTGTTTGAAGTTTATCGCTTCCGTGAGTTCAATTAGAAACACTAAGTAATAAAAATGTATTCAAAACAGACTGCCTTGCTCTTTTGGTATTATTTAACATGCATACGTCCATGCCATTTCAGTCCTTTCCAGCCTATATGGATTCACCAGTTGACAGTATAGAAACCTGATTTTTGTTTTTTCCACTCCGCGTGTAACATGAGTTTTAAGTGCCGTATACGGTGCTGTTAATGGGAACATTTGTTTTCAAAGCAAAAAGAGACGAGTCTGAATCCTGTATGAATCGCTTTCCGATATTCCTCGTGCAGAGGTTTGTGCTGATGTTCCAGTGTTCTCGGTCGCTGTATCAATTGTACAGAGAACAAATTTAACAAATGTCATAAACTTTACTCCTCCTGTCCGTTTTGTTTGTGCACTTCGCTTGAATGGAGAATAGTCGCAGCGCCATGATTATTTTTTCTTCATTGTAAGCTTGTGTTTAATATATCAGTAATAACCCCCTGAACCCATCCTACTCTTGGAGATTTAAAGATTACCTGTTATATTCTTAAACAAATGTATTGGTATTTTATTTAACTATTGTGCATCTAAAATTAAGTAATTCCAGCATCTACATTGGATTTAATTCCGTGACATTGCAGTTTGCTTTTCCACATAAAATAAAGACCCGTTTGTCAAGAACCCTTGTTTTTGCCATGCTATCTTGTGTGTTATTGCACATGTCCACATCCTGTTTTCCATTTCAACCTTTAGAGCGCTGAAATAAATTTTAAAAAACGGAAATTGAATTATCTTTTGCTGTTGAAAACCCATCATGTGGCAACTTGTGTAAAAGAGATCCCCTGCACGAGCTCTTTTAAACAAGTCACCACATGATTGGTTTTCAACAGCTTTGATTTTGATATCTTACATGATTGAGCAACAAAAGCAGCATTTGGCGCTCTAAAGGTTAATATACGTGCAGTGGATGAGTTTAGTACCATTTTGAATCCCACCCCTTGGGGGGAAAAAAAAAATACAGGAAAAGTCTCCTAGTGAAAAAGATGGTGAATGCAGTAACGGTGAATGAATGGTGATGCATTATTGCACTGCCCCATAGTTTTAAGTTTTTCCATCTTCTGTTTCATCATTAAACTATGCCCATGAATGATTATTAGGGGGTAAAAAATGCCAACAGAGGATTTTGTATCTCAAGTTATTAATCCTCTTTGAATAGAACGTGAACTTTGAGGGACATGGTTTATGGAATCATTCAAATGACGTGGTTTTGTGTGAATATTGAATACTCTCATGTCTTTGTATTGCCCTCTGTTATCCAAAATGGCTGCATGGTGTAGTTGCACTGGCAGTAACAATTTGAAGTTGCTGGCATTAACTTGTGTGGTTTACAAAGGGAATTGGTCACACTTGATGGCTAATCTAGCTTCCTGATGCATTCACAAAGCATGTGCACATTAGGGCTTATGTTTCTGCCAAAACGTCCACCATCTCCCATCATATTTAGGTGTGAATGTTTAATGAGGTACTGCAATGCTTAACTGTGTGCTGCGTATGCTCTTAGGAGGCCTGGAGTTATCCTGTGACTTAGAATTATGACCATGATATTTAGAAGTTTTCTTAAATATTTTTGCCTTACAAAGTGATAGAGCTGTGATTAAAAATTGTTAACTGAAAAATCTTTTGAGTGGCATTGTTTTTACAATTTACTTTTTTTTTATCAACCAGCAGATCAGTACTTCTACATTCTGTAGTGTTGCACATTTTGAATGGAAGGCCACCTTCCAGGGAAGCTGGTTTGGACACCATTCAGAATGATATCAGGTTTTGGTAGTAAACACAATTACTTAAACTGGGGTGTTCATTCTACTCTGAAAAGGGCGAGTGGGTGCTGGTTTTTCTTATAATTCAGCATTAACAGTCTTAATTCTGCTTGCTTAGGTCTTTAATAAACTGGCATAATTAATTAGTTAAATGAGGAATTGTAGTGTTGAGCTAAATTAAAAACCTCCACCCGCATCGGCCTTTGGAAGTCAAATCTTATCCGCGAAACTGAAAGCTCTTATCGCTCTAAATTGCATTTCATTTTTTCTTTTGTGCTGCTCTTAAACTCCTCCATGTGCAGAAGACTCTTCTAATCTAATGTTATTCACTTGGTCGCTGTGGTGTGGAATATTGCCTTGCAACTGCATGAGAAATTGATGGGGTTCCAGCAGGTAATGGCTGTATCAGTGTGCGTTCAAAATGCTGTGTGCTGTAGTGCATGTAAACTGCAGAGTTGATCGTCCGCAGTCCTGCTCCGGCTTAATAGTGAATCGTAATTTTCAAAAAACTTCTGAGGATGCTCAAGGGAGCTGGTGCTATTTTGATTCTGAATTTATTTCTTGGTATAACTTGGCGCATTGTCTATCGCGCTCTTCCATCAGACTGCATTTAGTGGATGTTGGTGACTGGGGCGACCTTGTCGAGTCCTTGACAATGGCAGTAATCACTTTAGAGTTCCCCTATCATGTCACCAGGTGCGCAGCCAATAAACCATGACAAGCCATTTCAAAATTTGTGCTTTGCTGTATCACAATGGGGAGAGACCACCGAGAATAATGAAGGAACTGTCTTAACTGGTCGGCTGAAGTTGATCAGCTCGTCTCTGGCGAGTCTCTTTTCCATGTAACTTCAAAAGTGAACTGATTTTTTTAATGACCAATTGGCTGTGTACCTGACGACATGATAGGGGACCTTAAATGGAGTTCAAGATTGTATAGATGGAAACGACTCCCTGTACATCTCCGTAATGAACATCACGATATCCAAAGAGCTTTTCAAATACTATCATTTAGAGATGTTTTTCTCATTGTCCTAAATACGAGAGAAAATTGGTTTTTAAAGGCAAGTGAAGGCGTACTGAGCATGCAGATTTCATTTTTACTGTTAACACTGGAACTACCAAGGCAGTAATTTTGACTGCGTTCAAACTTTGCAACGTCATAACTGGTTAAATAAAACCTATGTACCAATAGGACCCTGACTTTTCCTAAATGCGTGTATATTTTATTCTAACATTGTTTAATCATAAAAATTTCAAAACATAAAAGAGATCTGAGTATTACTACCTCGAATGACCATAGCAGTCAAATTGACTGCATGCTTTTTACAAGGGGTGTCATATTTCACTATTTGCTACATTTTCCCGCTCTTTCTCCTGCTCTATTGTTTGTTGTGTTTTTTATGCTCTGTGAAGCGGCTGAGCGGCTGTCCTCCTGCAGCATGCTCTGTGAGGCTAAAATCTAGCTATAGCTTCACTCAAAACCCAAGAGAGGCAAAAATGACAACTAGAAGGAGAATGAAAGTTACGGAGGCTTTAGCCTTGCTTCAGAGCCTTGACAAGGAAGAATTTGATGGAGGAGCAGGTTCAGAGAGTGATGTCTCTTGGTGTTTGGAAGAAGGTTCATCTTTTCCATCAATTTATTCTTGGAGCTTTTTATTGATTGTCCAAATTATATGCAAATAATGTCTGAGCAGTCAAAATGACTGCTATGGTCATTCTAGCAGTTGCAGAATTCTGGTAGACCGAGTGTTAAAACATTACTAACCCACAAAATGTTTTCTCTTCCTGAAATGTGGGCCATTTCTATTTCAAATTGGAAACTTCCGTTGAGATGAGTGCTGCTAATGGACAACTGAAGGAATAAAATTGATAGAACTTTAATGGTGGCCATTACTTATGCAGAACCCATTGCCAAGGTGGTGCTTAAGTCTGACCTATGATATACCAAATACAAATGCTTTTAGGATACATGGCATGAAACAGACTGACGAGGACTTTAACTATGATACATTAGCTCTCTAAATGCTGACTGAGCTTTTCTCTTATTGATGGCTGCAAGGTGGTTTGCTATGCATCATTTCCTGTGTTAGATAATGATTTAGTCAATGAGGTAATATCTTCCCTTTAAGTTAACCATCACCAGCAGGTACAAAATTTAACTGACATGAACTGTTGCCATTAAAGTCAGCTGTATGCTGTCTTTCAGTGGATTTTGGTCACAGGGAACATGTCCTTTCTTCAGTTTGTTGTTAATATACTGTTTTCATGATCATTAGCTCCCGAGGATCATTATTGTAGAAGAGTTTGTGTGAGGCGTTACGTATAACATTAGTAGTGTTGTTGGGGAAGAACTTGCGAGTTTGGTGTCATCAGTGTGTTTTGTGCCGTTTCAGTTGGGCTTGAAGATCCAGGTGTCTGAGATGAAGGAGCAAGCTGGGTGAGGGTGAACAGGTGAGACTTCATTGAACATTGTTGAATTATCTCTACTGCACGTCCCCACCGATGCATGTGTCTGCATGTGTACACCCCTAGAGTCATCTGTCCTGGCTGGCATCCCATTGATGACAATGTGAACAGCCAGAATGTATTTAAGTCATAATTTTGCGGTATTTTGTGCTTTCACAGTTACTATACATTCTTCCTGCATGATGCAGCAATGATTGAAAACAGAATTTGAGTCTGGTAAACTTGCCATGAGTAAACATTCCCCCCGTCCTTGAGCTCTTAGAGGCCTTGTGATAAAGACTGGTACTCATCACATCCTCGCTTAGTCTGAGACCTGTCTCATTAATATTTCCCATTTAAAAACACATTTTTCAGTGGTGTACTGTGCTCCTGCATGCCAAATCTGAGTTGCATGATTAATTGCCCTGCTCTTGTAGCCTCTGATCAGCCCCTTCATTTCTTCACAGTTTACAGTGAAGCGGATCGGCTGGTTAGCTTCCCATCGTCTTCAGTGGCTGAAGGCGGACTGGGATCAACCAGTTTCGAAAGGCATGAAGATCCCCCCTCCCGTTGCCACCAATACGTGCAAAACTACGCCCTGGGGACGTGAAATGCCTGTTCATCAAGCCTTATTCAGGATGGACCTCAACTTAAATGCCGTGTGCATTTGTTTGCTGTCATGAGTTCTACTATTTATTTTTTTTTTTAAAAAGTAGACCCTTTGAATGGGTTTACAATTAAAATTGCTTTGAATTTATGTTCCATTAACTTGCACTGGGTGACTTTACTCTTGACTGAATATCTTTTGTCCCCTCTGGTCTTGCATTTAGTCCTGATGTAAGAATTATCATAATTATGATATACAGTTTCTGAACTCATGGTTATTCATAAACCTCTTTAACACCCCTTTTCATGCAGGTGTTAAAATTCTTCATTATGTTCATAATGAAAATAACAGCTCTTTGCTAAGATTAACTGAGCTCTATTTATATCATTGTTCCTGTGCAACCATCACAATTTGGGTTGTACGTATTTGGTGATTTGTGCGATGGCCCACCTTGCTGGAAACTATGTTCTGTACACAATGCTGTATTAGTAGCAGCTACTTCATAAGACTGGGGTACCCCTTTCCATTCATGTTTGCATTAGTTTTCTTGTGTTTGCGGAAAGAAATGGACTCCACAAGGTGGCCCTCTTGTGTTAGGATAATCTTACGCAGACGCCTAACGTGGACTCTAAGCGGAGGAAATGCCTCGCAGTTTATTTATTGAACATAAATAACTCCACGGATTTACTCTCCTATAATTCGTCGGCTTGCCTGAACATTTTCCATTTTCCTGGCAAACGGAATTAGAATGCTCTATGGACCTGCCCAGGAGAGGCAGCCTGCGCGTGGCCTTTCCTCTCATCCTGTCAAGGCCATGAGGTTAGAGTTCAAGGCTGATACTTATATTTTACAAGTTATACCGTTCCCTTACTTCCCGACGTCACACTTTTGTTGAATTCTATTGAAGTACATGACATTTTCAGTAGTAGCCAATTATAATACAACGTAGACTGATGGATGCGGTGACTGAGTTAGTATGAAGGGAAAACGTATGAAAATCTTTATTTTAATGAGATATATTATGCATCTTTAATGAAAGCGCGTCTCAAAATTCACATCCTCTGCATAAGGAAATGGGCTAAATGATTGATTTGCTCAACTGCGATTAAAATATAGCCTAGTGCTACAGGTTCGGATACTGGACGCCAAACATTTTATTCATATGTAAACCTGTTGATACAGCTGGTCAGTACCAGGGTATACGCTATGAATTTACGGTAGGCCTGTGTGTATGCCTTTTGAGACGTGATGCATGCATTATCACGCGATTTCATTGTGCCTTTCAATAAAGGGTTAATTTTATTGCACGCATTTGTGCGGCTGTCCGTGGCATTACATATAGCCCACTTAAAGACGAAGTCAGTGTGAAACTCGCAATGCATAGGCTCGCACTGTTACCGCCAGCCGTGCGATCCTCGTTTGTGACCAGCTGCATTATAACTTGTGTTAACCGCAATTCTGCGTCTGCATCTGTCATTTTCTGGTGACAAGTTGGAAGGAGGTTGTCTTCCGTGCTTTATCGTCTGGACCGACGAGTAAAGGATGTCCCGCTGTCGAGACCTAAATTCTAATCCCGATCATTTTACGATTCTTAACACAAATGAGCTCCGGGATCTTTTACAGGATGAAGGAACAATGGACCAGATCATCAGACTCAGTCAAAAGGTTGTCCGTTATGTTTTCTATTAGCCTATTTGCTTGCAATCCTACACAGGCTAACCCGCACTGGAGGTGGCTGCGTTTCTGAGTTGTTTTCATTAGCTCAGACTTGGGGAGCATGGTTTCGGTTCCTACTGAGCGCTGTCTGATTGTTTACGGGACCACTTTTGTGCTCTTATGAAAAATTTGGCTATTACCACACCTGATGCTACTGAATGTAGCCTACTGCCTACGTGTCTCCGATTGCTATAGGCTACTCAGACAAACGTGCCTCGCCGAGCGTCTTGAGGTTGGTTCATGCATTAGTTTTCCGTCCACACATATTTGCTTGCTCTGGAAAAAAATACCCAGATTTATTCCCTCTCTTGCGGCTGAAGTTGACTTTTCTTTGATTGGGATCACCATAAATTTTATCATAAACCTCATCCCTAATTCAGCTACTTTATCGATGCGAAAATTGAATCGTTAAGAATCAAAGCGGTGACTTCGAACTTGTCGGGATTTGCATTTTGAAGAAGAAAATGCTAATGGGGACCGTCTCAGGCAGGCACCCGATTTGTTTTGGATTTTTTTTTTGTCAGAAACGGAGGTTGCAAATGGAAGGAATGGAGTTAATGCACTTTCCGTGCTTAGGCGATACCGTGACCTCTTCGTCAACCAACGGAACAGTCGCTCTGGCTAGTATTAATGACGGTGTCCCCGTATATAGTAAGATATTTGGAAACTGGATGTAAGTGATAAGGGTGCCAAGATTTGATTTGAGACTGTCATTGCTTGTATCAATGAGACGTGGACATGACGCAGGATAAATAAGCTACTGTTAGTAACTTATGTTGACCAGCCAACGTGTGATGGCTTGTTCACCTGAAAGCAAACTGGGATAGTGTGTCGATTATACTGGAAACTGCTTTGATGAGGGGTTAGTATCCAGTTTATATTGTACAATGCTGCGGATGAGAGAGCCTAGTGGATGATATTTGATCAGCAGCCGAACTGCGGTGGTGATAACATGAAATAGGCTTTGCTGAGCCGGGAACGCTTCGCAAAGTGGGTAGGAAATAGTGTGACTGTTCCTCGCTTGAGCCCGCATTCCATTAAATCACCTCATGGGAAAACTTATTGCAGAAATGGATTGCGAAGTTGCATGCACTTTGGATTCACAGTTGTTTGGTTCACAGGGAGAACAAAGCCCCCAGTTTATTATGGCAAATACTTGCGCTCTCTCTCTCTCTCTCTCTCTCTCTCTCTCTCTCTCTCTCTCTCTCTCTCAAATATTTATGGGTAATTAGTGCTCAACGACGCAAAAGTTTGCCTGACATGAACTCTCTCTCCACCTGTGAAAGCTTCTGCTGAGACCCTCTGGTGCTTCCTTTCACTGTGAATTTTGCGAGAGTAATATGAAACTGTAAAGTCTGATTTCTGGTCTACCATCCTCTTTCGGGACTGTTTGCTTTTTTGGTTGGCCTAGAGTATAAGTAGGGGACTACTAAATAACCCTGTGGCAAAATTTCTTCACTGTCTCTTAGGCTTCAAGCACAAAATTACTGTTCTCAAGTTCTCTCGTGTCTGTAAATGTCCCTTGGAGATGGCATGCAAATTTTTCTGTTATCCTCCTCAATATGAGTTTCTTAAACTTTTTTCTGTATTAATAACACTGTGAAATGGCATTTTGTAGTTAAAAAAATATATATAAATTTTTATGCTGCCTTGGGGAAAAAAAATATCATCCTAAAATAAGTGAAACGTATCATTCTGCTGACTGGATGTTAGTTAATATTTGTTCCACAATCATCTTAATGAGTCCTTTACTTACTTCTTTCATTTTTTTTAAATAGATAAAGCCTCAGGTCTTGTCCTGTTGATTGACTGATTTCTAATGAGTTTTCAGCTCAAAACCAAATCTGACTTTCAATTAGGAAGAAGCTATTTTATTTTGCCCTGTCAACATTTAAGTCTGTGGTTTTACATTGATGTGGGATTGTGGGTAGTCCTCTTGTCTTGAGACCCTTTGGTCCTCCAGGTCATCTGAAAAGCAGAGATGCATGGCCACATGAAAAGTCTCTTGCGGTCAGCAAACATCCTTTCCACATATGGGTCAGGGGCAGAATGAATTACAGCACTACAGAAACTCGTAGTCATGATTCATGTGTTTCTTTAATGTTCTCTGAAAGACCAGCATCCCAGCCAGCATCTTCACTGCCGTCAAGAGAGGAATCCAGATGCACATTATAATCAGATGTATGATTTGGCTTTATTTTTCGGTGTTTTTAAACTAATTGATTAGCTGTCAGGCTGAATGACATTTATGGTGATGCTTTAGACCTGGACCTAGCAGTGGGGGAATGTCATTGCATTGTGGAGTGGGAAGGTTGGGGTGGGGGGACTAGCAGACCATGCATTCAGTGGCTGAATTTTGTACAGGCAGTGTTAACTATTGATTTGAACTGACAATTCTATATCTCTGTTTGACATCCGATAAGCACATCCTCACAATTACTATCTGATGTCTTTGCAATGTGAAGCAAGCAAGTGAATAATGAAATATTGCTTAATCATCGCAACACTGATATTTACCTTGAAGAAAAACATGATAATAATTGACTGTTTGCATCAAAATTTTTTTCTTTGTCATCTGTTACGATGTATTTGTGCAAATACAGAGAGTGGACAATATATCAGAATCATCCCAGAAAAAAATGAAGACGCTTCTCACTGAAAACCAAATGTCCAGTGGGTGGAACAGGATGCTATTCCGTTCCACCCACAGCCCCATTCTATTGGTTAACCCTTGCCCTTACTGTTACCCTACCCTGTGGATCTGACTGAACTCCACCTCTCAAGCCCATTAGAGTGGGGCTGTGGGCTTAGCTGGATCTGATCCAGCACTGGATCTTTGGTACCACAACAGGAAGTACTTGGGAAAATGGCTTTAAGTTCAGTCGCTAAACCAACTGCTTCAAAAGAATTTCTACAATTAATTCCTATTCATTTGAATGCCAACTAGTGGTAAGTTTCTACTTAAGAGGTCTAACAGCAACACTTTGTTAGGTACGTACGTGTCCAATGCAAGATGAGGATACTAGTCAAGTTCCAAATGGGCCAAATACGTAGTTCTTACCTGAATTGCATGCGCCTTGTTCACAAAAACTGGAAAATCATTAGAGTAGGCCTGGGGAACTGTTTCAAAAATTATGGTAAAATATATTTAAAACAGCGGCTGCTCAAAATTACATTACATTTATTTAGCAGATGCTTTCGTCCAAAGCGACTTACAGTAAGTGCATACAGTAAGGTCACTGACACTGTAGCCCAACAGACTGGACAAGATACAATTCACATCAAGCATTAGTCACCTGAAGTCATGAACATGTAGAGCAAAGACTATACAGAAGGCAGTAGCACACAGGAAAAAGAAACAAAGCAAATGGAAACAAACGGTAAAGAGTTTTTTTTTTTTAATTAAAGTAAATAAAAGCAGGGGAGGGGGGCGATCAGGTCAGAAACTGTCTTAACAAGTAAGTCTTAGGGTTACAGCGGAAGAGCAGCAGGGATGGAGCAGTTGGTAGGGAGGTGAGAAGGTCATTCCACCACTGGGGAGAAGTGTGGATGCAGGTTTGAGCTCTCTGACAGGGACATGAAGTGAAGGATGTGTTAAAATGCAATTCCCTTAGTTAATCTAATAATTTGATTATGACTGATCTTTTATCTACTGTCAATTACCATTTGTTTAAAGTGGACCAATCATGCTATTTTTTTTTCAAGTTCTAATATTTTTGGATGTCCAAAAGGGAAGTTTCCAATCTTCTTAGTGGGGGGAATTCCATGATTTCTGGGATGTTTGATTCCTGTCATTCCCTACCCTCATAAAAAAAACGGGCTGTTCTGAGTGGGCGTCCCCTCTATGGAATGTGCTTTGTTCTGATTGGCCAACAAACAAAGCCGCCGTGTCAATTGAGAGCAACGATATCATAATCCCCCAGCTTCTGGCAAGTCTCTGAATACAGATGACTGAATGAGTAGCCAGGTAGCTAGCCAAACTACACAATGAGAATGTAAAGGTAATATCTGTACTCTAAGCAAGCATGGTGTTGCACTCATGGGAGCATACCAGGCAGTCACTATAATATTCATTTATTTTATTTATTTATTGAATTAGGACAGTGCTCATGAATCAACATTTCAGCAATATGCATCAATGTAAATATGCTGGAATTGGCACAATAGCTAAATTTCATCCATAGTCCTAAGCCAGGTACTACAAAAACATTAAAAAAACAAGTTTTCCAAGTAAATGACACCACAGTTCGCAATACAGTGCACAGAAACACCCATCAACAATTTTACATTCAAAATGGATGCATTTTTAGCATTACAACTCACAGAGCCACATGCTGTAAGTCGGTTAAAATGCTTTGCCGCTTGAAGCTGGGATGTTCTCATAAAAAATAAACTGTGGGTTGAGATTTTCTGACGAGGAGTGGAACAATTTTCACAAGCCTGCATATGACAGGAAGGGGAGCCAAATCTGAATGCCATACCGATTGCCATGTTTTATGAAAAAGGTAGCCCACATAAAAATGACTGTTTTACTTTGCAGTTTGTGGGTAGATAAACACTCAGATACCAAAATGTATGTGCACAAGAACCGAAAAAGTGAGTTTTTCATATTTTGTCCCTTATAATCCTTTGCTTATTAAGTTTTTTTTTTGACATATTATTGGTTTAAACTTATTGAATTTTGGGTCTTTAATGGTAACTTTTGCCAGAATTGTCTAAGACCAGATTTTTGACACTGCGATTGGAGGACAGTTCTGAATTCAATCGTGTCCTTGTGTGCAGTTTCAGGGCCTGCAGGTGGACAGAGAAGCCCTGTTGACCTCTAACCATGGCCTAGCAGAGCAGAATCTCTCCCGGCGGCCGCGTCTCCTAAATTGCAAGCTGCTGCTGGCCGAGAAGTACCAAGAGCTGGAGAAGCTGGCCACTGTCTGCCGGGAAAAGCAGAGCCGACTCGGTGAGCAAAAAGGGAGAATCAAAAACGGGCAAATCCTGGCTTCCGCTGTCTTAAAATCAGCCTTATGAAGATGGTCAGAAATTCTTTAGATTTGAGAATGTGATGACCTTTCATTACGCCAAATGAAAAGGTTCAGGAACAGTCCATTTGACCTTCTATGATGGGTCACGGTTCATATTTTGACATTTAAAAAGCAATAGTGTATTGTTACCATATCTGTGACTTGGAGGATCATAGAATTTTACATTTGAAGCACGTAGCTCACTGTTGACCAGAGTTACTTAACAAGTTGTGCTCAGAAAAGTCTACATTCATGTATGTGCAACTTCTGAAGTACCAGTTAATGAGATTGCAAAGGCAATCAGGCCATGGCAGACCTGCGATGGGTAATGTTTTACGACTAAAATTGACACATGGAAGTGAAGTTCACAATTTTTTTTTTTTTTTTTTTGGAGGGGGGGGATTGGGGGATAAGGCGTAGAATAGGTTACAACTTCCACATGACGTTCCGGGCGAGTTAGAAGTCTGGAAATTTTTGGTTTTTCTGAGCCATCCTCTACATGCCTGCCTGTTTCCTGCTAGTGTTAACTGTGGAACATCTGATGCTGGTCTGAATTTAACGGGCATCTGTTCAGAAGTATTCTATTTTTAATAGCATTTTATAAATTTAAATGAAAATTACTCTTTTGCTGCCCAAAAGGATAATAACTTGTGATTGAATCTTAATGAAAGCATTTATTCAAGATTATTTCTTTTCATTAGCTTTCAAAAAGGATTATGTTATTTAGAAAGATGATCATCTCCTAATCACATTGTAGTTGAATACAATTTTTGGATTTCACTGAGAGTGAAGAACATGACAAAAAGGAAAATAATCTCAGAAAACTAACAAATGTAAAAAAAAAAATAAAAGTAGGGTATATTATACTTTCTTGTTCCTATTTGTTGGTGACAAATTATGAAAATGAAGATATTTTTGATTTTAATTTGTGTAAATTGAATGTCCATTGTAAGTTGCTCATTTTTCATGTAGACATATGCAGATCTTTTGTACTTACATAAGACCCAGATTCTTTGATAAGAGGCCAAATGCTGTAAGTAATATAATCAGGTTACTTAGCATCAGGTTACTTAGAAATATGATAAAAATCATTTTTAAACGGGTTCCTTTCACGCTGTAGGTCATGAATACGATTTCCCGAGGGTATAGAACAGGACAACATGGAGCATAATTTCATAAAACTAATAAATAAAACAAGGGTATTGTTATACTTTTTCATTCCTCTCTGTTGGACCGCGTGGTCATTGAGAAATAAAAGGTCTTATTGGATGTCGCACACAGTCCTCTGGCAACTTGCACAGGGGATGAAAGTGCGCCTCCATTTCTCCTCCAGCCTCAAGCTTGCGGAAATGGAACTGGCTAGGTGCAAACATGTAATCAGATGTGGCATCTTGATTAGATAATGGTGCTTTTAGTTCCTCCCAGATGCGCACTGTCATCTGTTTGCTGTGTAATGCACATGTATTGAGACAGATGTGCCAAAGTAACAGCTGTCTAACTAGCGAGCCATGGGCCACCGGGCGGTTGTAGGGCTTAACCCTCTGCTGGTAAAGGTAAGATGATGTGGAAATTTGAGTTCTACAACGGACACCTCCCGAGGAATCTGTTCTCTTTAATTTAATACAGTCGGAAGGTCGGAATTGATCACATGGTTCCGACTGAATGTTTTTGTTTGGACGTCTGCGCTGATACTGTTCCTTTGCATTTCACCCTTTATGACCTCCACCAACCAAGTTGGGTGCAGGTTGTGTGTTCGCCCTTGTTTATTTGTCAGTTTGTGTGGCTTTTGTTTGTCCAGACAATATTTCTTAAATTTCTAAATCTATTTCAATGAAACTCGGTGGTAGTGTGGGCCATGGGCCGAGGGATAATTCATGGAATTTTGGGATGGATTCATAACCAGGGAATCTGTAACCTCCTTATTCATTTCTCAGAGACTAATGCGTCGGCGGAGGTATGTGCTGTCTGAATGCTTTCCAGTTGCAGCTGTGGTTTGTTGATGGTAGAGGAATGTGATGTAACTTCCTGCTTAAGTGATCATTGCCGTGACATTACCATTTGGAGAATGGCTCCCCCTTCCATGTATGTCCAAATTAAGAAGAGTAAAGAATGGGTGGGGCCTATTGACCCGGACGCCGCTGGGTCAATAACAGGTAGAGGCTGAGTAATATAGCCAGCGTCCGGTTCAATTGTCTCAAATGTCCATTTATTGAGCCGGACGAAGTGGGGGCGCTCGTCCTAAATTAGAAGTAACGTCCGGGTCAATAACAGGAAAAGCTTGAATAATAGAGTCGGCGTCCGGGGCAATAGCCACTACGTAAAGAATTTGGTCGGGGATAAAACATCTTGAGTGCAATGAAGGGTCAGGATTTGTATGACTGTTGCATAATCTTGTGATGTCTAAGAGCTTTAAACATTTAACATGCACATTGCTCTGGGGTCCGAGCAGCTGCAAATCCAGACTTGGTGTTTTATTTTTTGATTCTCCAACCACCTTCTTGGAATTGTTTGAAACTGCTCATGCTGTCATTTTGACACTTTAGCATTTTGTGTAATTTTGAACCTGTGAATTCTGAATGGGCAGTGGGAGCTGACGGTTTCACTCTATGCGTCATCCCTGCTCCGCACTCATGCAGTGAGTTTGCTAGTGCCTTGTTCAGCATCTGCTTTAAATGTGGTGCCACAGTTCCATGGCATATGGAGTATTTTGATAATATTCTTTGAAAAATAAATGCTGAGGGCCTGTGGTACGGAATTTAAAGCCATGCCGTGGTACTTATGTAAAATATTCTCGCTCCTTAGTGTTGCAGGTTTAGTCCGTACTTTAATCTTCGCGCTGTCAGGTCTGTGGTGCCTGTCTGTCTTTTCGCTACAGGCTTGGTACTCTTAATTTTGGTAGTTCACACAATTGGCTGTTTAAATTTATTTCGTTCATTCTGTATTTTAAACGTTGGTTATAACTGCAAGCTGACTGCAACACAAAATCGCCCTGTCGCTAATGTTCCAAAAATGGTTGTATATTAATTATCTGGACAGCTTGAGGGAGCATCTGTCAAATAAAATTTTCATCTTGCCCATACTGGCATGTTTGTGTTTTTTTTTTGTCGATTGTTTTGTTTTGTTTTTTTTATTAGAAATGGTAGTCACATTCTCCTGAGAGTACTAGTCCATATTAAAACTGTTTTACTTAATTTTGAATTGTAAACGGTGCATTAATGTTAAACTGTGACAAAAAAATGTGTTTTCCTCTGCTGATTTTATAAAAATAAGCAACATAATTTTTGTTGGCTCAGATATCCTAGGCTTCTGCAATTGGTGAATTACAGTTAATATGGAGTATTTCTGATTTTAATTTACACCAATTGAAGGTATCATTGGTGGAAAAGATGTAGATTTTTTTTCATGCAGTCATGTGCGGACTTGTATTAGCACAAGGCTCAAATTCTTTGAGCTGAGGCCAAATGCTATGAGCTGCATCATGACAAAAATTCAGACAAAAATGAGTGTTCAAAAAGCATAATGTTAGTAGAAGAGATGAAGAAAGTACCGTATAGTAGTATGTTCACTGTGACCTTCGAATGACTTGTCAGAGGACTGAGTACCTGTTTAGATTGTGTGTGTGATATGACTGACAGCATTAGTGTCACAAGAGGTGATGTCAAAGGTGAGTTATTATCAGTCTTGTAGTGATGACTGGCATTGTCTGTCATTCATTTTAATGTGGCAGGGACATATAGAGTTACCCTTATCCGTCCGTACGTATGGGATGTTATTTATCCGCTTCTCCTCAAAAACTGATGGACAGAATTCAACAAGCTTTTGTAAATGCTGTCTATGTAGATCGAAGGTGTGCATCTCATATTTTGTTTGACAAAATTGGATAATTTCACAATTTTAGGAGCTTAACAAACTCTCAGATGCAGGAGCATCTCTGTCCAAGGACACACATTTTTTAATTTAAATATTTATTTTAATTTTTTCAGCTGTATTGGACAGGATGTTACAGAACAGTGGTTCCCAAGCCTCTCCTCGGGGCTCTTCAGCCAGGTCCAAGTATTTGTTGTGTTCCTCCTTAAACACACCTGATCATGGCTCTTAACCCCTTTGCGCAGATATAGATGCCGGCGTCCGTAAATTCCTAAATAATTTTGTAATTGAATTTCCAAATGCTTTGCTTCAATTGAATAATTCTCCAGAGTCTCTGTGACACAAATACTGAGTTCTAAAGCCTAAATAGGCTGATACATTACAGGAAAAAATTGGCATTATTTGTATTCTGCGCAAAGGGGTTAATTACCTGAACAATTACCTGCATCTGACTGGTGTGTCCTAAGAGGAGGTTAGAGAACCAATGATCTCGGAAGATGGGCAGAACGAGGAAACCTTGAGTCTTAGCGATATTTTGCGGCCTGATTCATTCTTCTAACGTCCCGCCTCGTGACGAGCAGGTGGATAATGTCTCAAAGACTGTGCCACCAGAGCTTTGTCTGCTGCACTTATGTACTGTGAATATGGAAAATCTTAAGACTCTCTGTATGGAGTTTTTCATTGTGTGTTCTGAATTTTCTGTTCCATTCTGTGTGCAGTGCTGATCAGTATGCCGAATGGACCGCAAGCTGTTCTCTATTGGCCTTTCATGCTATATTTATTTCCAGAAAAAAAAACTATTACCAGATTTTTATCTGTGAGCTCTGAGCCAAAAATGTGAAAAGATTTAGTTTTCTCCTCATAATTTAAATATGCTGCAGCCTTTTTTGTTGATGATTTGGAGGCTCCTCGTTCTCTCGACGCCTTAGTTCTTGGGGTAATTTTTAGACCGCGTCAGTTTTTCGGAAAAGCTGCTCGTCCATCAGGGATGACTGTAGGTTTCCTCAGCTTGAGCGAGCATAGGCTACACTTTTCTCGTTTTTTTCGTTTTTTTTTTTTGGGAAATGTATTGCATTGTTTTTATGAAGCAAAACATTTGAAAACCTACATTTAAAAAAAATTAGGAGGACAATAGCTGATTTATTAATTGCGGCATGAAAACATTGCAACAGTATGTTTCCATATCCACAGTACGCTTATATACGGTTTTTCTATGATATGTTTTGCTTAGATGTGAGGTATACCCCTGTACACTTTCATGGGCACCCTGTTCTTTTGTGAAATGATGGATGCTTCAAAGCATTCCCCTATAATGTCTGTCTCAAGGGACGTGCGCCTCGTTTTCCAGCTGGATAAATTAACATTAAATGATAGCTCCTGTCTTGCCTCGAGGTTCTAGAGAACCACATTCGTGATTTGTGTTGCTGCTGCTGCTCTGTGGTAATGGAATATTTCTAAGGGACAGGAAGATCGCACAAGTGAAGACGCAGAATAATTCCATTCGGTTTAAGTATGCTTGTAGTGAAGGCTGCCTGTCTGTTGTTGTGGAAACAAGTGATTAAAACCGAGTCTTTTATGAAATTTATTGTGCTGATGAAATTATGAGCAAATAATTTAACGACTGTTACGAACAACAACCTGAAGCCTGTGGCCTCCCTGCCCAGTATCAGGGAAAAGAGACCCCTAGAATGGGCTCTTACAGATTTATAGCTGAACAGAGTGGGTTGTTCTTTGCAGTGAGTTCTCATTGGTTGGACTCAGAAACATAAATGGAGAAACCAATGAATGACTTACAGGGGATTCTGGAGGGACATTCAAATGATAACAATGGACGGATATAATCAGGTACAGAATAATGGGGGAGGGGAGGAATGCTTCCTTCCTCAGCTCTGTCAGTACTTTCACTCTGTCCAGACCACATATATTCCACTTTTTTATGGGGGGGCTGGAGTGATTGGTCTCATATCTGTATGCAGCATACCCTGTCGCTCTCCAGAGCCTAGATTGGGCGAGCTTGTTTAGTTTCCTTTAATGGCTGTCTGTCTTATTGCACAGCCAGCTGAATTTCAGTGTTGTGCGATTCCATTAGGAAGACAGAGTTTCCCCTCTCCTTTCAGACGCCTGCATGCAAAGGCACGGTCCTCAGACGGCTGAGTATCTTCTCCAAGAAGAGATGGCTCTCGCTGAGGGAAAGTCTGAGGTAAGTCATTATTTTCTTGCTAACCTTGGGCTTTTGTGTGAATTGTATATCAGTTCTGTGTGCAGACGGTGTGTTTAACTTTGTTGAATTATCACATTAGGAATGCAGACCTGGACGTTTTATCTGAAATACTGTCATTGTAAACCCACGAAAAGGTCTCTGGGAAAGATTGTGAGCAACATCATTCGTAGGACAGTTATTTTAGTTCTTCACAGGAAAGAGACAATGACAAGATGGTTGAAGTAGGGGCAGTCAACTTTCATTTGTGGGCGTTTTCATCCATATTGGATGAACTGTTTAGAAATGAAGTCCCCCATTTCCTGGCGCATCAGAAATATTGGACATTTTAACACAATATGAAAAAAGTAATCATTATTGAAATATTTTGTTGCATCTCTTTGCTTGTTTTGGGGCCTTTTTGCCTTCAGTTTCCCCTTCAGCAAGTAAAATGCACGTTCACTTTGATTTACATGCTGTGATTGAACAGGGCACCAGAACCAAATTACAAAAAAAGTGTCACTGACCAATGAATTATGGTGCTCACTGTGTAAATATGAATCTATTTTGTGTGTTTATTGTTCTATGTGTTTTGAATGTTGTCTATAAGCGAGAGCATTTTAGTACCATCTCTTGTGCATGAGAAAATAGGAATAAAATAGTAACAATATTTAGAACATTACTCATTTATTTGCTCTCGGAAGATTACATTTGTTATTCAGAAATGTACACTTGAATTTAAGGAACAGAGTACAGTACTGATTAAAATTAAGTGAATGAACAATATATAAACCTGTTGTTTTTTAAAATAAATGACACCAATAAGCGGATTTTACAAATTAGAGAATAAGTAAAATAGGAGCTTTCATTATTGTCATAAAATTGTGCAGTCCTGATAATTGCTGGCGGCTAATTTACTTGTTAGTGAACTATGATGGTGAGAGAATGGGATTTGAGCATTGAGTATGAAAAGATGGCATATGAAGAGTTTGTTTCCAAAACGCATTATATCCATTTTACTCATTTAGAGTAAATCAGCTTTTTCTATGTTGGCGCCTATTGCAGTTTATAGAAAAACACAAACTTTGACCATGAAAAAATGCACCTTATAGTTTGAATTTCTAGAAACGGAATTTTGCACCATGTGTAAATGGTAAATGGACTGTGTTTATATAGCACTTTCTATTCACATGACATAACCCTAAAGCGCTTTACAATGATGCCTCTCATTCACCCTGATGGCGAAGGCTGCCATGCAAGGCGCCAACCTGCACATCAGGAGCAGTGTGGGGTTTAGTGTCTTGCTCAAGGACACTTCGACATGTTCTCTGGAGGAGCCGGGGATCGAACCAGGAACTTTCTGATTCCTAGACCACCCGCTCTACCTCCTGAGCCATGCCGCCCCACTCTAAGAAGCACGCGGCTATCGCTCTAATTTTGGCACTTATTTTGCTTTGGAAACAAACTCTTCATATATTTTTTGTCTATCAGTAAATGAGAGGGCGAAAGTTGGAGTAAAAAAGACATTCTTAAGCAGTGGAACTGTGTGTTTTACTTGTTCGCCATCTTGCACAGGAGCTTTTGGAGAAGTTCATAACAGGTGACATGTCGCTGGAGGAGTTCCTGGACTCCTTTCAAACCTCCAGGAAAGTTTACCACATCCGCCGCACTCAGACCGAGAAGCTCAAGGAGATGTGCAGACCGTGGAGGAAACTTGGGAATCTCAACGAGGCCAAAAATGAAACCAGTGATCAGCCCAAGCCACTTCCAGATAATACTGCCGTCCAGGCAACGCCGCGCGTCTTTCAGCTCCGCTACGGCCTCACCCCGGCCATTATCATTCCTCGCGTTCCCCTCACCTCTATTCCCGCTCCACACCTTGCCACCTGCCTACCTTCTCTGGATAAGCAACTGAACCACACCCAGGCCTCCGGGCCTACCGCTCCCTGTCCTGGCCCCGGCCAGCCGGTAAGCCTCAGAGTGATTGGTCAGCTCTCTGGGTGGTCAGCCAGGCCAGTGCGTTTGCAGCAACTTTGCCGGCAGCCAAACCACCAGCAACAGCGTGACCCTCCATTGCGGTAATGCTTCCGCTTGTGCTACGGCTGAGCAGTTTGACAACAGCACAGAGTTCACACAAAATCGTTCACTGACTTTTCTCTTTATGGTTTTGAAAGTCATGCCTGTGCAACAGACCAGCCATGCAAGCAGCGAATTGATCCCTATCATAACAAAAGGTTATTACTCCTAAGGTGTGAGCTATTGAAGGTTGATTACTTACTTGTAATCAATAAGATGGCTCAAAGTTGCTTCTACAGACATTAATTCTCATGTTTGAAAATTTGGATGTGATTCATTATTGTCCTTAACATTCTCAGTTGTGTGCAGTGTAATGGTCTTGTTGTTCAGATGAGACATTTGCAGTCCTGCAGAGAGTGAACATTTTAAACTGTACAAATGTGATGAACAAAGGTAAGAGAAAATATCAGATTATTTTGTTTTGTAACTGGAAAGGCAGAATGATGGTGTTTACAATGAATAATTGCGCGTCTGTTGAACCAGAAGCATGCGGCTTTGCGACATGAAAGTTAATTTAAGTAGCTACATGACATGAATGCCGTCCTTTCATATCTATGTCATGAACCTTCAATCAATCACTGCCTCCAATAAAAGAAATGTCATGAGCTCTCCATTTTTCTGATCCCAGCCAGTTGTCAGTTTATAGATATTTATTTATTGCATGCTCCAGGCAATTGGCATGTGACTCAATTGAGTTATATCAGGTGACAGAATTTTATATGAGTGACTGATAACCCAATACCCACATGTCCTAAGTGAATCCAAATTTTCATCTGTTTTAAAGTTGGTGTTTTATTGGCTGTATTACATACTCTTAAATATGTAACTAATGTACAAGCTTGTCCTGTTCATGAGTATATTCTCAATCCTTTTTGTCACCCTTACAGTGTTTATGGCTGTTTGGTTTTGGTTTGACATGAACAAGGTTTCATCTCATGTTAAAGGGTGTCCTTGTGCTGGTCGTCAGGATTTCATGTTTTCTATTGCAGTTGCAAAGAACAACCCCAAGTTGGTATAGTATGGAAAATGCACGTTACAACAGAAAGCAGTTATTTATAAATTTACTTTAACTTGCACTTCATTGCAGACAGTATGAAAACAAGATATTTAATGTTGTGTCTGGTCAACGTCATTTTGTTGGTAAATATACGTCCATTCCTGCCATTCAGGCCTGCAATGAATTCCAAACAATGCTTGGAATGGGGGCAATTTATGACAAGTTATGAGGTTAAAAAAAAAAAAAAAAAAATTTGAATCATGATGTGTTTTGAAACAGCTGATGTCGGCAGGTGATTGTAATCATGGGTTGGTAGAAAAGCAGCTTGCAGGAAAGGCCTAGTCCTTCAGGAGTAAAGATGGCCCGAGGATCAACAATTTGCCCGCAAAAGCGAGAGAAAATCTTTAAAAATTTTAAAAACAGTGTTCCTCAAAGAAAGATAGGAAGGGATGTGGATATTTCCTCCTCTGTGGTGCAAAATATAATTAAAAGATTCAAGGAATCTGGAGGAATTACTGTGAATTAAGGGCAAGCACGCAGGCCCAAGCTGAATACCTGTGAGCTACAATCACTCCAACATCACTGCATCTAGAACTTTTGTTTGCCCTTCAGTGATAAAGCCACATGGGCTCAGGATTACTCTGGCAAACCTTTGTCAAGCTCTGCAATGCAAAATTTCATCTACCAATGCCATTTAAACTTTACTGTGCAAAAAGGAAGCCTCATGTTAGCAGTGTCCAGAAGCTGAGTTGATCTGTGGGCTTGAAGGTGTATGCTATGGACCATCTCACAGTGGAAATGTGTATTGCGGTCAGAGAAATCAATGTTTCTGGTCTTTCTGACAAGAAACAGGTTCTGTGTGCTCTGGACCAAAGAAGAAAAGAACAATACTGACAGCGACAAGTCCAAAAGCCATGGTCTGTCATGGTATGGGGCTTTGTAGGCGCCTTTGGAAAGAGTTACGTGCACTTCTGTTAGGGCACCATTAATGCATAAAAGTTCACTGAGATTTTGGAGTGATTTATACTGCCTTTTAAGATGAGGTCTTTTCCGGGGACATCCATGCACATTTCAATGAGACGATGCTAAATTGCATTCTGCATGTATTACAAAGGCATAGCTGTGTAAAAAGAGGGTGTGGGTGCTGTAATAGCCTGCCTGCAGTTCAGACCTGTCCATAATATAGAACACATGATGCATTTTGAAATGTGAAAAGCGACAAGGAAGACCCTGTTCTTTTGCCCATCTTAAGACTTGTTTGCTGGAAGAATGGGATAAAATTTCACCTGAAAGACTTAATGGCTTGCTGTCCTCAGTCCCTAATTGTTTATGTTGTGTTGCGAAAAGGAATAGCAACATTACAAAGTGGTAAACGCTTTAGTTTCCCAACTTTTTAAAAATATGTTGCAAGAGTCAAATTGAAAATAGGTTTTTGAAAAATCTCTAAAATTAATGTCTGTTGTGTTATGTTCCAGACCAGGAGCCACATGCGGAGGCAGAGTACAATCCAGTAGGTAGTTTAGTTACAGCTTATACGGTAATTTGGGGATGGAACCCCAGAGGAGGAGGTGGTAACGGAACCCCAAAATTGGATAGCACAGTTCAGTGCAGATAGTTTTGGGCGAGGCTGAGCTGTCAGTCAGCAGCCAGGAGAAATGCACACTTCACCAGCGCCGAACTGTCCCACAGGAGAATGAAGTAGCTTGCGGAGAACTTTGTTCCAATCCTGATGACCGTAGAAGGACTTGGACCTTGTTCCTGACATACTGGACAGAGGAACATACTTGGAAGGATTAACAAGAACATCGTCCCAATCCTGGACCCTGATGAGGCTTGGGACCTTGTTCCTAATAAACTGGACAGACGAACTGACTTCAGCTGGGTTGACTTGAACACGATCCCAATCCTGGACTCTGAGTAGGCTCGGAAGCTTTTTTTAGTTCACTTAGTAAAGAGAAAAGTTTCTGGGAATAGCTATCATTAAAGTACTTTGCACTTAGCAAAGATGAAGAGTTTTCACTCGGAATACTGGCTGGATTTAAGCACTAAGGGCAAATTACAATCCAGCAACTTGCAACACAAAGCAGGGAGCTTAAATACACCTCACATGGTCATTAGGAAATAACCATGAATCGAGAACCCGCTGGGAGTGGCAAACACGCAAGACGGAAACCAACCAAAAGGAGACATACTTCTAAGAGACACGCAAGTTGCTGAATAGGAAGAGGCACGAAAGACATTCACATGAGGATTATTACATTGTTCTATTATTTCCAACAAAATATTGATCAAAGACCATGTAAGAATCAGGGTTGCAATTTAAATTTAATTCAACACACTATCCCAAATTTTTCAGATTTGGGGTGGTTAACGGAGGGGGGTTGGAAGCTACAGAAGTAGTGGTGAAAGAGGAAACGAGTCTAAATTTATCACCCTCCTGCTACACAGATCTAATGGTGTCAGCTCAGGAGTCTGGCTGCACTTAGGTTTTAGCTAGTTTCCGCCCCCCAGTGTCAGATCCTAGCTTGTCTCCTCTCTCCCCCCTGCAGGGCTGTGCTTCATTGATATTACAGTGACTCCTCCCCTACAGCAGTGGACCTGGTTTTGAATTTTGTTCATATGTATGAAGGGAATTTTTGCTGGAAAAAAACTGCCTAAAAGCCCTGTAGCCATGATAATTTTTTGAGGATTCAGTGTGTGGCCATGACAAGTGCTTGAAGATGCATCATGAAAGGTAGCCATGGTAAGTTCTTAAAGAGTGCTGGAAGATGAAGCATTTAACTATGGAAAGTGCCTGAGGACACGGTATGCAACTGTGACAAGTGTGTGATAATACAATGTGTAACTCTGCAAAGTGCTATCTAATATTTGCGGATACAGCATAACTATTACAACCCACATGGCAAGTGAAGGCGACCAAAACCTTTGACAGTCTGGCTTGGATTTGCTTGGCCTGTGAACTGCAGCGTGTAATCCTGGTATGGAAAATGAAGTATCGATTCAAAGCGATTAAAAAGGATCCACCCTGTAACAGGGTGGGCAGCCCCCTTCATGGGGGTCCAAGAATCTGATCTATTCCACACATCCAGGGGAGCCTGCCTGCATGAGCAATCAACAAAGGAGGCTCTGGCCCCATTTCAGACTCAACCCGAACCCCCAGAGTGAACGCCACTGAGCTGATGGCCTCCATAGCACTGCTGGCAGACAGGTAAACGAGCCACTTGATTGGTTAGATTCCTTTTTACGTTTCGCTGTCTGCTGAGACGCTCATGTTAATTATGGGAGGTTGGCATGATCGGAGTAGAAGAGCAGCCCGCCTCAAGGGAGTGTATTTTAGCTAATTATTTTTTTAACTCAAAGAACTTTTGCCACACTGGCCACTGCCCTACATAAAGGGGGTTCTCTCAAACCATTCTCAAATGATTTTATCATCTAGCAAGTTATCATGCAGTTCAGACCAGTTTCACAGCAGTGAAAGGACATCTGCATCCACTCAGCTCGCAGATGCAGTGCAATATTTGGGCAATCATGTATTTTTATCCAGCAAATTGAAATGCAATAATGAATATAAATTTAAATGCCGCACTCCTAGCCTATAATCGTCGGTATTTACATCGATATTAGCTGATCGTCTTGGGAATTGAAGCCATTTTTACATATTGTGAAAGGCCAGAAGTGTCCGGGCTGCACTTAATGTTTCACAGATCTCCACCGGCTTATCTTTTCTTGCCAGTGAAAGCAGTTTCATTATGTGTAGAGTAAGAGAAAAATACTGAGCGTTACTCACTGTTCATGCATGATCTACAAGCAGACTAAATCATGTTTGGAAACCGCTTGTAGGCTTCAAGTTTGATTTATTTCTCTCTAACCTCTTTTCTGTGATTCGCATGAAAAGAATTCTTGTCAAGCATAGCATTTACCTGCAGGATTATTTGTTGTATATGTAAGAAGAATATATATTTTGCTCAGTGTGGACTTAAATTTTTTTGTTCTTGCAACATAGAAATATGAAATATTTTATTTGTAGATCTGGTAAAACTAAACAATTCACCCACAGCATTTCTTCAGAAACACTCATTGTAGGAAAAATAATTCTCACTGTAATATTTAAGGGTATTTAATCAGTGCATCAACAATCAAATTTATGCTGCCTGAGTTTTCACCACTTGCAGGATGTGCTAGTCTTTCTGGTGCCTAGTCAAATGGCATTGTTCTTTCATTAGAAAGGAAGTGACTCCAGCTTATAAAATGAGTGCTATTGAATGGAGTCATAGGACTGAGCGCAGCAAGATCGTTATCCTGGCAGTGGTGCATTTTCTCCAAAGCCGCACAGTATGCTTATGAGCAAAGTTGCATCTGACAAAGAATGAACCACTCTTTTCTGAAGGCATATCTTTAGTATGATAGAAAAATTGTATGGTAGAGCAATGAATTGTCAATGACACGATGAGGTGCTGTCAAAATCAGAACTGGCATGAGAGGCCACATAAAACATTTTACCCCCGCCTGATCTGCGCATCTGAAGACAAATGGGTAAAGCGGCAATCTCCCCAGGGATCCAAGACTTTAATTCTCCTGTCCTGTCTCAGATAGCCTCCCCCCGTGAGTTCTGAGACCAAAAAGATGGCAGCCAGCCTGAAGATGCATGGAAGCAGGGAGACACAGGAGGCTTTGTTAGACGGCAGGCCTGTTTGTCTGTTAATCAGACTTCTGTTACATCAACGTCAGCAACTGCCATTGTCTCGGGCAGCTCAAACTGGGCAATTTTCCCATCTGTCAGTATGTCTATTTAATGTCTTTGAATTTCACTGCTCTGTACCAGCCTTATACTAGGCTTTTAAATGCTATGCATGTTTGGTTGACTGGCCTCCTACACTGTTAGATGCAAGCAGAATGCTCATTGGTTTATGAGATGGAAAAATAAACACGATTCTACATTTACAGGGCAAAATCAACTTTAGACCATTGAGAATTGCTCTTGACCAGCAGAAACATCTTTATGGCTCCAAATTTCATGGCAGTTTATCCAAGCATCAAAACTGCTTTTGGGCAATTTTACAAGAGATGTCATCAAAGCATTCATGTCTCTGCATTTTATTTCTATTGACATTTGTTAACTAAACTTCTATTTGAGGCCCACTTCCAATGGAGTGATATGCTTGCAAAGCTTCATATGAATATCCAATTGATGTTGTATTTCTACACGAAAGGAATTTCAAATTATTGCGCTGTGAAAAAAGTATTTGCTCCCTTCCTGGTTTCTTCTATTTTTGCTTATTTCTCACACATAAAAATATTTCAGATCTTCAAACTAATTTTAATATCAGACGAAGATACCCTAAGTAAACATAAAATTCGATATAAAAAGATGATTAAATTTATTGAACGAAAAAAAAACGTCCAACCCTACATGGTCTTATGTGGGGAAAAAAAAGTAATGGCCCCCTTAGTTACTGAATCAACCAATTAAACAAATTTAAGAAAATTGGGTTCTATTTCACTAGACACACTCAGGCATGATTACTGCCAGCCCTATTGGATCTAAACATCATTTAAATGGAACCTGTCTGGCAATGTAAAGAAGGCAAAAAGCAGAGCTTTGAGACAAATTCTAGAGCAGATAAGAAAATGAGTCTGGAAAGCATCACAAAGTCATTTTTAAGGCCCTGGGACTCCAGCGAACCATGGTGAGAGCCATTATCTACAGATGGAGAAAACTTCAAACGGTGGTGAACCTTGTCAGGAGTGGCCAGCCTACTAAAATTTCTCCAGGAGCACATCGATGACTCATCCAGGAGGTCACAAAAAACTCAGTCTAACATCTAAAAAACTACAGGACTCATCTGCCTCAGTTAAGGCCATTGTTCACCATTCTACAATAAGAAGATTGGGCAAAATCACATCCATGGGAGAGCTCTTAGGCAAAATCCACCCCTGGCCAGAAAGACTACAAAGACTCGTTTCACATTTGCAAAAAAACATCTTGATGACCCTCAAGACTTATGGGATAATATTCTATGTCTTTTCAAAAGACATTGGTCCTGTTCCATCTAACGTGTTTATTGTGGAATGTTAGCTGAGTGTTCCACAATAAGAACATCATGCCAACAGTCAAACTCGGTGGTGGTAGTGTGATGCTCTGGGGCTGCTTTACTGCTTCAGGACCTGGGCAAATTGCCATAATTGAGGGAACCATGAATTCTGCTCTCTGGTAGAAAATCCTGATGTAGGATATCCAGCCATCATTTTGTGACCTGTAGCTCAAGCACTGTTGGGTTATGCAGTGGACAATCATCTGAAGCAAATCCACCTCTGAATGGCTCAAAAGAGACAAAATGAAAGTCTTGGTGTGGTCTAGTCTAAGTCCTGACTTAAATTCCATGTTACTGTGTTTCAAGGGGGGCAAATTATTGGCCTGCATCAAGCAAAGACAACAACTCAGAAGATTGCTAAAATCACTGGAACTGGGTAAAGACCTATCCAACTAAATATTAAAACCTGGAAGGATAGTGATGAACCATCAACTTCACAGAAAAATGGGTTGGGAAAAAATCACAAATGACCGTGATTGGAGATCACTAAAATGCTTGGTGAAGTCTTGTTGTAAACAGTCGACAGTAGAACTCATGGCCATGTTTAATTGTATACCTAAGAGCATTTCCTCATGCACAATAAGACATGAACTTGCAGGATTGGGACTAAACAGCTGTGTGGCCACAAGAAAGCCATGTGTTATTAAGGCTAATTGGTAATAAATGACTGTAGTTTATATGGGAGTATAAAGATCTGATTATGGAAAAATGTACTGTAAATAGGCTATGTGGTTTGATGGGTCCAAATTTTCCCTATTCCAGAGCGATGGGCACATCAGGATAAGACCTGGGGTTGCTTCAATTGGTCAGGCCTGAGCTCAGCAATGTTATGAAGCAATAAAAAGAAGTCTGCTGAGCACTTGGATGTACTTCAATGACCAGGTTATTCCATCAATGGATTTTTTTAAATCCCTCACGGCACAGGCACATACCGGGACGACAATGTCAAGATTCATCGCGCTCACATTGTGAAAGAGCGGTTCATTTAGCATGATGAAATTGAGCATTTTTAAACATTAATTGGCCACCAGAGAGTCCTGACCTTAACCAATTGAAAGTCTTTGGAATTTCTGAACTAAATGCTGAAATTGTACAAGATTGTCCAAACAATGCCAAGACGAATGCGTGCGGTGATCAAAGCTAAAGACAATTCAGCAAAATATCAGAGAGTGCGCTTTAGTGTTTGGCCAGCATACACTGTATATACACCGATCAGCCATAACATTACAGCCACCAGCCTAATATTGTTTAGGTCCCCCTATTGCTGCCAAAACAGCCCTGACCCATCGACACATGGATCCCACTGGACCTCTGAAGGTGTTCTGCAGTATCTGGCACCAAGACGGTAGCAGCAGATCCTTTATGTCCTGTAATACTGAGGTGGGGCCTCCATGGGTCGGACTTGTTTGTCCAGCACATCCCACAGATGCTCGATTGGATTGAGATCTGAGGAATTTGGAGGCCAAGCCAACACCTTGAACTCGTTGTTGTGTTCCTCAGACCATTCCTGAACTGTTTGCTGTGTGGCAGGGCGCATTATCCTTCTATCAGGGAGTACCATTTCCGTGAAGAGGTGTACTTGGTTTGTAACAATGCTTTGGTAGGTCGTACATGTCAAAGTAGCATCCACGTGAATGGCAGGACCCAAGGTATTCCAGAAGAACATTGCCCAAAGCATCACACTGCCTCTGCCTGCTTCCCCTTTTCCCATAATGCATGCTGGTGCCATGTCTTCCCCCAGGTAAGCGACCCACACACACCCAGCCATCCACATGATGTAAAAGAAAATGTGATTCATCAGATCAGGATGCCTTTTCCCATGGCTCCTTGGTCCAGTTCTGATGCTCATGTGCCCATTGTAGGTGCTTTCAGCAGTGGACTGGGCTCAGCGTGGGCACCCTGGCTGCTCTGTGGCTACGCAGCCCCATGCACAACAAACTACGATGCACCTTGTGTTCTGACACCTCTCTATCAAAACCAACATGAACTTTTTCAGCAATCTGAGCAACAGTAGCTCTTCTATTCGATCAGACCACATGCGCCAGCCTTCACTCCCCATGCCTTAGCCGCCCATGACCCTGTCGCTGGTTCACCGGTTTTCCTTCCTTATGCCACTTTTGGTAGGCACTGACCACTACAGCCTGGGAACACCCTGCAAGAGCTGCAGTTTTGAAAATGCTCAGACCCAGTCTTCTTGCCATCACAATTTGACCTTTGTCAAAGTCGCTAGTATGCTTACCTATTTTTCCTGCTTCTAACACATTGGCTTCGAGGACCAAATATTCCATTATATCCTATTATATCCCACCCACTGACAGGTGCCATTGTAGCAAGATAATCGATATGATACGGTTCACGTGTCCATGGTCATAATGTTATGACTGATGGGTGTATATGATCTGAGGCATACCACCTCGTCTGTAAAGAGTGGTTATGTATGAGCATGTAAGGCTGTTAATTGACCTGATTCCTTCCCTACTGGTAGTGAGACGGTTTTATGCTGTTTACGGCTTTGCTAACTGATCAATTCGGGGATAAGAAGGGCTACTTTCAGTCCGGAAAGTAGTGAGCCATAAAGACGAGCAATTTAAAAAGCACTGAAAGAAATGGCAGCAGAATCACTGGAGTTATTTTTGTATTTTGTATGAGGGATTATGAATCACGTGATGCAATCATTCTCTTAATCAAAATACATGCACAAATGATATTTATAGGTGCTTCTAAACATAGACATTCATGGTTACTTGTCCAAACTGAAAGTATATAATGGGGTCCTGTAACGCAATTCTAGACATGGTTTGGTTTGGAACAGGAATGCTTATGCAGATTTAGTAAAAAAAAAAAAAAAAAACCCTCCAGTTATTTAAATCTTCCTTTCTTATGTAGATGAAGGTCATCAAGATCTCCCCTTCTGAAGCACCATAAGGAATTTTAGAGAAGCTATGTATCTTTTTTTATTCCATCAGTAGCTCTGCTGTTTTGGTTCAGTAGACTTTGAAATAGTGAGATTATACAATTAAAAGATAAAGATCTTAGAAGTACAGTGTATTCTCACACGAAAAAACCTCTGCTCTAACTCAGCAAAACAAGCTAGCAGTTTAACAGATTAATTTTCTAGATAAATTTTATCTTTTGAAAATGCGCAGAGAAGTTAAACCCTTCCTGTGGTTTTACAGGGTTGTGACTAATTTGGAAGCCACTAAGCTTTACAAGCTTCTCAGGCTGAAAAATATCAAGTGCATAATGAATTGCTTCGCGAGAAGCCATGCGCTCCTTGTTACTATCTTGTAATGCTGGTGTAATTTCATTCGTGATTTGTAATTCAAAACAATTGCATGATTCTGTGTTTTTATTCTTGTATTCCTGTGCAGATTTGATTTTACTTCAATGGGATAATGTTTCTAAGGGACATTGTATCCCCAGGGGAACATTATAGCGGAGCTTTGAAATAAATAAATGAGTTACATGCCTAAGATCATCATGCTGTTTAGCTGAAAAATGAAGAAGTCATCATCTAATCTGCAACCTGTTCATTTGACCCCCACCTGAAGAGACTGGAAACCTACAGTTAGGTCTATAAATTTTTGGACATTGACACCGTTATTGATATTTTAGCTGTCGACCACATCATATCAGAGATTAAACTGAATAATTAAAATGAGCTCAAAGTGCAGACTTTCATGTTTAATTTGAGGGTAATTTACCTCCAAAATAGATAAATGGCATAGGAATTACAGCACTTTGTATACATGCCCCCCATACTCTCTTATTAAGGAGACAAAAGTAATTGGACATGTGGCTGCACTGCTGTTCAATGGCCAAGTATTTGTTATTCCCTCATTATTTTATTTACAGGTAAGCAGACATAAAAAAATCTGTTAACTCTCAGTATGAATTTCAAAGAGTAACCACTGCCATCATTAGGCTGAAAAATCACACTTCAGAAAAATAGCAAAGACATAGGGTGCAGACAAATCAACTATTTGGTTAATTATTAAAGATTGTTATATGTATGTACATTTTTGAAGAATAGTCCAGTGTATGTTTTCTAGAATAGTCTAGAAAATACTATATATTTCTCAACTAATCCAGAAAGTTCATTTTATGACTGAACTATACTGACACAAGACTAGAGGTGATTACGTAATATGGAAGGTTCTCAAGCAAGACACAGATATCAAGTAGACTGTGGAAACTTCTGGAAAGTTCTTTTGAGTATATAAATACTTCTTGACTTGTGAGCCAGTTAATCTTAGATTTAGCAGTTAGTGGACATGTTATGTATGAGTATTTTGTGTACAGCACTGTATATCATTTGTAAATGGAGATTTGTTAGACACTATTTAAATGCCCATTATGACTGGTCAGCGATTTGTTTATTTTGGTTATCATTTAGCACCCTCTGGTGGTATGTCTGTAGAAAAACATGATCTGATGCAATACCACTTCTTTGTGATGAAATAGACTAGTGCTTTCTAGAAGTTTCTGGCTTCTTCTTGCCTGGAGGGGGCGGGATCACCCAGGAATCCTGTAGATCTTTCCAGAATGTTGCTAGTCTATATAAATGTTGTGATTTTGGTCGGCAGAGGCAGAGTTTTTGTTTTGGCAACAGAGTTACATAGTGGCATTAGAGTGTTATTATAAGATTAAACAGTGGATTGCTTGTAGAAGTTTTTTTTTTAATCAGTGAAGAATAAATTTGTTTAAGTTGTCATTGCTGGTTTTCTTTGTTGTGATTTTCAAGTCATAACAGACATATTACAACATTTATTCAGCAAATCTTGGATTCAGTCAAGCCTGTGTTTCTCATTCGACGTCGTCGGCCATACAGTTTTCCTTTTCAATTACATCAATGGACACAGAAATTCTTGGACGTCTTAGAAATTCTTGGGATTTCTTGGATATCTCCACTGGGACCATTCCATCATCATATTGGGACATTTGTGAGGATTACCTTGGACACTGTACCACGCAAGTGGGTGAATATTAGCCATTTACTTTAATATTTTTAATTTGTTTGTCATCTTAGTTTTAATATAGCAAATAAGCTACTATGTTCTTAGTTAATGCAGTTTTAAATGAGCACTCCATCTTGTTTGTTTGTGGATGGTCATATATTCTTGCTTGTGTAGAATTTGAAGAATTTGTATACATAACAAGATGAATGCACCAGTGAGCTCAGCAATTCCAAAAATTCCAGATGACTGTAAATTCCAGCTATGGTGGATGAATGAATTGTTTTCCTGATGATGCTAAATGCCTTCAGAACATAAAACCAGTGAGTAAGCATATCTGTGTCAGTATCAACAATCAAGAGAAGACTCGACCAAAGTAAATATAGAATGTTTATTACAAAATGTAATACCCTGGTCTCAAGAATCTCTAAATTAGGATGTTTGCCAAAAAAGCTCAAAAAGCCTCTTGGCCAACATTCTATGGGCAGAGGAGACAGACACCAACTTGTGTCAGAATGATGGGAAGAAAGAAGTATAGAGAAGGAGAGGAACCGCTCATGATTAACATACCACCTCCTCTGTGATGGGTACATAGACAAGTGTGGGCATGAATGACCACCAATGGAGCCAGGTTTGTTGAATTTATTGATGATATGATTTCTGACCAAAGCAGCAGGGCTATATGCGTCAGTGCTTCAAAACCCATTCCGAGTTGCTTCACAGCGCAAATGGACAGTGACTCGAAGCACCCAGCATAACCCAACAATATTTTAAGACAGAAAAATGAAATGTTCTACAATGGCAGAGTCAATTACCAGTTCTGAACCCAAATGAGCATGCTTTTTACTTGCTGAAGGCAAAACTGAAGTGAAAATGCCTTACAAATGAGCAAGAACTGGAAGTAGCGGCACTGAGGGCTGGCAAGGCATGTTCAGGGACAAAAACCCAGTAGTCATCGACTGTAAAGGATTTGTTCCCAAGCATTTAAAAATCAGAATTTAAGATATGATTTTGTCAGTTTGTCCAAACACTTTTGTGTTCCTAGAACTCGGGGGGACTGTCTATTAAATGGTTGTAATTCCAGCACAATTCATACTGTTGAATCAGGGGTGTAGCTTGGCCTATTTCATGGGGCTTTAGCCCTCTTAAAATGTTCCTTAGCACCTCGAAACAATGTAGATTTTCAGTTTATATCATCAATAACTGGCAGAGAACTTGGCTCAGCTCCCCTTTCCATTAATCTCCAGTGACATCCTTGCGTTAAATTAAACATAAACGTTAACTCTTCAAGCATATCTTGACTGATTAATTTTAAATCCATTGTGGTGGTGTCGTACAGAGTCATGTTGCTGAAAACTGTTCCACTGTTAGACCAGTTCTCGGGAAAAAGAGTCAAAGTCCGGGGCCGGTTGAATAATAGTTCTGTTTATTGCAGTGATTGTTCGTTCAAAACTAGTGAGGCAAATTAATGGACTAAAGGGGATAGGAGGAAGAGTGCAAACTCTCCTGTGCGCACAGACTAACGCTCACACCCATCTTACAAGGGGGGAAGGCGGGCTGCTCCTCTGGTGTCAACAGATAAGATACCGGTTCTGGCTCAGCAGCCCTCCCCTTTTCAACCTTCCTTTTTCAGCACAGTATAATATATGACATATAGCATGGTGTTACTTTGTCTTAAACTTTAATATAACTCAAAGAATACTAAAACCAGGTTCCTTAACTAGAGTGAATTCAGAGAGCATATACCTCTGCTACACCCCCCAACTGCCAGCAAAACTCAAAAGCTTAAACAAAATGAGATGAGTAAGTTAGATTATCAAACATATTGCAAAATCTTGAAGCACTGTTAGCAAATGTTTAGTAGAGACATGTGGTTACGCACTTTTATTAAGTCCTTTAATTTTGACCCTGCAGTTACCGTCCAAGAAGTTAAAGACTTAACTGTGTCAGTTTTTAGGACTAGACTATCATCTTTTTTAAAGGAAAATAATCAACAGCGAGCACCATAATTCATTGGACAGTGACACATCTTTTATTTTGGTTCCGTACTTAAGCACTTTGTGCTTGAAATGATATGATGATAATGATTGTAAAGTGCAGACTGTCAGACTTCATTTGAGGGTGTTTTCATCCATATAGGATGAACGGTTTAGAAATGACTGCTCCTTTGGTACATAGCCCCTTGATTTTTAGGTACCCCCAAAAGAAAAAAACAGTGGACTGTTTAACATTATACAATTATTGACTTCAGAAGAGGTGATATGGATAAATCACTGGATTCACCGATAACTGAGGTACATAACTGTTTTATTATATGATCCTACTTAAAATATTAAATAAGAGAAGGGCGACAACTCTTACGTAAAGCGCTTTTTAGCTGAAGGTCGTTGAATTGATATTATCACCTCTCGCGCGGTGAATATCACTGTCTACAGTGACTGGCGGAACTCGCCTTGACCAATCAGGAGAGCATGAATCCTTACATCATATAATAAAAGATAAAGTAATCATTTTTAAAATTTGGTCGCACATCAATTACACGCAATACTGCCTGAGGTCTGTAATGCATAGAAATCAACAGATCATGGGTATCTTCCCTGGTGATGCTCTGCCAAAGGTTCACTGCCATCATCTTCAGTTCCTGCTTATATCTGGGGCTTGTTAACTTCTGTCTCTCCTTCTGTGTGTAAAATGCATGAACCACTGGATTCAGATCTGGTAATTGACTCACTAGCAGGACCGAAATAATAATTTTAAAAATCTGTCAATTCCCAATGAATAATGGTGCTTATTACATGTTCAGAAAGTACCAGTCCACCCCAGTATTTTGTTTTAATCATCTGAATTTGGTATTTAGCATCATATACAACCAGGAGGTCGAACATATACACATTGCCTGCATTCATCAGTTAAAGAGGCACAAGGCAGCACTTCATACCTTTTCATTCTGTCTTTGTCTTATTTTCAGAATGACAATGTCCCAACTGCCTGGTATAAGCATTAACTACTACTGACTTACCAGGGGATTCAGTCACGCTGCTCAGGGTATGTGATAGTGATGTCACAGAGGAGACAAAAATAAAAGCAGGGGAACCATTCTGGTGCACCTGGCTGTCAGGATGAGACCATCAGGAGGAGGATTCCATGCAGAGCCAGTGACAAATGCCCTGCATGTTGAACAGAGTCACCTGCAGAAAGTAGGACACTTCTGAGCTTCGCATGTGAGGCCACAAACAGCAATGACCATGGCTGATGGAAGTAGCTGGTGAAAGCTGTCGGGCCTGATTAAGATATGCGCTTGCTTTATTGAGGGGAGCCTGTCATGCGTTCAACTAACATTAATGGACCCCGTCAGAGGACTCTTTACCTCTCTTCCTCTCCCTTCTCTTGGCATCTCCCAAAATCACATGCTTGCCACTCGTGCATCAAAGCAAGATATGGGTAGTTTGATTTTCCCTTAATTTACGAAAGTAATAGTATTATCCAAAAGTGAGCTAGCACAGTGTCTCATGTTTTTACGCAGTATGTTCCAAATTCAGTTTTGGGGCCTGCTGTGTATGTTAGTTTATGTTCTAATCAAAATTACTATCAAGGGATTGCAACAGGCTGGTAAGTTGTCTCAATTAGGAGCATTTCAGTTTTGGCACAGTCACCTACCCTCTTAATCCAAATTTTGAAATAAATATCCATGCCATGCAAAATTAAAATTCATTATCCGTAATGACCACATTTATATGGATAGCTATAATCCGACCACTGGCCTCATTCTAAATAAGACAATATATCAATTAAGATGTTAACATGAGTTCCATATAGAGTATTCCATCCATATTCCCGTTAACATGTAACAAAGCTACGTAAGCCTTAGAGCTCATTGATTTTCTCAGTGTCTAATCTGTTTAAAACTATTACTTTCAGTGACTTCATGGAAACATCATGTTTATTACTACTCTTCATTTTCCCTACAGACCTGTAAGCTAACAGTAAACCACATGGAACAGGGATTGCACGCTAACATTTTTTTTCTTTTTGGCTTAAATTTAACGACACATTCGAAGAACTCAATTTTACGTGCACATGTACGGAAGTGATCTACCGAACTGAGGGCTCTCATTTCAATCAATCTGGCATACCTCACTCTTGAAATTAGCAGTTCAATGAGATCTCTATCTGTTGAATGAGGTGAGCTTTGTTAGGTTTAGAGTCAAAACCCAAAGGACAGCGGAGCTTCATGAATATGGTTGTTTAATCGTATTCTGGGGAAAAATCAAACCGAGCACTTCTTCAATGATTTCAGGTCTTGTATTGCCATATTTCTGCCAGCAGAGGGTACTCTGCACTCACTTCTGGTTGCCATGTGAGCCCATCCCAGGTTGTGTTCTGTGCAATTTATAAGGAATACTTACCACAACTAAATCTCAAATTCCCTTACATTAAAAAATAAAACTCAAGCTAGTCTGAGATTTTCAACATGCATTATAACATATTTAATCTCATAAGAGTAACTGAAATACATGACAGATGGTACAAATGGGGTTGTTTGAACAATAAGTTATACTCAGGTAAGACGGGAAAGAACACGGACAGTGGTCATTTAGATCAGAAGTGCAGCATGTTTTCTTTTCTGCCAGGTGAGTAAATGATCCATAACTGACACTGACTGGCTGGAAATTGAACGCGCCTGGCGTCCCAGCTTTAATTGAGTTCTCATCTCACGGAAAGAGCAGCATCTAGGCCAGACACCGCCAGATGGAGGGTCTCAGAATTGAGAAAGAACAAAGACTCGGGATGAAGACTGGTGAACAAACTGCACGTTAAAGGAGCAAACTTCATACTACAGACCAGAACTCAGAGGAGATACTCTTACAGGATCTGATGAATAATGATGTGCTACACTTCAGGGCTGCTAACAATAGTCCCGCTAGATTCTGCCCAGATTAAATACTGGACTAAAAGGGCATATCACATCATAGACAGTCTACATTTTAGCAGGCAAGAAAACTCAATCCCTCCATTTTTCTTACATTACATTCAATTGTAGAACAAGTGCTCTTATACAAGGCTTGCAGAGTTGACATTCCATAGTTGCATAGTTGAATTTCAGAAAATTCAAGAAGTGTTTTGTAACAGTTACTATTTACGAAAGTTTACATCTCTTTACCCAGGAATCATTCCAGGTGAATTTCCAAACAAGGTATGTCAACAAAGAAAAACCATAGTAAGATGTTGCAAAGTTACAATTGTTTTCTCAGTTGAAAAAAAATTTTTTTTCAGTCTGCTGTAAGAATCTTAAGTGGCATTGCACCCTTCAAGTACTACACAATGCATTACAGACAAGTAAAGGAGAGGTAAACGGGAGAAAAAATTAAGATCAGTTGTGAAAAAAATCACATGAAATACAGAACAATAAAAAATGAACAAGAACAATTTGACTTTACAAGCAGCAGAACAAGAGACACGTACAACCAAACATATGAAAAAAAATTTTTTTAAATGTAAATCTCAGAAAATTTACACCTAACAAAAAAAGGGACTTACAAAAACGAAATAGGAGTGACCCCCATGAATGTTGGCACCATTGGTAAAACCAGCAGACGAGGCTCTGGCTAAAGAGGCTGAGAGAGAAACATAGCTGCTCTTAATCCTCCCTTTCTTTTATTCAAAAAATTCGCAAAAATCTAACCTTTGATTTAAAGAAAACAACTGTGGGCAACACATATTTCATCTTTTTTTTTCCTGAAAACATGGCACCACAATCACTGGTTCCCTGGTAAACCTTACAGGAAGAATCTAATTGAAGTACATTCCCATTCACATTTCACTTTTTAAAGTTCATTATAATGATAAAAAAAACTTAAATGGTCGACCATAACCACTTTTTTCTGCTTGGTTTTCATTGGTTTTACAATTCATAAAAACATTTAACATTCACCAGCTCTGTAGTATAAATATGATATGACACACAGCGGGGTAATTTCCCTTTGTCATCCATCACCATGATGAAAACAAAGGAACAGTGCAATGATGTGTGACAGGATGTGGAGCTCCACAAATGTGGGAATGGCGAAAATAAATTGCTAAAAGTTTAAGATACCCATTTGAGCATCAGGGCAATAATTGTGAAGTGTTAGGCATTAGTCATTGTAAAGAAACTTCCAGGAGGAGAACGTGTACCTATTCTGAATGCCTATACCGTGAGGAAGATACTGTAGGTCAAGTGGTAAAGGATACTCTCAGCATCATTGTTGGAAAACTGCAGACATTAAATATGTCTTGGAGATAGAAAGTCTGATAACTAGGATTAGACACCATCAGCCCAACCACAAAACGTTTGGGACAGTAGCCAGAAAAAAAGCTGTTCTCATCAAAAAAAAAAAAAAAAAACAAACTCACTTGCCTATAGTTTGCCACATGGTACCAAAACTTATAATGGGACCAAGTTCTGTGGTCAGAGGGGACCAAAGATGATTGAAAAAAAAAAAAAAAAAAAAAAAACACCAGCATTTGCCATAAAAATATTAATTCCGTGAAGAACCTCATCCACACTGTGAAGTATGGTAGTGAATCTTTGATTTCTTTGGGGCTTGTTTTTCTTCCAAAGGCCTTGGGCCACCTGTTAGGTTTCATGGCATTAAGGATTCCAAGTACCAGAAGTTATTAAAAGAAAAATGGACTGACTCAGCCAGGAAGCTTAAGGTGGGCTTTGGTTGAACTTTCCGAAAGGACAGTGGTCCAATGCAAGCATCAAAATCAACACAACAAAGTCCCCCAGCCACCAAATCAAGGTTTCCTCATGGCCTTCCCAGTCTTCTGACTTAAACTCAACAGAAAATTTGTGGGACAAGCTGAAGAGAAGAGTCCATAAACGTGAAATTTGAAGGATCCAGAGAGATTCTGCAGGAAGGAACGGTCTCAGAGTCATTGGTATGTCTTTCCCAACCTCATAGTCCGTTAATGGAGAAGACTTTGAGCTGTTATTTTGGCAATGATTGGCTGCAAAAGTACTAAATGAGGGGAATCCAATAATTGTGCCATACATGCTATTGGGAAAAATATTCATATCATTATGGTTACATTTACTTTCCATCACTGTATTTAAATTAAAGGTTATATTTTTGTGAATATTTTAATTAAAATATCAAGAGGGTAAACAATAATGACATTAATGCATGACCACTTCTGTTCCTATTCATTAAGGGTGCCAATATTTATGGAGGGCAGTGAAGTAAGTTAGACTTAACCCTGAGTGGGCCGGGGTCCTCCAGGTCTTATTAAAAAAATAAGGCATTCTTTCAGATGGCAGGAAGTTGGGTCCAGCTCTTCTCTACCACAGACACACACATGTGACCTCTCTGTTCAGTTCTCATGGAGATGGAATATAGCGTTATATCATCCAGGTGCTAGATTATCATGTCCACTGGGATTAACGTCACTCCGTCAATGTCTACAGGGCTCAAACCCAGCCTTCGCTGCAACGTGGAAAAACATCCAGTGTGCAAACGGTGCTCAAAATGGGGATTCCCAGGGCTGGTGAAGCTTCATCATGGCTCTCTTTATTTGCTCATAGGAGACGAACATCACAATGTTCCACGAGCCCAGGCGCAAAAAGGACGGCATGAACCTGGACAAGCAGGAGGGGAAAAAATGAAGATGCTAATTAAATAAGTTCAGGAGTAAAAACTCATTAACTTATTATCTACACCACTAAGGAACAGGCTTCCACGAAAATCTTAACAACCACACAGGATACACACCTGCAACTCGGTACACACTTCAACTACTGTCCTGTATCTAAAACCTCCCCTTCGCCAATTCATTATGATCGCGAGAAACCGCATTTTAGAGCCATTTTTTTATTCAGAAATCCATGATCTATTTATAGAACGGCGACCGAACCCGCATCACGCACCGAATAGTGCCGAGATATCTTGATCAGCCCATTGCTGCGACCAATGCGAAGATTATACAAATTGCTACTCAGCCCGGCAAGCTCACGGGTAGTAATATGCTAGTAAGGTTATTAAAATCCATACCATACGTAAAACTCCTCCCTTATCAGTCCTACTAATACCCACCCCTTGTAGAAAGCCGTGGGGCCCTCCTTGGTCAGCATGGTGATGGCACAGTTGATGGCGCTGCTGTACTGCCCTGGCGTGGAATTCATGTACCGAGTCTTAATCACGTCCACCGGGGACGCCACAATGGTGGTGCAGAAGCCAGCGCCAAAAGCCGCGACGAAGTGGCAGGGCAAGTTGTCTGTAAAATGCAGTCAAGTGCGTTACCGCCGGATGAAACCTGAGATTATTTATCAACCGTGCCTCTCAGTACTGTATGTTCCATGCGTTGTTGCGAGCACTGCATACCACTGAAATAAGTGATTTTGATCCCTGCAGCATTTTGCAGTTTAAGTTAAAAGCAGAATTTCTCGCACAATCATGGATAACCATGTGAAGAACATTGCATTGTACAGAATACAGGGCAAATATTGTTGTGTATAAAATTTAATCTCTTTTAATTTGTATAAAGGGAAGTAAGTGTTTGAATTCTCTTAGTTGTCTTACCGGTCATGAGGTCATACTTCAGGATAAGCTCTTTGATGATGTCATAGGTGACGAGCTCTGCACAGTTCACGATGGAATTGCGTGCTATGTTGGGCAGGCAACCTGAGGCAGTGAAAATGTGAATAAAATTTGATTGTGAGATTGGCACTGTTTTATCAAAAATAGAGACCACTTGATCCTGACTGAATATTTTGGATATGGAGCCTGCCTTTTATCTAACACCAGGTAATGATTAGTAATCATCGAACTGATTTTGGGAAGTGAATAGTGCTTGAAAGCAGACTTCTGAGCAAAGGTGGAAAGTTCAGGGGTTAAAAACTTTTGCCAAACATTACTGCAGACCATGAACTCAGCCAGCTGATTTTGATTACTTTGCTCTACCTTTTGGCAAAGGAACTGTGACAATAAGTAAATCCAATGAACTGGGAGGAAAGACTGGAGTGGTCCTTTACTTTCAAAATTTGGATTGTAATATCTGCTTCACAAACCAGCTGAGTGGAGATGAAGGGGTCCAGTACCTTTCCAAAGGCCTCGAATGCCCTCGTCGCGCGCAATGGTCCGATAGGCATCCAAGGTGCCGTTGTACCGCCTAACTCCATCGGCCAGGCGGACCTGGGCCTGGAAGCGCACCTTCACCACGTCAGTGGGCTGGGCGAATGTCACAGCCATCGCCCCAGTGGTGCAGCCGGCCATGAGCCGACTTACAATACCAGCGTCTGCAAGGAAGCGTACACACACATACACACACACAGGGACAAATACACAGATACACACACACACACACACACACACACACACACATATGCACAATAAAACACTTACATGAAAATGCACTCAGTAAAATAAAGTCACCATCATTACTTGTGAGCTAGTTGCAGGGGAGGCGGGAAGGTGTAGCTGAGTGGCTTACTCTCCGATCCTCGTGTGTAGAATTTCTTCATGGAGTCGTAGAGGCCGATGCGGACCGAGGCGAAGCTCATTTGCCTGTGCAGCCCTGCCACGAGCCCACTGTAAAGGCTCCTTGGGCCCTCCGTCCGCACCATGGTGGCGATGGTGCCAAACACACCCCTATACTTCATTACTTTTGCCGTTCCTTTTGCCTGGGCCTCGCCCTGGATCTGGAACATACCAATGCACATGGGCAAGGAATGAGTCATGGGATGCACCACTGAGGAATAAGTGTTCGTGTTCAATAATAAAAAATAAAAAAAAGATCCTCAAGGATTCCAAGACTTAAAAAGTAGAAGGGTTGTAGATTGTAGTTAATAAGATGTTATTGTAAGGCCATGGCTCCAAATGACATTAAGCAAAATAACCTGTGTGGATTACACAATGACCAGTGTATGTAGTAGTGGGTGCACGGTGAGCATTAGATTGTTTTCAGTGAGATGAGAAAAAGACTGTTGGCTTGTTCTCATCATTATGTAATGTGCGTGGTTTGCATGCTCTGAAAGACATTAGCGTGTCCCCACCTGAAGTCTGACTTTGGCCGTGTCTAAAGGGAACGTGACCAAATCTGCAAAGCAGGCTGCTAATCCAGCACCGAAGAACTTGACGGCTGCTGTGGGGGGCACGTCTGAGGGCTTCAGTCCGACCATGACTAAACCAGTGCGAAGAAAAATAAATAGCGGTCTTGCTGGTTCTTTTAAATGTGAGTGAATGTCAACGAGGATGACAGGAGGAACCAAGTTTGGCCGCCGATCGTCGTTCTAATGAATCCATAAAATAAATTAAGTTTTCTGCCACTTGACCGGTCAGAGCTGGTCCAGGCTCAGGTTTCGGGAAGAGATAAGTTTATCAGCTGCGAGTGTTGGCCATCTTCGGCCATAAAAATGCAGGTACAGTGCAAAAGCAACATACCCCCTCCAACCTGTAAAACAAACAACAGTAACAGGCAGAATTAGTCCGATGATTAAAGACGACTTCAGGTTATATTTCAAAATCATACTAATCCAAGCAATATAAGTAATTTACTATATTTGAAACACATACCACAATAGGCATAATGCATATTTTAACTTAAAGAAAAGTTAAGTTTTCAAATGAGAGCATGACAACACGCAATGAAAGCATCCGTTGCACTAAAAGAAATAATTATTCGGCGTATTTTTACCTGATGGAATTACGTCTGTTGATCAAATATTTCCCTTTCAAAATGCAGTAGAAATAATTCTGCGTTTAATTCCGCGGAGCAGTTTCGGCGCTCCTCCAAGCGTGCGGAGTTGCCCTCAGCTGCGAAGGAACTTTTCAATATATACCGACCCGTTTTCTGACGTAACGAGCGCACACTGCCACCCATGCCCCAGGCAGCAGATGATTGCTCCAAACATGTTTACAACTTTTCTCTGTTAAAACGTGTCACAACATAAGGCACGTATGATATAGGCGATGGAATATCAACAGATGGCTTGTTGACTACCTGAACAGTATTCCGCCGTAGAAGTCAATTATAGAAGTCAACCCCTGTTGAAGGGGTGTTTTTATTATTGTTTTATTCAAGGGGATGCAAACGCCCACATGGCATACAGAATGAACATACTGGGGGTGAGGTCTCCACAGATGCCCTCAAAGCTTCACCGCATGAAATGAAATGTGCATATTAGTCGCTTGTGCAATCGCATTGAAATACAGTACTTGGAGCGACATTTGTAATATTAATTTCAAAACATTTTAACTTCGATGTCAAATTTGTGTCTGGGATACTTGACTTACCGCATTCTCTCAGGTGAGAGATATAACCAAGCCCGTTAATTCAGCAGCACGCGTCATTTCGTCTGTGGCAGGAAACTCCACCTGTTTTTTTTTTTTTTTTCCTGCTGTCGAGTTCAACTAGTGCCTCCGATCTCCTGATTAAGGAGCGCAGCTTCTACCGACCAATCCAGCGCGGAGGCTCGTCCTGTCGTTCAAGAACTCGAGAGGTTTGGGTTTCATCACCCCTCTGCAGTTCACTTGGTCGACAACCGGGTGTTAGCGCGTCGACATTGTAATTGTGGAAACAAACTGATGGCCAGCAATGTCACATAAGTTCAGAACGAGCATACATCATTGACGTAAAGAAACGAGTCAAGCGAAGTGCAACATGCAGTATTTTGTGAAATTAACAAGAATTGCATCAGTCGGAGATCAAAGTTAATCAGACCCACTTCTGAGCAGAATTTTAAATTATGATCTTTGCATGAAAGTAAAATCTTTTTTTCTTCCGCCTCATACTTTATAGCCAATACAACTCAATTATTAAGAAAAAGAATATGCGTGCGAAAAATAAATTGAGACAGAAAAATATCCCGGGTAATAAACCAGGAATGGAGAGGCACGGAGAACTGCACTGCATAGGCAAAACTTCAGAACTTTCGTTTCCATGATTTCCTGATCTCTGGAATAGTAACTCGGAGGCGGCCAACGAAGGGAATAAAAAAAAAATTAAAAATTAAAAAATCTTAAATTTAATTTCTTTCTGTACGTGTCAATAGGCTGTCATTTCACTTTAAAACATAAAAAATAGGCTTTCTGCTTCACCTTGTCCTTTTGAACAGAATTCTCCGAATTCACCATTTTAAGACGTATGGGGAGAAAAAAAAAACTACATTCGAATATAAAGCAAATAAGGCAAGTAGAAAGAGTACTAGTAGCCGAGCCAAAATTATATAGGCTATCCGAACCTGCATCTGGGTAGAGACATAACGAATCTGTCGAGACCGAGACTGTGACTTCACCCGTAAAGGTCCACGGGAAAAGAAAAAACAAAAAAAAAAAAAAAATTATATACACAGTCATGCCCAAAATTATTCATAACCCTACCAATTTTTTTTTTTTGAGATATTTTTGACAAATCAAATTTATTCTCACACAAATGACACAGTAAGTTGACATAAGGTTGTAAGAATTACAGTAAACAATTTTTCGAGAAATACAATACTTTTTGGCATTTTATTTGACATACTTACAAAAAATGCCATGTCCAGAATTATTCATACCCTTTTCTCAGTAATTGATGCCAAAGCCTTTATTCATGATTACAGCCTCTAAACGCTTCCTGTGGTTGATCACAAGGTTTCTACACATTTCCACGGGGATTTTGGCCCCTCCTCTTTGGCAAACTTCTCCAGGTCCTTAAAGTTTAAGGGTTTCCTTGACATGACCTTGGTCTTCAGTTCCCTCCACAGATTCTCGATAGGATTGAGGTCGGAGGTCTGGCTTGGCCACTCCAAAACATTCACTTTGTTGTCCACTAACTATTTCTTGAGGGATTAGGCCATGTGTTTAGGATCATTATCCTGTTGGAAGATCCATTCCTGCCCAAGACCAAGTTTTTCGCGGATTGCTTGATGTCTTCAATGAGGATCTGGATATACTGGTCCTGTTTCATAATGCCATTCACTTTAACAAGATTTCCGGGCCCATTCGCTGAAAAGCAACCCCAGAGCATTATATTCCCACCACCGTATTTAACCGTTGGGACAGTTTTTCTCGAGTTGAACACTTCACCTTTCTTACGCCACTTAGACCTCTCCAACCCAGACACACAAGAGCTAGTCTAGCCTTCGCAAAAGCTCACCTGGATGAAGATAAAAGCTTCTGGCTGTCAATGTTATGGACAGATGAAGTAAAGATGGAGCTGTTTGGGCACAGAGATGGGGCTTTTGTTTGGCGTAAGAAAGGTGAAGCGTTCAACCTGAAAAACACAGTCCCAACGGTCGAACAAGATGGCGGGAGTATCATTCTCTGGGGTTGCTTTTCAGCGAATGGGCCCAGAAACCTTGTTAAAGTGAATGGCATTATGAAACAGGAGCAGTATATCCAGATCCTCAGTGAAAACATCAAGCAATCCGCGAAAAACTTGGTCTTGGGCAGGAATGGATCTTCCAATAGGATAATGATCCTAAACACATGGCCAAATCCCTCAAGAAATGGTTGGTGGACAACAAAGTGAACGTTTTGGAGAGGCCAAGCCTGAGCTCCGACCTCAATCCTATCGAGAATCTGTGGAGGGAACTGAAGACCAAGGTCATGTCAAGGAAACCCTTAAACTTTAAGGACCTGGAGAAGTTTGCCAAAGAGGAGTGGGCCAAAATCCCCGTGGAAACATGTAGAAACCTTGTGATCAACCACAGGAAGCGTTTAGAGGCTGTAATCGTGAATAAAGGCTTTGCCATCAATTACTGAGAAGAGGGTATGAATAATTCTGGACAGAGCATTTTTTGTAAATCTTTTAAAATACCAAGAAGTATTGCATTTCTCGAAAAATTGTTTACTGTAATTCTTACAGCCTTATGTCAACTTACTGTGTCATTTGTGCAAGAATAAATTTGATTTGTCAAAAAAACCAAAAATGGGTAGGGGTATGAATAATTTTGGGGATGACTGTGTATATATATATATTTTTTTGCAGGCGGGTCATGCGCTCACTTCACCATCCTAGGAAACAAATATTGTCATCGCCAATAACCGGTCTGGTATAGAACGTGACGTCAGAGCAGAGTGACATGGCTGTGTTGCATACCGCTCTCTCAACTCTTCGACAGCCATAACACTTGCGCAACGTTGTGGATCCTGCAGGAGGAAATGGGACAGCTTGTTCAGCCAATCACGCATTAAGCTTAAGGGGTGTATGCACACCTGCAGGGCATTAAGAGACCTTAAAACATGCGAGACAAGACAAGTGAGGAGGGCAGGGGCCAGGTACAAAGATACCAGTCTGGAGCTGTTGGCATAAATCAAGCCACTGCTTGACAGAAGCAGGGGTGCGTACCAAGAGAGGGAGATCCAAGGACTCCGTTACACATCTTTAAAAATAAAAAACAACGTTCTCTGCTGAGTAATGCCGCACTTCTCATTCAAGCCGGTAACTAGCTAGTGCAGAAACGAAAAAAGCAGCACCTTCAAGACAATAAATCACTGATGTGAAGAAATCATACAAAAGATGTTGATTTTAAAACCTCCAAGCATGTCAAAGTTTTGAGAGTTGAAGATCTGGTCAGTGGATAGATGGGACAGGGACCAATCAATCCAGTGAAATAAACCATTCCAGTCATAATAGCAATGCACAATTAAACCAAATGGCAACACGCAATAGTCATGAAGAACAAGTAATTGTATTTGCATGAAAGCAAAGGCATATTGATCACAGAACTTTTGAGACAATTGCAGCTGCAAGTGCTGCTACCTTTTTAATCTCCATACTTGTGATTTCTCTTACTGGAAATAAGTCCACTGTCCAATTATATGAATATTCACACCTTCTACCTGAAAAAATGTTCCCAGCACTGCACACCAAACTGTTTATTTTTATTCAAATAAAGAATCAATGACAGTATGAAAAAATAAATCTATTTATACTCTTTACATTATTTTTAAAATACTGTACAAATACGGAATCAGAACATGATCCCGTTTAAAAAGCACACATTTCAGAGAAGAAATTAAATAAAAATTGCAGTAAAGAACCTAAATTATACACAGACCCACATTATTTACAGAAACAATGTTTGAAAAGGACCGTTACAAAAAACAAGATATAACAGCTATTTTTCTTCTGTACATCGGGATGCAAAAATCTTTGCGATCCTCCTTGCTTCCTCTCTGTTTATGGTAGACGGTGGTGGTTTCCTGGGTCTCGGTCGTGGGGCTTTTTGTAATTCAGCGCTCGGCTGACCGAACTTCTCTCCCTGAAAGAAGAAGAAGAAAAAAAATCGGTGCCATCTCCATTTTAATTTACCATGATAAATGAGAGTATTTTTAACACTGGCATTGTTAAATTAAGCAGAAAAGACCTTTTAAAGGACCCTGCGCTATGAGAGATTACTGGCAGCTCTCCAATAAACTCCTGGAGTATCGTTTTTGCAGCAGCAGACGCTTAACAGGCTTTTCTGCAATTTACAGTTCAACTATCATGCTGCAAAATAACTAAGCATTCAGCTAAAGGTATTTAAACTGCACCTTTCACACACCTGAGCCTAAAAGTGCTTCACGACCAAATAAATAACAGCCAGCAGAGTCAAACAGCAACAGATAATAAAGATAAGAACAACTAAGACACACACACACACACGCACACGCACACAAAGCGCCTGGCTGAACAGATGGGTCTTCAGCCGCTTTTTACATGGGACCAGAGTGTGCAGACTGCAGAGTTCCATAATTTTGGTGCAAAAGCCTTAAAATCACCCCAAATCTTTACAGAGGGGTGTGGGACGGTTAGAAGACCCTAGTCAGAGGACTGTAGAGCTTGGCTACACAATCCCCTAATCTTAAAACATATAAAAAGCTTTCCCAGGCATCCAACACGCACCAGAGACAAATGTGGTGCCTTTTGAAAGGTACTTGTTCTTGAAATGGAGAAAATTTGTCCCTGGATGTCTAATAAGTAACAGAATCATTATAGGTGGCCGTAGGCTCCGCTTCTCTACATGGGCTGGGAGACCACTGGCACAAAAAGAAAACATTCCAGACCTAGAAAACGTCCAAACTGGGAATGATAAGTGTAGTGCCAAATACACAAATGGTCTTAATGGCTCCAAGTGATTGAGACTGAGCAGGGAACATGCTTCTTAACGCGAGTACTTGTAACCCAAGACTGGGTAAACGGAACACAGTGAGGACGTCGCCCAATTTAGAAACGGCTCCTGCAGCCCGCTGAAGGTACCCTACGGCACCTTGGCGCACTCTTGCCTCGTCACGTGGTGCGGTATGACAAGTCATAACCATTTTTTTTCCAGATGGTTCACTGACCTCTGCACACACATCTTCTCAATAAACAAGTGCGCCCTTCCTCCCCCCCCCTCCCTCCCCCACCAAACATGAAACTGGAGATCAGTCTGACGAAGACATGACGGCCCAACCCACGAATGCACGGGTACACATGAATAAAAATAGAACAGAAAATAAGAGTGTCAGTTGAACACTATTTCGACAACAGTTTTTGACAATGTAAAGCAGTATCTAACCCGCTTATACCTGGGGAGGGTTGTGAAGGGGCTACAGTCTATCCCCGCATACTTGTGAGGCAGGAACACACCCTGGAACATCCACTAATCAACCACAGGGATCCTGCGCAATTCACTCACACACTCATCCCAATGGGCAGCACAGAGTCTCCCATTAGCTTGACATGCATGCCTTTGAACTGTTCATGTTGACTTGGGATCCAGAGAACACCTATGCAAACAAAACCTGGTGAATGTGAACAAGAACATGCAAACTCCATACAGAAAGGCCGCAGGCTGGATTCAAACCCATTACTCTTTTTGCAAGGCAACCATGATGCCCAAAAGCAACAGTCACTAAACATGTATAATCCCCTGAATAAAATTTATGCAGAAAGAACTCAACAAACGCTGTTGGTGGGCAACAGCAGAGTATATCCCCCAGAACTACGGTCCTCTCCCCTTAGGCGAAATTCATAGCTTGTCCTAGTGGTGGTAGTACAGGAAAAGTTGCAGGGTCCAGATAATTAACAGGGGAGCTACTCAAGGCTCCAAGAATCTTCACAGCAGATTTTACCCAGTTTCCATAAAAACTGTTATGGCATAAAGGTAGAGCAACAGGAATGGTCATGGTGTCATTACAACTATAGGATTGGTCTAAATGCACAGAGACGATTACAGCTAAATTGATTTGACTCCCATTAAAACAGCTGGACTGATTAAATTTGGAAATGTAGATTTATCCAATGACGGCACGACAGTAAAAGCAACAGAGCCATAAAAGTCAATAAGGTTCCTCTCCTCTTTGCACCAAGAATGCTGACAGCAGATTTGGCTGGATTCCCATTATAAATGTTCCAATTATTGCATCTTTAAAAATAGTGCCACAGGCACTGTAGCTCACCTGGATTGTTTATACTGGTGCAGGCTGCTAAATAACGCCATGAACATAATAACCCATGGTGTCCTCATGGGTAAGAACATATGTGCCAAGTTTCAGCTTCATCCGTCCAGTGGTTTTGGAGAGGATGTTTATGGACAATGCCGACACAACGCCGACGATGGACAGACGGCCCATGACATAAGCCCACGAAAAATGGAAAGTTAAGCCCGTTTGTGGTGCTACAGGGATGTCCTAGGATCTTAAACATCACCTTTAAACACCAGCAACAATCACAGAGGATTTGACAAGACTTCCACTAAAATCGAGTCATCACATTTGGAAATGTTAAATTTAGCTGACCGGTGGTGCTACAGGAAACATTACAGAGTGACGACAAACAAGAACTTCATCCGCTATGCACCCGGAATGTTGACAGTAGATTTGACACAATTCCCTTTAAAAGGCAGTGAGATACAGCAACATTTGGAAATTAAAAGTTTGGCCTGGTGGTGGCGCTACAGTAAAGGTCACAGGGTGACCAACATCAATAATAGCTCTTCTCTATGCACCAGAAATGATCACAAGAAGTGTGACCTGATTCCCACAAAAATAGTTTGAATTTTTGCAATTGGAAATTTTAAATTTGGCCAAGGGTTGTGGTAAAGGAAGCACTTCAGAGCCAACGCAATCAATAATTTCCTCCGCTATGCACCCAGAATATTGCAAGCAGTTTTGACATGATTCCCATTAAAGCTGTTGAAGTTATTGCAATTTTTTTAAATTAAAAGTTTGGCCTGGTGGTGGCGCGACAGCAAAGGCCATAGGGTGACTAACATCAATTACAGCCCTTCTCCATGCACTACAAACAATCTTACAAAGTGTGACAGGATTTAACTAGCTAGCAAGCATGCATGCAGTACTTTTTCATAACCATTACGTAACAGTAGTTTGTTGGCTAGCAGGCTAACATTAGTTAGCTACTCAGTTGACTCAATTTACAAATCGCTGCTAGTTCGATCGCTCAAATGTCTGTGACTCAGTGACTAAGCTAGCAGCGCGATAGTTAGCTCAATGCTAAAATATAATGGGCGCTTAAAGAAATTATATTTGTTTTCTATTAAGTTACCGATTCAGGTATGTGATAAACAGAATCTTTAACTCTTCGTTGTGTCACATGAAAGTTATAAAACTCGTTGAGTAAATTTTGGGTTTGTTATGAGCTTAAAATTTAGTGAACTCATTTCATAACATACTTATTATACGCCCACTCGTGTATGATCCTCTATATACCACACATACTATACAATACACAAATATTAACTGGGTTTGCAAACAGAACCATGGAGATGAATAAACAGGCACACAGTAAGCACATATTTCCCATCCAGGAGTGCGGACCTCATTTCCTTTCATTGGACTTCCTGTTCCCCACAAAAAATACTATATGTTCCCCCTCCAAGCAGCTCCACTGCTGGGAGCCAAAAGACGCTACAAGCCAAATGCCTTGGGTGACGCCTTCGATGGAGTGGTTATTTATGCCTTTGCCCTTGAGACCATAGCATCTGAATGTTTCCCCCGAGGCAACGTCATGGAACTCCTGCCCCCCCAAACCAGGACATCTGGGGTGCTGGCCAGGCCAGTCACCCTGATCGCACTACCTCTTTAAAGACCCCCCCCCAGACTGTTTTCTGACCCCGACACACCCTTCGAGTCATGAGGCAGAGCTGTACACAAGCGCGCTGCAGGACCAGAGCCCTGGACAGCCTGAGACAGATATAGAACTCGAGTTTTCAACTTAATCCAAAAAGGGCTGGCGTGGGTGCAGGCTTTCATTCCAGTTCCACACCTCAGTCTAATCAGCAAATTATTCAGCAAAAACGCAAGGGGTTAATTCATAGAACCAGATGTGTAACCGAATTGTTGAAAAACAAGCTTGCACCCATATCTGCTCTTTCGAGAAAAGGTCAAGAACCCCTAATATAGCGTGTCAGACAGTTTCTCCGGTTGTCCAGTTGAGCGACATTACTACCGTTCCTCACCTCTTGCGCAATGTTCCTGTGCACAGGGACGGGACTGTAGCATTCAATTTCCTGTGCGGCTAATCTCTTCTGTTCTGCATCTGTACTCCAGTTCATCATGCATTACCATACTTTTTAATTTCCGTTTTAGAATGCATATCTTAAATGACAACCTTTTTCTCCATGATTGGCAAACCCATATGACCTTTTTTGCATTCCACACACTTGTGTCAAATGAGCAAACAATAGACAACACATCTGTGAAGATGCGCAAAATAATTCTGGCGCTTAGATTCTCACGTCTATGGGTTAATTAATATTTCTTTAAAAAGTAGATACATCATCATATGTAAATTAGTTTCATGAGGCCTCATTTCAGATTCTACCAATTCCACTCTATTTCAGACTGAACTCGCTCTCAACTCAATGCACATTTGAGCCTTTCATTTCGGAAACCTCAGTCAAAAATTTTCATTGCCACATTTATCGTTTTATTCGGGTATATTGCAAGCACTGTTTGTTTAACTTCGCTTTGTCTGAACTCATAAAGAAGGCGCTGACCCCTCTCTGTGTCTCTGAGCACTAAATGCCGAGTGACATCCGAGGCGCATCCTGTCCGGCTGCCGGACGTTTCTCCAGTAACAGTCGCTGGAGATGATGAGCAGCGAGGCGACTGCAAGTTCCACCTCTGCCCTTTTCCCTCGGTCTAAAAGCAGCCTGTCCTCCTGCGGATCCCCAGGGCTCCGTCGTCCCAAATCGGCACGAGAGAGCCCTGCTGCAGAGGCATGGCCGACTCAGAGCCCCAGAAGCGTGAACAGTACCCTGCACTGCACAAACCTCACTGTGTTAGAACTAATAATACACTTAAGCGGCAACAGAGAAACACACAGCAGCCAGCTTAACAGAGAAAAGATGGCACTGCGGCGCTGTCCAAGGAGGAGAGAAAGGACGCGCAGACGACTGAATGTGTTCAAAGTCGAGGAACACAAGCCCGCCATGTTTACTATGTTGCACAAAATACATAGAGAGCATAGCCCGATCTAAAATGGAAATTCCAGACGACTGCGGTTTACCTGCAACCTCATCTGTTTTTAACCACTAAGCCATATCATCATCGTGCAGGTATTCCAGAAAGGAACACAGCTAGCATTCCATGCACTGAAGCTTCGATTTCATCATCCAGGTGAGAATGAAGACAACAATCAGGTCAATCAGGCTCGGAGGATTAAAACAGTGCCGTACCCGATTAACACGAGGAGACAAACATCAACCCTTCTCGCAGGGTACAGCACTCCCAGACCAGATTAACGTTCAGACAAAGGCATCAATGTCAACCAGGTTTGCAGCACTCAGACGCTCCCAAACCCGTCGACATTTTAAAATCAGTGGTCACTCCTCATAACATTTGAATAGGGTGAGGTGCATTTGCCTCTGTCGACTATTCAAAGAATCCATAGAATAGCAGGAGAGTGCTTCAGCACATCAGTACACTGACCTGTACAGACCTCGGGCTAAAATGGAATTAGGTTACATAAGGCTAAAAATATCACGTGAACTCCACAAGAAGCAGAGACGTAGCCCTGCATGTTTCAGATGTTTGTCTCCTCCAGCACAGCTGACTGCCTCATTATCAAGCCTTTGACAGCCTAAAAACATTTGAATCAGGTGTCTTACAGTAGAGAGACCCCTGAAACATGGAGGCCTATGGCGCTCTAGGACAGGGTTGCCTACCCCCAGAAGCAAGCCATCCCGAACCCAAGACACAGTCTTGTCATGTGACCTTCACCCAGCCTTGGGTTCCAACATCTCAAATCAGGCAGCATGTGCTTATTCCCGCTCCATTAAAGTCATTACACCCATCCTTTAGCACGATGCAAACGCTGCGGGGGCTGTGGTTTTCAACAACTCCGATGTTTCCGTAGCTGGCCTGCCACAGTAACAGCACACAATTTGCTTGGCGGCTTGCGGGGGCCTTACTGCAGAGGAAGGTACTTTCCCAGCAGTGTGTGTGTGTGTGTGTGTGTGTGTGTGTGTGGAAGGTGTACTCACAGTGTCGGCGAGAGGTCTGGAGAACACGGGAGCCATGCGCATGGCTCGCATTGAGGCCTCCAGGTGGTGAGCCGAGAGGAAGAAATTGGGGATGTCGACAGCATCAGGGCTAAGAGAATCACGTTAAGGAATAATAGGAACATTTGGTAGCACCCTGGAACAAATAAGACACGTTGGCTTGTTATCAGAATTCAAGGTTAATGAGGAAGGAGGCGTCATGATTGAGCCCTTGGGACACTACAGCGGGATGTGGCTGGTTTAAGGATACGGTCTGCTGTCCTTGTCCTCTGCACTGAAGTCTCCCATTTCTTGCCGACTCCTGTCCCCCACATACTGATGACCTCGTTGACTGCAGGAGGCAGCGTGCGTCTCCTCCTCTGAGTCAAGACCCTCAACTGGAGTCTCTTCCTCCCCCGGTGACAGGTCGGGGGGAGGGGCAAAAGTGGGCGGAGTCACTGGACCCTGATGTCTCGCTCTGGGATCGTCTGAATCAGACTCGTCCGAGAGCCTGAGGCCAGCCTGTGGGTCCAATTCTGGCGTGGCACTGAGGGGCTCCTCCGAACTTCTGCCATCCTGGACGTCCTCCTGCTCAGCACCTCCTCTCCTGCTCTCCTTCTCCTCAGGCTGATGGTGCGATACCTCCAGGTCCTCCAGGCTCCGCAGGGAACCCAAGTCAGGCTCGGAGATGAGACTTGTCCACGGGCTGGTCCTGTCCGTCACCAAGGTTACCTCGTTCAGCGCCCGGGGCTCGATCACCGTCTCCTCGTATTCCTGCTCCTCCTCGTCCTCGCCCTCGTGTTCGAGCCCGGGCCCGCCCTCGTCTTCCCCCTCGCTGGGGGAGAGGCGAATCTCTTCTACGTTAGTGCACATTTCACTGGGCTTGTCCCTCCCCGGGGATGCAGGAGTGCTGGAGCGAGACCCTCTTTCCTGAGGCGTCTCAGCCCCTTCATGTCGGCCACGTTGACCTTCAGTCCTCCTGACTGGCAGGAAACTGCTCCCATTGGATGGGAAGGGGTCATCAGAAGGCATGGCCAAACTGCGGGTGCTCTGGGGATTTTCAAGGGGAAAACTACGCCCGTGTCCATGGAGATCTGAAGTGAGACAGACAGGGAACATAACTGCTCTGTCAGGGGATGCACTTTCACAAACGCAAAGTACCCCCAGTCCTACACTAGACTCCATGCTGAATGAAGATTACGCAAAAACCCAGTTCAATCCGCTTCTGGGAAACTGGTCAACAATTTCCCAACACAGCCGGGCTGTCCAGCACTGACATCTGCTTTCATTAACCCCTCAGTCCTCTCCATGGTCATGTGCACTCATATTTACTCACACCACATCACACACCCAGGAAAGCAGTGCAGTATGGGAATCCTGCAGGACACCCTTTCAAGCACACAGCAACTGAACCGCAAGTGCATTACAAATACAAACTTGACAATGTCTTCTCTTATGGTATAGACCTTATGAAAGCATGGAGGAATACTATGGATCAGCAGTCATTACATTACCACTGTAGCAGAGATTTCCTTATAATAATTCCAGAGCCAACAATTCTCACCCATCACATTCATATTTTGCGGGGACCTTGCTTGCAATGACAATTTAAAAAAAAAGAAAAAAAACTTAGCAAATTTGTACAGAAATTTCTTGCTTCATAATACTCATTGACATTAACAGACAAGGCAACACTCTCAAAATAGCCCCACAGGTCACAAAGTTTGAGTGATTTGATAACAGACTTGGGGTGAGCATTACCTGTCAAGAGAGGATTAAACTTAGCAATTATATTAGAATTTGAGTGTACCAATAACCGAGTACACAAGGGATCCAGCTCTTCTAATTTTAGCACAGAATAGGATAGATGGCTCTTAAGGGAAAGCGTTTTGGTTACAGTACAAGCTGCTGGGTCATCAAATACACGTTTACACACGGATGTACATCCTTGTTTGTTTAGTGACTTGGTGAGCGCATACAATGAGAACAGTAAATCTTTGGACAGTGAAACAATTTTTACTGGATGCCGTTCCTTCATGTTTCACTCAAGGTGCATGTACATACAGTACCAGTCAAAAGTTTGGACACACTTCGCTAATGTTGCAGCGCTCTGTTTGTAGAGATATTTAAATGGCTTAACTTCTCTGTAGAGATGTCACGATACAAAAAATTCAGTAGTCGGTGCCAATACCAGTAAAATTACACGATTCTCGATGCCAATTCGATACCACGTAAAAAAAAAAAAAAAAGATTTTCAAAGATCACATGGCACACATGGCAACGCGACCGTTTTTGCCTAGAAAGTCGAGCAACAAAGTCCCACGATCTGACAAGAAGTTATCATAAAGAACGTCATTCTTTTGTTCACGTTCACTCCGTTCAGAATAAACTCTTTTAGTTCAAAGTTCATTCGCCCAAGAGGGGTGCGTTCAGTTCCCGTTCTTCAAAAAAAAAAAAAAAAAAAAGGGAACGTTTCAGGCACAACACTAGATAAGGCGCGAGCCATCCCAAACATCATGTAACGTGTATTTCAGTATGAGCCAGCAGCCATACCACTATTCGATCTGCTCCAGCCGCGTGGCTGAAGCTAAGCAGGTGTGGGCTTGGTCAGTACTTGGATGGGAGACCACCTGGGAAAACCAAGTTGCTGCTGGAAGAGGTGTTGGTGGCCAGTAGGTTGTGATCTTCCCTCTGGTGGAATAATCCCCAATGCCCCAGTGCAGTGATGGGGCCACTGTACTGAAGGAGATGCCGTCATTCGGATGAGACGTTAAACCAAGGTCCTGACTCACTGTGGTCATTAAAGATCCTATGACACTCATCGATAAGAGTAGGGGGTTCCCCGGTGTCATGGCGAAAGTCCCAACCTGGCTCTTTCCACCTGCCACCTAATCATCCCCTGATCTAATTGGCTGTGCAAATTGCCCTCTCCCTCCCCACCTCAACCCCCAGGGCTCCCTTGAAAAAGAGATTCAAAATCTCAACGGGACTTCCCTGGTTAAATAAGGGTTAAATAAATAAAATAAAATGACATATTAAAAAAAGAAAACGATAATTCGTTAAAACGTTTGGATTTTGTCAGTGACGTGGGGTCGGAGGTTAGTTTGGTGAGGCAGAATCCTACCCTTTGCTTGATTAGCAATCAGACGATTAACTAGTTTAGTAAGACTATTCGGCAGAATGACGGGCCAGTTTAAGTTTCAGCGGCGTTATTACTCAGTAGGCTACATCGAACTTGAAATGCTCACGAAACTGCAGATTTGCGAGTACTTGCTTACAGGAAGCCAGAGACGTGCGGTGAGGTGAGGCAGTGACCCAAACTTTTATCACAGGATTTTGTGAACTTGTTCCCACATACTATTCCTGATTGACAATCAAAACAATTAAGACCAAGCCTATAGGAAGCCCGTATACTGATAGAGGAGATAATGACAAAAAGATTCATTCACGTATACGCTTCAATTCGAGACTGCAAGGGTGGAAATCTGAATAATCAATTAGGAAAAATTCTCGGCTCTCGGTAATTCTGTATATCGTTTAAACATTTTGTTAATCGGATTATGAAAGAAGACTGAAAATAAATGCCCTTTTTTTTTTTTTTTTTTGGGTGTAAAAGCGCGTATTTAAAGGAGTGTACGTTGTATACTGATTAAGCATTGAACTCTGCATAAGTCGAACTGTTTTAATATTTGTTGATGACATTGCTTCGGCTTCCTGGAAGCAAGCACGTGCAAATCTGCTGTCTAGTGAGCATTTCAGGTTCGATATACTGAGTAATAACGCCGCGGAAACTTAAACTGGCCCGTCATTCTGCCGAATAGTCTTACTAAACTAGTTAATCGTAGTTAACCATGATTAATTGCTAATCAAGCAAAGGGAAGGATTTTGCCTCACCCAACTAACCACCGTCCACATGTCACTGCTTGGTGCCTTTTTTGTCAATGAGTCGGGGTGCTGCAGCCGCAGTTTCCATCTTTCACATGGGGTTTGTTGTGACATGTGAGGTCTACTTCTTCGTGACCTCGTGTGAATGGAAGTATCAACTGGAACACTCTGAAGCGTACACTGCCCCCATTAGTTCCGGAATAGTCACAGCACCGAAACGTACCGTGCCTCGGTGCTTACGGTACGCGATTTTACGAATCGTACTATAATATTCATCATTTTCCCGAATGTTATGAGCAACCGATACCTGATTAGCCGAAGGTCCGTACACTATCATGTGACGTAGGCGCCATTCGCAGCTGTCATTCTTGCCCGCTTCAAGCAGAAGTTGAAGCAGAGATCGCGCGTATGAGTATATTTTGTTCCGTATAACCTCATCAACCCCTTTGCTATAGAATAATATCACGTTATAACGTTTGGATTTGATAGTTCAATCGCGATGTAACGTATATTGTAACGTACAGTAACGTTATATTAAACTAACGTTAATCAAACGCATTCTGTGGTGTGTGTGTTATTCATTATTTGACATATAGGCTTGGGGTTAACGTAGACGATAGTCTAGCGTTAACGTTACCCATTCTCGGCTAATGTTATGTAACTTGTTACCGATTTTCTTTGCAACATTATGGTTCCAAGATTTCAGCCCAGTAGTTATTAGGCGAAGTATTGTCATGTTCATCTCCCAAGCTAACGTTAAAGATCTGCACAGTCATTTACGAAGTGTTGGCCAGCCCTCCTACAATGAATAATACAAGCTGCGTTAACATAATCTGGCACATAAAGTTCGCCAGACTGTACAAAGAAAGCAGTGTGTGTAGTCTACTAGGCCAATTCCTACCAGTCTAATCTATCAGATGTAACTTAGCTGTCTCTATCTTCTGTTCTGGGTTTGAGTGTCTGGGATATTTTCCAGACATGTAGGCTACAGAGAGCTTAGATGACATCTGTATAACAAGCTGGGAGAAATACAATTGATGGACAGAAAGCAGTGGATTTGTAACAAAATGGCATTTATGCAAAATGTATTCTTTTTAAATGTAAATTCACTGACATTTAACAGAGAGATAACATTCTGTAACATCACTATTTATATGAAATGAGCCAGACTATTTTGTACTTAAAAGGTTAGCACAGCTGTTTTGTGAGTTTGAACCAAGCTTGCCAGGTCAGTAGATGGTCTGTGATTACAATTACATGCATCAATAAAATGAATAATCTTTAACAAAATGTAAATTTGACTTAGCTCCAAGGTTTTAATACACAAGATGGACTATAACCCACTTTCCTGTCTGATGGGAGAGCATGATATCTGAATGCACTTTAAATCATGTCCACCCCCCCCCCCCGTGTCCCTGCCCCCTATACTACTGTAATGAATCTAACTTTATAACTATATGTTTTCCTTGCACATACAGCAAGAACACACAGGGCAGCAGACTCACACAAAATATCATCCTTCTGTCATCTGTTTATACAGTAGCCTATTGAACTTAGCAGTACACCCATACACAATCTGATGCAATATTTGGGTTTAAAAAAACATTGACACTCACTAAATACAGACAATCCTGTATAGGCATGTTAAAAAAGGAGGAAAGAGAAGAAAATGATCATTCCAGGTTGTTCCGCCCGTCCTTCCTGCCGACTCCCGTCCAGGCGGCTCACCCAGCCGCTCCTCAACCTTCCACCTGGGTCCAGTCTCCGCCCAGCTCGCCTGTGACCCACGGTCATCATCCACTTCTCCACTCCTTCAATAAACGCCCTCATAGGCAACCGAAACTCTGTCTCCTTGTCGTGCGTTCAGCCCACAACCCAACATTTTTTCTTTTATCTTATGATCATTTTCTTCTCTTTCCTCCTTTTTTAACATGCCTATACAGGATTGTCTGTATTTAGTGAATGTCAATGTTTTTTTAAACCCAAATATTGCATCAGATTGTGTATGGGCGTACTGCTAAGTTCAATAGGCTACTGTATAAACAGATGACAGAAGGATGATATTTTGTGTGAGTCTGCTGCCCTGTGTGTTCTTGCTGTATGTGCAAGGAAAACGTATAGTTATAAAGTTAGATTCATTACAGTAGTATAGGGGGCAGGGACACGGGGGGTGGGGGGGTGGACATGATTTAAAGTGCATTCAGATATCATGCTCTCCCATCAGACAGGAAAGTGGGTTATAGTCCATCTTGTGTATTAAAACCTTGGAGCTAAGTCAAATTTACATTTTGTTAAAGATTATTCATTTTATTGATGCATGTAATTGTAATCACAGACCATCTACTGACCTGGCAAGCTTGGTTCAAACTCACAAAACAGCTGTGCTAACCTTTTAAGTACAAAATAGTCTGGCTCATTTCATATAAATAGTGATGTTACAGAATGTTATCTCTCTGTTAAATGTCAGTGAATTTACATTTAAAAAAGAATACATTTTGCATAAATGCCATTTTGTTACAAATCCACTGCTTTCTGTCCATCAATTGTATTTCTCCCAGCTTGTTATACAGATGTCATCTAAGCTCTCTGTAGCCTACATGTCTGGAAAATATCCCAGACACTCAAACCCAGAACAGAAGATAGAGACAGCTAAGTTACATCTGATAGATTAGACTGGTAGGAATTGGCCTAGTAGACTACACACACTGCTTTCTTTGTACAGTCTGGCTTAACTTTATGTGCCAGATTATGTTAACGCAGCTTGTATTATTCATTGTAGGAGGGCTGGCCAACACTTCGTAAATGACTGGACAGCAGATCTTTAACGTTAGCTTGGGAGATGAACATGACAATACTTCGCCTAATAACTACTGGGCTGAGATCTTGGAACCATAATGTTGCAAAGAAAATCGGTAACAAGTTACATAACATTAGCCGAGAATGGGTAACGTTAACGTTAGACTATCGTCTACGTTAACCCCAAGCCTATTTGTCGAACAATGAATAACACACACACCACAGAATGCGTTTGATTAACGTTAGTTTAATATAACGTTACTGTACGTTACAATATACGTTACATCGCGATTGACCTATCAAATCCAAACGTTATATAACGTGATATTATTCTATAGCAAAGGGGTTGATGAGGTTATACGGAACAAAATATACTCATACGCGCGATCTCTGCTTCAACTTCTGCTTGAAGCGGGCAAGAATGACAGCTGCGAATGGCGCCTACGTCACATGATAGTGTACGGAGCTTCGGCCAATCAGGTATCGGTTGCTCATTAATATTCATCATTTTCCCGAATGTATAGTACGATTCGTAAAATCGCTTATGGTACCTCAAAATAATAGGCATCGTCGGTGTTTTTTAATTTAAGAATCGAAAGGTATCGCAAGTATCAGTTCTTGTGACATCCCTACTTCTCTGTATAATCTCAAATGGAATCTGGTAAGAGGTAAACAGTCAGAAGTTGAAAGAGAATAATTTACTTGTTTGAATAGTGTCCAAAATTTTTGAATTCTCAAAGAAGCCATATTTGGCAAAGTAAGCAGACAAACAAGCTCTTTCCATTTTCCAACAGCCATATTAAAGACAAGCCGTTTTGGAATTTATTGGGCAAAAAAGTCGACGAAAACCAAATCACAAGTGCAGCACAACTTTGAGAACTTGGACGGCCACTCAGCAGCAAACTCATTATCGCCATATAACTGCTCTATTAAAAAAAAATGTGAGTATGCTCTGCAAATATGATAGCAAATGCTGGTTAGTTTGATGGGCTTATTAGATTTTTTTTTTTTTTTTTGCAAAATAAACGGTGCCCATTTCTTTATTTAACATGTCTTGTTAGAAAAAATGTGGGTCTGTCCAGACTTTTGACTGGTGCTGTACTAGAGGTTGACCAATTAATCCGTTTGGCAAAAGAACTGGCACCAACAAGATATTTACCAATTATCGGTGTCGGCAGAATTTGGCTCCGAGAGTGGCTGATGGCAGTGCAGCCTCCACCAATCACATGCTGACTTACAATGCCGCGAAAAAGTATGCTCCTCCATTTCTTCTGTTACTGCTTATTTTTCCTGTTTGAATATTGCAAATCACCTAAGTAATTTTAATATCAGACAGACTTCGTGAGTAAACCCAAAATACAGCCTTTAAATTATCTTTTATTTCTCTTCTACATTAGTAGATAATGGCTCTCACTGATTTGCTGGAGTCCCAGAGCCTTAGAAATGGCTTTGCAACTGTTTTGAGACAGACAGATGAAAATGACTGTTTCTCATCTGTTCTTGAATATTTTTAGACTGCGCTGCTTTTTGCTTACTTCATACAGCCAGACAGGCTCGAGTGAGACACGCTAAACAGGCTAAACGTTTGAGACAGGCTAAACGTTTGAGTGACGTTTAGATTCTACATGGTTGACAGCAATCACGCCTGGGTATGTTTAGTAAAATTGAACCAATTTATCAATTAAATTTATTTAATTGGTTGATTTCATAACTAAGGACCTGTGCAATTCATTTTTTTAAGGCCAGGTAGGATTTGATAGCCTTTTTCCAACTAAAAATAAAATCATCATTTTGCATTTAGTGTTTACTCAGGTTATCTTTGTACGATAAGAAACTTCGCCTGACGATCAAAAACATTTAAGAGTGACAAATATGCAAAAATTGAAGAAATTTGGCGGGAGAAGGGCAGACACAGCCTTTAATAATCCACTGTCATACAGGCATGTGCTCACGCATGTACGGGTGTGTGTCTGTGTGCGTGTGTGAGCTCGCGTGTGCGCATGCTTGAGTGCGAGCAGCTGTTTGCAGAAGGATGCACAGCGATAGAGGCTTACCGCCAATCAGGCCGTTCACCTCTCCCGCCAGCCGACTGGCCTGCAGCAGCAGTTTAGCAGAGTCTGCCTCAGGGTCTTCGCGCTCATTTGGTTTGGGGGGCTGGGCCTGCTCCCATTGGCTGGTGAACGTAGGTGTGGTCAGCTTGCGGCTAAAGTACCGCTGAATGTCATCCAACTCACTCAGGTTTTTCCTGTTTTCACAACACAGCAATGAAACAAGTTTAGATTGGTGAACATGGATCACAGGGGAGGGTACCAATCACAGTGCCTGACCAAAAAAAAAAAAAATCACAAGTCACCATGTGAATTTAAATAAGTAATCCTTAAGAGCCTATGATTGAATAATTACTGCAATGATTAACCCTTGGCAGTGCATGCCACGAGATGGGCGCGATTGCGCCGGCGCCCGTAAACGCCCGTCAAGTTGTCCTCACGGGCGCGATTTAACACGCCCGTCAGTCACTTCACGGGCATGCCACTATTTAATCCAAGCGCTAGCCCATTTGACCTACCCCGGTAGACCATGAAGATGACGACAATGTCATAATCAAAACTAGCAATCGCAACATTCTCTCAGATCAAGGCAACCCCTGCCAGCTGTGAGGAAGCGAACTCACATTCAGTTCAGCATATCCGACCCATCATCATAGCCGTAACTAGCAATCTCGGACCTCGGTAAAAAAAAATGGAGAAAAAAAAAATCAAAATCTTTATCATTCAGGTTTTGTTCTAGGTATCTTAAGTGTAACCTGTGTGAACATGCGATGTTACATTTCACCAAAAATCTATTTCTGTTTGCACATTATTATTCTTTTCCTATTATCTATGCATGTATTGTTTTGGGGAGTTTTCTTTAATTCAGTAGAATTTTTACATTAATGCTGTTTGATCTTTGACATTTTGGCGACGTAACTTCCTCCAGATTCGCGGTATTCTCCTCAGTATTCAGCTCTGCATTGGAGAGGTAAGATGAAATAAGTGCTCTTCAGTGGTTTTGTAAAACGCAGTAAAATGCTAAACAGAGGTGAAGATACTTCTTTATAGAGGTCAAAGATTTTGTTCATTATTGCTTCGATGATTACTTAGGAGTTTATACATTTTTATTTTATCGTGTACGGCACTTTTGTGAAGCATGCAAATTTACCAACGGCAAGTCCAGGGTAATGGAGTGTTAGGTGGTTTCTCGTGCGGTTCGCCGTTTCTTCCATCACTAGTTTAAAGGTGTGCTTGTAGAAACGTGACATGCAAAGTTGCTGCACTGACATTAATGCGTTGCATGTAGGTACGTGAGTTCCCCGTTTCAAAATTACCTCCGCCACCTAAGGTAAAAGGAGGTTATGTTTTCAGGAAAGTGTTATGATATGCTGTATACTCAGTTAGTATTAAGCTCTGCTGTGGAGAGCTGTGGATGTAGAAACGTGACATGCAAAGTTGCTGTACTGATATTAATGCGTTGCACGCAGAATAAAAATCTGTTGCCACCTGGCAAAAAGGAGGTGGTCTTCACCAGGAAAGTGTTATGATATGCTGTACAACAGTTAGTATTGAACTATAAGACTGTGGATATAGAAAGTGACATCAAAGTTGCTGTACTGATATTCATAAAGAATAAAAAATCTGTTTGGCAAATGGTCTTACTATTTTCATACGCACAAATGTGAACTATTTGGCTATATAAGTACATCAAATCGTGTATCTCATAAAGAATGGCATTACTTTTCAAATTTACTATTTTATTAATGTGTTTTTTGGTATGAACAAAGTTTTATTACCATAAAAAAAAAATTTCAGAGGTCTCTTTACCTCTCATCTCAATATACCTGAACAAAATGGTTTTCTAGAGTCCTCTCTTAACATTATGGTTATTTTAAACTTACTACATTTTGGGACTGTGTGAGGATGGATGGATGGATATTGGCTTGGAAACAGCAGTTAAAGCAAATCTGCCCTTTTAAGCTTGGTACTTGTACTGGTAACCATGGTAACTGATACAGTTGTGAGGTTATCAAAATAAAATACATGTATGGACAATAGGCTATACTCTTCGCAACATACTAAAGGCAGTGTACAGGCCAAGGACTGGACAGGACACCAGGGCAGGTGAAGAATGGAGTAGGTGGCTCAGTGGCAGCAGATACCAGTGTTTCCCGCACATAGACCATTGTGTGGCGGGCCGCCACAGAATCAACTCCGACTGCCACAAATTGATTCCGGCCCAACGGGATTTTCGCATTCTCATCTCCGTGCGAACAAAAAAAAAAAAGGTAAAATTAAAAGTACTGGAAGATGTGGAATTGCCCCCCGCTCAAGATAAGGAAAGGCACCCCCCGGCTCCTACAGCAACCATCAGCATCAAAATAGTGCCCGCTGGAGAATTGGCGGGAGTGATTGATAGTGCCCGTGCAGTTTCCTCTTTGCATGTACTGCCTTAGAGTGCAATAGGCTCTTTTAAACAAGTTCCCACATGACAAATTTTCAACAGCTCACGATAATTACATTTTTTTATTTCTTGAAAATTTATTCAGCGCTCTATGGGTTAATGTGTTTCAGCTGGCAACAATTCTTTTAACCCTGACTGATGTGGAACGTAACTTTTCTTAAACAACCATGTCCAAAGACGTATTATGGTCGTGTGAAAGATGCAACTGTGCTTCAAGAGTGGCAAACAGCTGAGGAGATTGTTGGAATCATTGGAATTGAGTTAAGTACTGTCCAAAGCTTTATGAAAACCTGAAAAAAATAATGGTAATCCTTCAACATCGTGGGAGAAATGGACTGAAAATAAATCATGACTTATCCTATGAGAGATCATTAAAACACTTTTTAAGGTCTCATCATATTAAAAAAAAACCAGTAGAACTCCACCCTGATATGATGAATAAGTTATTCTGAGTATCATTATTTGGTATTAGAGCGTGATTTCAACCACCAAAACCATCAATACTGAGCTCAGAGTTGGCCTACTTTCCAGACTTAGTCATTTTTTAAGAAATGTGGGTCATTTTTAATAAAAAAATCAGTTCACACAGAAGGAGCTGGATAAGCAAACTTTCTATTACCCCTAAAGTTGGATCAGGTGTGTAAGTTGGTCCCCCCCATAACCCCACTAATGATCTGGTGTCCCTGAAAATCATCAGTTACAGTAATGTCATCTTATTTGATTAAGAAGTTGTCAAAAAGCCTTTTAACACACAAATCTCAATTACCTGGACCTTCCAATATGCCAAAAGTCATTATCACATGAAATAAAATCCAGTTTTAAATGTATAATATCGTAGACTAGCATTCCATTTGTAAGCACTGCTTCCAAAAGAGGTGGCAATCAATGACCCCTTTATCAATTTTTAGCCCTGTAGCGCATATAAAAGAGAAATTATGGGTCTCTAGATATGGTTACAAATTAAGTGCAGGAAAAAAGTGGGCGTGGCACCCAAATTTCCCAGGGCCATAATGCCGAAATGACTGAAGGTATGAAGCTGAAATTTGGGGTCAAAAACTAATTTTCTATTTTTTTTCAGTCAAATCTGAGAAATGTCACAGAGGAGAGTGTGTGAATTGACATGGAATGACCTTACTAATCAAATTCAGTAGTCACTCACTCGGCAAGTATTTGAGTGTTCGTTTAACTGAACCCCTGTATGCAGGCTTCACTAGTCTCTCGCAACAGAATATTTCACAGGGTAATGCATTCAAAACAGATCTTCTGTCATCCAAATCCCTTTCACCAGCAAGACGAGTGGGATTTAAATGGGTGGAACTGTTGTTAGGCCATGAAGTCACTGCCATGCCGTACCTCAGTGCGGAGAAGAGTGAGGACCGAGACGGTGGGAGATCATTAGAGGCTGCGGTGTGGGGGCTTCGCTCCCCCTCCTGTAGACTCTGGTGGAACAGCCGCACATTGCGAGCGTGCTCCTCCAGGCGGTCGCTCGCACTCGACCTACCCGACCAACGACAGAAAAAACAGCATTGATTTTATTTGCTACGATACAAAGCAATTCTGTGACAGACACACTCATGACATTCCACATCATTCTAAAATAAAGAATGAAAAAAGGACATTGGTGACCAGCAGGTGTTGTTTTGAATGAATATGCCAGCCAATCCTCTATCTCCCAACAGTCAACATCAAATCCATCGCAGTTCAGAATGAGTGTCCACGCTTTCAATCAAATGCCTCCTTTGGAAAATTTCGTGACAACATCAGTTTTACTTAGATATACATCATATCGCGTTGGGCGGTTCTGCTCACGCGATCCTTTCATGTTGCATTTTACAGGCTAGCTTGTGAAAGTTTTTGACAAAGCTGCACATAACAGGCGTTTCGCTTTTACCACATTCAGCAGGAAACTAAGGGTAGCGGGACAGAAATTGGTCTTGTCTCAATGTTAGTTTGAGAGTCAAAGCTGTTTAGACAGTCCAGATTGGAGTAAAGCTACATTTGACCCAAAGTTTGCCAGGCAGCCTGAGTCCCTCTTGCTGGTTCAATGTGGCTGCTGAAGTGCTTTCTGGGACTGTAGGGCACAAGTTAGCCACCGTAATAATATTACCTTCCGGACAACAGCGCCTCCATCTGTTCTGGAGAGGTGTTGATCCTCTGCTCCAGGTAGCGCGTGATGTGGGCTGGGAAGCTGGTGTACATGGCTGACGTGTGGTAGCATAATGGGAGGCTCTGGAACAGAGACTGGCGCACAGAACCACAGGTCACAGAACAATACAAACATTATATGTACATTGAGCACCATAATTCATTGGACAGTGAAACTTTTTTCTAATTTTGGTTCTGAATTCCTGCACTTTGAAGGGACACAATGACAATGCAGTACAAGTGAAGACTGTCAGCTTTAATCCCTCTGTCAAGGAGGTTATGCGACGCGTTGCGTTTGTTCGCTTCTTAGTTGGCTAGTTAGCAGGATTACGCAAAGACTAACGGAGGGATTTGCCAAAAAAATTTCACCAGAGGTGGATCTTGGCCTGACTTGGAGGTGATTAGAATTTGGAAGTGATCTAGATCCAGGGCAAAAGGATTTTCCACCATTGCAAGAAATTTGACATTTTGAGTCATATCTCCACAAATACATAAGGATTTCAGGTAAGAAAATGGCCATGCAAAGTGTGGAAATAGGCCCACATGGCAGGGTTGTCAATGAAATGTTATTTGACTAAAAATTTTCCAATCACCACCCAAATCAACAGGGATCCTCTTCATCTCACCACTGACCCATAAAACGAAAATGAAAAGAATCCACAGAAATTGTGGCATGTAGAGTGAGAACAATAAATGGTGGATAGACTCACGGACGGTCCTACGGACGGACAGGAAGCAATTGTAATATATGCCCATCTGGTGGAGTGGGCATACAAGAAAAAATTGGGGGCCATTATCCCAATAATATCAAAAAAAAAAGAAAAACAAAAAACAAAAAAAAAACTGTGTCCTAGATCTAGACTTTTTTCTGGATCCAGGGACTGTCTGAGCTGGAACAGAACTGAGACGCGTAGTACATACATATATGTCGCTATGCTAAAGTAGCCTAACCAATAGAGGCACAGACTTCTAACCCCAATTAGCTTAGATGAAGATTCCTGCTATATAAAAACAACAATAAATACAATGAATCTTTTGCAGAGGTGTTGACAGATAGCGGATAGTTCAGCCTTGGCTAAGGTGTGGAACCTTGGATTGTTATTATAGGAACGTATTTTTGTCCTTGTTTTATGAACTGTCTAGAAACAACATCACCTTTGTACAGTCTCCCCCACTTTTTCGCAAATAAAAAAATACTGCACAGCTGAATGAAATGAGGAATTAAGAATTAATTTGCATGCAATGACTGTTCAAGTCTGGACACATCACCTGACAGCAGACATTCTGCCAGGACTGGGCTACATCCATCTTCCCGCCTATTTCTGGGATAGAAGTTTAACTGGATTCTGATCCGGAGACCGACTCGGCCAACAGAAACAAATTACAAAAAATGTTTTACCGTCCAGTGAATTCTGGTGATCACTGTACGTGTGATTTATACGCAGATCAGTCTGTAAGCATCTGTTCAGGGGCACCATTTTTGCTTTTTGACGTACACAGGAAATTGCATTTGAAAACCATAACAGGTTAGAGCAGAGAATGTAAGCTGAAATTTGCAGCAATTTACAACCATGTAGGACTTGCAGCATATGTCCAAACACTCAGTCTGCACTATAAGCTTTCCTGGGTCACTCTCCACTGTGGACATCAAGCACCTAGCAAAGGCTTGTACATCAGGAGAGAGGAAATCTTGAGACGACACAGACACAGCGCAATGCAAAGGTAATGACAGATAATGAGATGTTTATGCCCCGCAAAGGAAAATATGTGGTTTTGTGGGGTGAGTAAGGTATGATCCTAGCACAGATAACCGATACTGTTCCAGTATCTCAACAATGGCATGAGTGATGTCTCTGAACAAGTTTGTTCGCATCTCACTGCGGATGTTTGGCCTTGTCCCATTTTAGACAGATCAGCAGTTTTCAGAATCAAATCTGAGAGAAGCTACAGAATAAAGCTCAGTAAGGGAGTGAAGTTAAGAAAATAAGTGTATAAAATCCTCTCTTTGTCAGGGGTCAGTGATTAATTATTGAATAAAAGAAAGTTCATCTTCAAAAAGTCAGTGGGTTTGCTTTGTGGTGGACTGGAAAAATGCAAGAGCCACAGACTTCAACTGTACTTCACTGGGTGGGGCTTGACACAAAAATCTCAGTTACAATCACATAGTAGAACAAATATGCAGGCAAATGCCTTTCATATCTCTACATATGTGAGTTTCCAGCAGTAACCTGAAGACTAGTATTGACAATCTTGAACACGAACTATAACGGATGAAAAGTTCCACTGCTGCCACCGAGAGTGCTCCGTATCACAGCAGGAAACTCACTGTCGGGTCCTTGGCCACATCCTCATGCGCTGCCTGCCGCTGTCCCCTGAGGTCCCGAACCCCCTTCACAGGGGACACAGCCACTTTTAGCTGCCCCTGGCACTGCCCGTTAAAATCCGTGATGTTGTACCAGCCGCAAACGGACTGAAATCCCGACAGCAGCGGCGAGAGGTCAACAGACGCAAATCCAATTACCCTGTCCATGTCTACAGGGAGGAGGGAAAGTGGACAGGGAGAGATCTTTACATACAACCATCTCAATATATCTGCCACTGACTGGCCTTTAGCCACACGGAAAAAAAACCCCTGCAGTTGTTACATTACCTCCTTTGTGCCACACTTTGAAAACCAGAGTCTGCTGTGGATCCACTAGAACCTCCTTTGGAAGCCTTGGTAAGAGAAAATATGAGCAAAATTTAAGTGCAACACATAATCTCACAAAGTGTTCTACAAACACTTGTTTTAAATAACTGTGACAGGCATTACATTTGAAGTCATTTTAGTCCATTACTACAAATTAAATTTTAAGTTCAAAGTTTGTATTTGCCCACGGCAACGACAGACAGGGAGTCATCTATTCAGTCGCCACTTGAATATGAGCTTAGACTGAAGCTAGAATACTACTTGAGGCAGTTTGTGTTGTGTTGGGGAATTTGGCCTTTTCAGTGAGTGCGTTTACATGATGTTAGAAGAAAAAAAAATCAAATTAGTTAGTTAGCAACTGGGAAACGCACTCCGGGGTACCAGAGACGGCACAAAGTAAAGCATAGTGGCGTTCCGCCTAGCTTCCGCTAACACCATAACCACCACGAATAGTGTGCATTTCAATTGTGCGAAAAGCATAAGCGTATAGCCCGTATGAAATGTACAGAGCCGTAAGGTTGTCCATGTTCTCACCACTCGACATGCGACCAGTTTGCCGCCAGCTTACTTGTTTGTCGATTGTTTGGTCTGTGACGTAATAGGTCAACCAGAAAAAGGTCCAAAATGAACAAGCTGAAAGGGGGCATATCACCACCTATCGCAGCAGAGACGGACATGCTTCGGTCAATAAATCGAATTTGAACTCGTGCATGTATACAGGAACAAGGACAGTAGTCCGATTAAATGGCCTGATGGAGCTATTATTGTAGGATGACTTAACTGTGCATGTAAACGTACTGAGTAATCACTACTACATAATAAAGGTGTGCACTCTCGGACCCTCAGGTGGACAGGTCAGTTTAGAGGAGCAGGTCCATGCGATAGGACGGCAGGGGGAGAACAGGGGGGCTAATGGGTGGTATTTGGGGGTGAGAGCACCTACCTGCCCACCCACTGGTGGTCCCACACTGGACAGGAGTTTTCTGGAACCACGGCTGTGGTGACAGAGCCTTCATTTTCAGCCGTGGCAAAGGTCACACAGCAGCTGGGCGTCCCACCGCTGCGCTCCGCCAATGGGCTACCTGCAGGGGGCGCCCCACCAACATACATCACCTCTGTTGCAGAGCCACACAACAGAGCTGCTCAACACTGAGAGGAAGAGTCATTACCAACTCTTCATCAGAAAGTGTAGGGTAATACTACAGCAAAAACACGCACATTTCTCCTAACGTTAATGTTGAAAGCAAACTGGTAACTATTTGAGATTTCACAGTAATAAACACCGTAGGAATGTTTGAGAACAGAGTCCTACCCCTGCCCTACAGGCATAAAATGGCTACCTAATATCTCCCCATTATTTACACACTAGAAACATAAGCCCACGCTTTGCATGGGTAGTGAAATATACGCTTAGTAGACAGATACTGCATTATCACATAACCGCAGTGCTTTTCTACTTTCCCCATAGTCCAGCTTATGACATCGCTTTGCGTTACGTCTCGCTGTTTATACTTAGCCAAACTGAATACAGAGTGTAACGTTGGTTAAATGGGTATGGCTCAGCGCTGTAGCAGGCTAGTTAAGCGCCAGTCACATAACTAAGTTCATATTACTTAGCTAGATAGCCTGCACGCAATACTTATACAAAATCATTCTGTAACATTAGTTTGTTAGCTAGTGAGCTAACGTTAGCTAGCTACTCAGTTGAGTGAATTCACAAACCGTTGCTCGGTCAGCCACAAATGTCTATGCCTCAGAGACTGACTAAGCAGAGCGATGTAGGTAGCGCAGTGCTAACATACAATGGTCGCTAATGGAAATCACATTTGCTGTGTCTTTCTTTAATGGGTGGTTGATTACGTTTTAAAATGTTGTCTGCTAGAGCATGTGTATGTGGACTATCAATATGTGAAAAGACAGCACTCTAGGTGCTAAGATGACGAACTGAAAGGAGAAAGGAGAACCTTGCTTCCTTTAGACATACTAGATTGTACAAGTCTCTGAGAGAGATGTTGCCATGATGCACTTATAATGGAGTACAAAAGAAAGGTTCACCTTCAATATGTTAAGTTATTAATTAACCGTTCAACATGTAAAATCCCACCAGTGTGATGCTAAGGTGGACAATCCAGGTTCAGAGAGTAAAAGCCCCGCCCAGTATTTTGTTCCAGTGACCTGGAAGAGCTCTTAAGAACACTACTGCCCAGAGGTTACATTAATTCATGGAACCTGCAGTCTGAGCTCATGGGTGGAAGTAAAACACGGCAGGAATTTTACTTCCTGACCCCAGGAATGTGACTAGACTGTGGTTAAATCACCAATGAAACCCTGATTGAATAATGACATGAGGTAATTTCATCCAGATCATACTCGCAACGCTGAGAAAGCTTCCCTCCTGCTGGTGCTGATGTCACTGCTGACCCAGTTTACCTTTCAGGCTCAGGTGCATGGCCCTGTCCACAATCACAGTCACTGCGAACGTGTCGTCTGTGTTCTCGTCCTGATTGGGCAGGGCATCGGAGCTCGCTGACGGCACCGTCTGGTGTCGGCTGTCGGCGGCGGGTTGGCGGGAGGCCGCTGAGACAGGGAGGGCGGGCCCTTCCTCTTCCTCCTCCTCCTCCTCTTCTTCCTCAGCAGAGAGCAGCGCCCCCTGTCTGCCGTACTCGTGCTCGCCGTCGCTCGAGAGGTGGGGCTGCACAGGGAGGGGCGTGTCCCGCGTGGACGCCATGGTGACGTGCACCCTAAGGGCCGCCCCCTCCAGGTCAGGAGACGAGCGTCTGAAAATGGGGTATATGCCTGCAAGAGCCCCACACACACACACACACACACACACACACACACACACACACACACACACACACACACACACACACACACACACACTTTACCTACTTTTGCCGATTCTCTGAATAATGCTCCTGTGACCTGGAAAAGCCTAATGAGTTTAACAATGGCAAGGGTCTTGCAACTGAACAAAAACTTTTGGATTATGGACTTTTCCTAACCAAAAAAAAATAAATGAAAGAAATGTGATTTTGACCGTTCAAATAACACTAATAACTAGTGTGTTAAGATTTTCACCACTCTAAATTACTGTCAATGATGGTAAAACTCAGTTTCTACCAAGTGTGACATATGTACTAGGTTTTTCCAGTTCACACGAGAGTGGCTCATCAAACATCAATTTGAGCATCATGAACCAGCAGTTATATGAAAAAATACGAGTAAAACTCATACTGATATCACAAGAAAACAGCCCCAGAGCTCACACCCCCTGCTGACACCCACCGCTGACGGTCAGTTTGCTCCGGGTCCTCCTGGCCAGCGCAGACAACTCCACGTATGCGGACCCCACCAGCCGGTCCGAGTTATGTGGCCGAGCCCTCCTCTCCTTACCGAACGCCACCCAGACCTGGACCTCCAGGCGCTCCTCGCACAGGTACCACCGCAGAGGGAGGGTCCGCCGCAGCTCCACGGCCCGGCCGGCCCCGAACGCCACCGTGGCCCCGCGCCCGTCCTCACTGAGGGCCGGGTGGCGGAGCGGGGAGCAGTACGCCGGCTCCTCGTACAGTCGGTAGCGCAGGTAGCAGTATGTGGAGCGCTGTAGGGCCTCGTGTCCCGGCAGGAGAACACAGTGCAGGGGCAGCCAGAGTCTGGGCGTGGCCACCGACACTGCCACCGTCTCCCCGCCCTCCTCTTCCTCTTCCCCCTCCTCTTCCTCCTCCAGCTCCGCCTGCCAGCCGAGGCCCCGGGCCGCGCTGATCACCCTCTCTCTGTCGCCGTGGTGAGCAAAGCTGACGGACAGCTCCAGCCCCCCCACCATGACAGCGGGGACCCCAGGAGACGCTCCAGGATCCTGGGAACAAAACACCGGGAACCAGCCAGAGATTCCTAAAGCACAGGACACAGCATTTCAGCTCAAAAATACCCCAATAAACACCTAAATATACACTGCAACATACCTGCTAGGACAAGTTTCACTTAATTTTAAAGTGTCTCAAAACACAGACATGCCTACACAACTAATGTGAAGTTAAGCATTTGTTACAGATGCTCAAGTGGACACTGAAGTTGAAACTTCCTAAATACAACAGTACAATTCATTTTTTAGCCTGAGAGGGATTTCCTCATTTATGAACAACATTTGGGGGGGGTAAGAGTGGTTACTGGCGTAAGAATTAGCACATAATTACAGCATGTGTAAAGTGTAAAAAGTCTCCTGCAGAATCATCATGACTGTGCAAGTTAACTGGTGCTCTAACCTGTTCTTTTGTGAATGAGGTCTCCCAGGGGAATCGTCACGGTGCCCAGGACTGTGTCCTTTGATGCTGGGAAATCTGGGCCTGCAAAATTAAGAACAGACACACTGTAGACAATGCAGGCCAGGTGTGGAGCAGAGCCGGGCTTTGGCAGGGCTACGTGTCAGTCTTTCGAAATGTCCGCCAGCTGGATTTAATTTCTTCATTTTAGGCCACAAGGGTCTGGAAACTGGATGGGAGTTGCATCACAAGTACGCCTGACATAAGTGACACACATTTCAGTATAATAATCGCTCTACAAATGTAATGATACCAAATGAATGAGACCAGTGCAGTGAACCACTGCAAAACCAGCCATTATGAAGGCAGAATATTGCTTTTAAAAATCATCATAATCTGCTTCTGCTGCATTAAAACAGTAAGGCCATCATCAGTTGACTTTCTGTGCATTTCATTACAATTTATTTCAGGCATTTATTGATCCACAGTAAAGCCCTTGGCTACTGACACTGGGTTAGACAAACTGCACCCAGAAGGGAGTATGAACACATTAAGATGCATTAAAAACCCTCTACCCTCAATGGTATTATTTGTACCGCTTTCCATCATATCCTAAAAAATAAATAAATTTTATAATGCCATGGAGGTAGTTCCACCGCAGCCATTGATCTGGTGCATGGAAGGCTCGAAAATAATTTCAAACTGTTACATTAGACCGTAGGGTGTGCGAGATGCTATGAAAGGCTAAGTACATGACATCAAAATAAAGTCAAGCACTATTTCAGGGGAAATGCAAAAATAAAAAAAAAAAAATGCTACATCTCTTGCCTACAAACATGAAAGTCGACAGGATGGAAGGACAAAACTCCTGTACTGTGGGGAAATGTCAACGTTATAGCAGCTAGCTATTACATAGCTCACGTCAAAGCTATCGTTTGTGGCCAAAGATGACGCTACTGATGTTTGCGGATTTGACCGTTGTTGGCTCTGCTGCTACAGAAGTCGCGGATCTTTAAAACCGACCCTGACCCAATACCGTGTGCGTAGATATCTGGGCGCTTGTGAGTGGTACCCTCACCCTTCCTACTGTCCCGGTGGCAGACGGTGAATTTGGCACTGCCCCCGTCCAGCAGCTCTGCCAGGCTAGTTGCCCCCGCGCCCCCAGCGCACTGCACCAGCAGGTTGCAGGGGAACTCCGTGTGGTGGTCAAATTCGGGACAGAAGGTTCGGGCCACCACCCGGGTGACCCTCCTCTCCCTCTCCGGGAGGAAGGACAGCTCAACCGTCACGTATGTGTTAACCCCCACGTCGGCGTAGTAACAGAGAACCTGGTCCTGTCTCGCCGCAGCCCTGAGCGGGAAACACGGTGCATGGATGAAGGCCACACACCAAGAGTTCTATTAAAAGTACCACAGCTGTCTACCTACAGTAAAAATACCATTTTAATCCGCAGGCGTCCACATTTACTTCAAGACATATATACTTAAAGGTCCCCTATTATGCCACCAGGTGCGCAGCTAATTAGCCATAATGAGCCAGCTCAAAATCTCCCCATCCTGACATCTGAAGGGGGAGTGACCACCCAGAATAATGAAATCTGATTGACTGCTGGACTGAAGGTGATAAGCTCCTCTTGCCTCTGGTTGGTTACTTCCCCATGTGATGTCAAGAGGGGAAAGATTTTGAAATGGCTTGTAATAACTAATTGGCTGTCCATCGGCTGACATGATAGGGGACCTTTAAACCTTGATCATGTATCCCAGTTCCTTTAAATTTAAAACTCTATTCTCATTTACAAACGGAAAAGCAAAAACTTAATCATTTCTTTCAGAAGTCAAGCAAAAATTAAAACTCAGTCACATTTCTAATGGGTTGTCAAGCATTCGCACAAAGGGCTCTGCTATGACATCAAAGTAACACTAATTGAATCCAGTGTATAAACAGATGTGATAGGAAAATAGAAACTGCCAAAGTAGTTATAATACAAACACTTCAAGGGCTCTGGTAAAGATCTATTTAAACTGGAGGGGAAGGTATGGGGGCCGTAGGTGGTGGGCAGGGGACGGTATGTTTACCGTGCTGCTGCCTGGAGACCAGCTGCTCTGTGTATCTGAACTGCCAGGCCAATCACTCGCGACGCCACAGCCCCATCCCTCACACCGTGGGCTTTCATTGGCCGAGGCTTGTAACGGACACTCACATCCAGCAGTCCTGGGAGGGGCCAGAGACACAGGAACCAGAAGCATGTTCGGTTACATAATGCGTTTACATTACTAGGCAGAGTGAGACTAAATGTTTCCCTGTGTGCCCTGACAACGCATCCCAAAAACATGAAGACACCAGGTAAGCGTTTCTGTGTGAGCCTGTCCATCTGTGTCAGAGGAAAAAAGGACGAATGACAAAGAGTAGTGATTCTCTTCCATAGTTATTCATTTATTCCCCTTCCTGTAACACTTGTCCTTATTTAACCCTTTCACACCCAGCTTATTCAAAACCAAACATGACTGCTCTTGCCCAAGTTAATTAAGGCTGGATATCAGAAATACTTAGTTTTTATTGAATTCTGAGTTAACCACAGCATTATCTGGTATAAAATATAAAAATTAAATATTGCTTATACATTTCAGCACAAATTGGACTAATTAATTTACAGCAAAATGTAGTAGATTTTACACATTCGGAGCAAATATTTAGAGATACACGATCAGTTTGGATTAGAATTTTTGCTGATGACCAGGATTAATAGTATCAGGCGTGTAAGTGCTTAGTTGGAATGAAATCTGCACCCACACCAGCTCTT